>CM052552.1:18726428-18752146 GCA_028533065.1 Trachops cirrhosus | reverse complement strand
ATATAGTATATATGTGAAATTTATATATATGTATATATTGGATATTTAATCCCATATCAGATAACTGGTTTGCATTCATTTTGTCTCATTCTGTAGCTTGCTTTTTGTTAATTGTTTCTTTTTCTGTTCACAAGCTTTTTAATTTAATGTAGCGTGCTTGTTTATTGTTGCTTTTGTTGCCTGTGCTTTTGGTATCATATCCAAAATATCATTAACAAGAGGATGTCAAGAGCACTTACTTTCTTTACGGTCTAAGAGTTTTCTGATTTCACATCTTATATTTAGGTTGCTAACTATGAGTAAATTTTAAAAGTAGTATAAATATATGTCATATATTTCAAGAAACAAATGTTTTTTTGCCCCCAACATGAAAAATCTACATCCAAGAGATGGATGTGGCCTTTGTGAACATAATCCCCACACTTACCCTCTCCAAAGAAAAAAAGTACTTTTTAGTGTTCAAATAAAACTGCAATGGCTATCTCCAAGCAAACATTTTGTTGAGTAAATAGCTGGATATTAAATAAAACAATGTTTCATGCTGTTTTTTAAAAATTTGTGCCTAATCAGTTCTTTTCTTTTTTTTATTGTTGTTCAAGTACAGTTGTTTCCATTTTTCTGTCACCACTTCCCCCCACCCCACCCACCAATACCTCCCACCTTCAACCCTACCCTCCTTTGGTTTTGCCCATGGGTCCTTTATACTTGTTCCTTGATGGCCCTTTCCCACATTCCCCCATTATCCCCTCCCACCTCTCTGCTGGTCTCACAGTCTCCCCTACTGTCAGTTTGTTCTTTATTTCAATGTTTCTGGTTATATTTTGCTTGCTTTTCTCTTTTGTTCATTAGGTTCCTACATGAGGTGAGATCATATGGTATTTGTCTTTCAGTGCTGGGCTTATTTCATTTTGCATAATGCTATCCAGTTCTGTCCATGTTGTCACGAAGGGTAGGAGCTCCTTTCTCACTGCTACATAGTATTCCATTGCATAATGTACCACAATTTTTTGATCCATTCATTTACTGATGGGCATCTAGGTTGTTTCCAGCACTTAGCTATTGTAAATTGAGCTGCTATGAACATTGGGGTGCATAGGTTCTTTTGAATTGGTGTTTCAGTATTATTAGTGTATAATACCAGCAGTGGAATTGCTGGGTCAAAAGGTAGTTTTAGTTTTCGTTTTCTGAGGAATTTCCATACTTTTTCCCAGAGTGGTTGGACCAGTCTGTATTTCCACTAACAATGTACTAGGGTTCCCTTTTCTCCACAACCTTGCTGCATTTATTGGTTGTTGATTTGGTTATGATGGCCATTCTCGCCAGGGTGAAGTGGTATCTCATTGTGGTTTTAATTTGCATCTCTCTGATGGCTAGTGATGCTGAGCATCCTTTCATATGTCTGTAGGCCCTCTGTGGGTCCTCCTTGGAGAAGTGTCTGTTCAGTTACTTTGCCCACTTTTTAATTAGATTGTTTGTCTTCCTGGAGTGGAGTCATGTCAGTTCTTTATATATTTTGGAGTTCAAACCCTTGTCCAAAGCACCATTGGCAAATATGGTTTTCCATACAGTTAGTTCCCTTTTCATTTTGCTGATGTTTTCTTCAGCCTTGCAGAAGATTTTTCTTTTGATGAGGTCCCATTTGTTTATTCTTTCCTCTATGTCCCTTGATCTAGGGGACATATCAATGAAAATATTGCTGCATGGCATATCTGAGATTTTCCTCCCTATGTTCTCCTCTAAGACTTTTACAATGTCATGAATTATATTTAAATCTCTTATCCATCTTGAGTGTATCTTTGTGTATGGTGTTAAGTGGAGGTGGAGTTTAATTTTTTTTGCATGTAGCTATTCAGATCTCCCAACATCATTTGTTGAAGAGGCTATTTTTACCCCATTTCATGCTTCTGCCCCCTTTGTCAAATATTACTAGACAACAGAGATGTTGGTTTATTTCTGAGCTCTCTATTTCTTTGGTCTATATGTCTGTTCTTATGCCAGTACCAGACTGTTTTGATTACAGTGACCTTGTAATATACGTTGACATCATGTATTGTGATCCCTCTTACTTTGTTCTTCTTTCTCAAAATTGCTGTGGCTATTTGGGGTTTTTTATGTTTCCATATAAATTTTTGAAATGTTTTTTCTGTATCTGTGAAATATTTCATTGTTATTTTAATAGGGATTGCATTGAGTCTATAAATTGCTTTGTGTAGTATGGATATT
Organism: Trachops cirrhosus; assembly: GCA_028533065.1. Classification (NCBI taxonomy): domain Eukaryota; kingdom Metazoa; phylum Chordata; class Mammalia; order Chiroptera; family Phyllostomidae; genus Trachops; species Trachops cirrhosus. The sequence goes on along the minus strand of CM052552.1, from coordinate 18,749,923 downwards.
TTGATTATGTTAATTCTTCCAACCCATGAAAAGAGCATATGCTTCCATTTATTTGTGTCTTCCTTAATTTCTTTCTTCAGTGTTGTGTAGTTTCCTGAGTACAGGTCTTTTACCTCCTTGGTAAGGTTTATTTGTAGGTACTTTATTTTTTATGTTCCTATAAGAAATCTTTTTTCCTGATTTGAGTTTCTGATATTTCATTGCTGTTGAACAAAAAGCCTTAGGTTTCTGAATACTGACTTTGTATCACTGCTGTTTTGCCACATTCACTTATTAGATTGAGTAGTTTTTTGGTGGAGTCTATAGGATTTTCGATGTACATTATTATATCATCTGTGAAGAGTGACAGTTTTGCTTCTTCCTTTCCAATTTAGATGCCTTTTATTTCTTTTTTTTGTGTGTGATTGCTGTGTCTAGGGTTTCCAATACTATGTTGAATAGAAGTGGTGAAAGTGGACATCCTTGTCTTGTTCCTGGTCTTAGGGGGAAAGCTTTAATTTTGTGCCCAATTAGTATCATGTTGGCTGTATATTTCTCGTATGGGGCCTTTATTATGTTGAGGTATTCTCCCTCTATTCCCACTTTACTAAGTGTTTTTATCATAAATGTGTATTGTACCTTATGAAATGCTTTTTCCTCATTTATTGGATTGATCATGTGATTTTTGTCTTTCTTTTTGTTTATGAGATGTATTACATTAGTTGATTTGCAAATATTGTACCATCCTTGCATCCCTGGGATGAATTCCACTTGATCATGATGTATGATCTTTTTCATGTATTGTTGGATGTGGTTTGCCAATATTTTGTTGAAGGTTTTAGCATCCATGTTCATTAGCGATATTGACCTGTAATTTTCTTTCTTTGTTGTGTCTTCATTTGGTTTTGGGATTAGGATGATGCTAGCTTTTAAAAAATTGTTTGGCAGTCTTCTCTCTTCTTGGATTTTTTTGGAAAGATCTGAGAAAGATAGTGGTTAGCTCTTTCCAAATTGTTTTGTAAAATTCTCCTGTGAATCTGTCCAGTCCAGGGTTTTTGTGTGCCAGGATTTTTTTTTTTTATTACTGCTTCAATTCCAACAGCTGTTAATAGTCCGTTTGTGCTTTCTGTTTCTTCTTCAATCAGTTTTGGAAGACTATATTTTTGTAGAAATTTGTTCATTTCACCCAGGTTTTCAATATTTTGGACTATAGTTGTTAATAGTCATTTCTTACAATCCTTTGTATTTCTGTGGTCAGTTGTAATCTCTCCTCTTTCATTTTTGATTTTACTTATTTGTGTTCTCTTCCTTTTTTTCTTGATGAGTCTGTTTAAAGGCTTTTCAATTTTGTTTATCTCTTCAAGTCCTAGCTCCTTGATTTATTGATGTTTTCAATTAATTTTTTGTTCTCTTTGACATTTAATTCTGTTTTGATCTTGATTATTTCACTCCTTCTATTCTCTCTGGGCTTCATTTGTTGTTGTTTAGCCAGTTCTTGTAGTTGTGGGATTAGGGCATTCATTTGAAATACTTCTGTCTTTTTTTAGGTAGGCTTGTATTGCTATGAACTTCCATTTCAAGACTGCCTTTGCTGTGTTCCATAGGTTTTGGACTGTTGTGTGTTCATTTTCATTTGTTTCCAGAAACTTTTTGATTTCTTCTTTGATCTTATTATTAACCCATTCATTGTTTAATAGCATGCTATTTGGTGTCCATGAGTTTGAATATTTTGAATTTTTTCCTTGAGGTTGGCTTCTAGTTTCAAACCCTTGTGGTCTGAGAAAATGCTTGATATGATTTCAAATTTCTTGAATTTGTTGAGGCTTGTTTTGTGTCCTATCATGCGTTCCATTTTTGAAAATATTCCTTGCACATTTGAAAAGAATGTGTATTTTGCTTCTTTGGGAATAAAGGTTCTATATATATCAATTAAGTCCATTTGATATAATGAGCGTTTCAATTCCACAATATCCTTGTTGATATTTTGTTTGGAAGATCTAGCCATTGTTGACAGTGGGGTGTTAAAATCCCCTACTATAATTGTGTTGCTGTCTATATTTTCTTATATATTTGGGTTCTCCTTCATTGGGTTCATATATGTTTATAATATTTATGTCTTCTTGATGTATTCTTCCCTTGAATAATATGAAGTGTCCTTTTGTGTCACTTTTTATGGCCTTTGTTTTAAACTCTATTGAGTCTGATATAAATATTGATGCCCCAGCTTTTTTTTCCAGTCTATTTCCTTGGAATATTTTTTTCCAACCCTTCACTTTCAGTCTGTGCAGGTTGTTTGTTCTGTGGTGGGTAACATATGTATGGGTCATGTTTTCTTATCCATTCAGCTACCCTATGTATTTTGATTGAAGCATTTAATACATTTACATTTAATATTGTTATTGATAGGTACTTATTCATTGACATTTTACTCCCTTTGTACCTGTGTTACTCTCTCTCTTTTAGTCTTTTTTTCATTTTCTTAAAGCATTCCCTTTGGCATCTCTTGCAGTACTGGTCCAGTGGAAATGCATTCTTTTAGTCTTTTGCTTTTTGGTCTGGAAAGGTCATTATTTTGATTTCCATTTTAAATGAGAGCCTTGCTGGTAGATTAGTCTTGGTGTAAGCTTTTCCTTTTCATTAGTTAAAATATTTTTGACATTCCCACCAGGTGTGTAGTGTTTCTGTTTAGTAATCAGCTGATAGCCTCTTTGGAGCTCCCTTGTATGTTACTAGATGGTTTTCCTTGGCTGCCTTTAAGATTCTCTCCTTATCTTTGAATTTTGCACTTTAATTATAATGTGTCTTGGAGTCACCCCTTTGTGTTCATCTTGATTGGGACCCTCTGTGCTTCCTGGGCTTGTGTGACTTTTTCTATCATCAAATTAGGGAAGTTTTCCATTATTGCCTTTTCAAACAGGTTTTCTATCCCTTGCTTCTCTTCTTCTCCTTACATCCCTATTATATGGATATTATTACATTTCATGTTGTACCACAGCTCCCTTAACCCTCTTCATTGTTTTTGAATCTGTGTTCCTTTTCTTGCTCTTTCTGGAAGTTTTTTTCTACTTTGTCCTCCAGCTCATTGATTCAATGTTCTGCTTCATCAAGCCTGCTCTTGATTCCTTCTACTGTGTTCTTCAATTCACAAATTGTATTCTTCATTTGGTATCGGCTCTTGTTGAGAGTTTCTGAGTCCTTTTTCATACTTGTATAGTTTCCAGTAAGTTCCTCATTACTCATCTGTAGTTTTTGGTAATTGTCAGCAAGCTCAGTGAGCTTCCTTATAACCATTGTTTTGAACTCAGTATCTGATCATTGATTTGACTCTATTTCATTTAGCATTCTTTCTGAGGATTCCTCCTTTCCTTTTGTTTGAGGGTTGGTTCTTTGTCTTCCAATTATTTGTGAGACTCTTCTTGTTTGTTTCTGTTCCTTAAATTGATCTGTTTTGACTCCCTGATTTTGTGGTGGGATCCTCTGTGGTAGGAGACCTGTGAGATTCAGTGGTGCAGTCTCCTTATCTCCTGAACTTGATGCTCTTGGGATGCCCTTTATGCCATTTATGTTGACTCTCTGGATGTGATTGGGTTTTGATTGTTGTTAGGTCTTTCTTTGGTGGGTCCTTCCTTCTAGTTGGTTGAATGAGGGTCACTTTGCCCACCATGTCTTGTATGCTGTTGTGCAGGTGATACCAGAACAAAACCACAAAGCTCAGGTTACAAATTCACATCCACAAAAATAACTGCCCCCGCAATCTCATTATCAACCAACTAAGGAGCAACAAATGGATCAGTATTAATAAGGGTGTAAACCATTATGACTATTATAAAAATGAGAGTGATTTTGAGATAACCTACTGAAAGAAAAATGATTTTGAGAGGGTAGAAATAGGAGCAATAATGAGAGATGGGAGTCAGAGCAATGAAAAAAGAGAAAGTAAAATTTACACCATGAATAAAAAAGGGAATGAGGAAGGCTGAATATGCACAATCTTGATGGACAAGAAAGGAATGTTAAAAAGCTATGTAGGAAAGAAAATATTGCAAATCATGGAGAGGACCACAGTGGATTTCACCTTGGTAACCTCTAGGATTTGCCACTGTTTTTTTTTTTTTCTGGATCCACCTCTGGTGATGTCAGATGGTGTCCCAGTCTGGTTGTAGGCAGCCTGTTTGAGATTACCCGGGTTGTACTGTGTGTGGCTGTCTCCTTCAGTTGTTAATGTAGTCACACTGCACATAGCAGTCAGGCTTAAGCACCATAGCACAGGGCAGAATCCCTCTGGTTAGGGCTAATGTTTCCTTCCTCTTAGGCTGCTGCCGTATGGGTGATGATTCAGCACCGGCATCCTGGAGGCTGCTCACTCAGTTCTCTTCCCAAAGCCTCCATCCAGAGTCTCTCCTCAGGCCTCTCTAGCCCACTCTGCCCTCACCTTTTCTGGAGCCCAGGGTAAGTGGCTGCAAATGAAAATTTGCATGTTGACCCTTTAAACAGCTTTTTCATCTCTAGCCATCCATCCCTGATAGAGAGCAACCTTGCCTCTTTTCACTGCTGGTTGTTATCTGTGCACTTTTTGGGCTCTGGTGTTCTAGGTTAGGGATCCCAGCTTAGGATTTAAACCCCACTCTTCCTAGGGGGATCCAACTGGCAGCTTAATTATCCTTTTTACACTGCCTCCTGTGAGTGCTCAGCCAGCCCTCTCTACTGCATTCCTTACCAATTAGGTTGTACTGAAGCTAATTATTCTGTCTGTCCAAGGTTATAAGTCTTCTCTCTCACTATTTTTCAGTTGTTTATTCCTGGTGATTTCTCCACAATTTAGTTGTAATTCCAGATTGGTCCTGGGAAAATAGTTGACTTTCATTCACTCCTCTGCCCTCTTGCTGCTCCCTGTCATGCTGTTTTATAGAATTTTGAAAAAGTTTGAACCATGAAAACCCATTTTTTAAGCCTCAACCTGGAGTTTATTATTTTTTTCTAAAATATACTTAATAATAATAAGAAGAATAATAATAAGAAGAATAATAAACTAAACTTAAGGGAGTTTTCCCTTAAAAGAAGAGAACTGAAAGCATGCTTATATAGGTGTCATACTCAAATTTTTTTGGAGAAGCTAATCTGATAACTCAAGGTTATTCAAGGATTGAGAAGATTAAGATGTGACAATACCTCTTTTTTTGTCTTCTATAAAATTAAAAATACACTTTAATGGTGTTCAAAACAATCTAATATAAAATCCATAAGAAAATAAATATCAATATTCATGGTAATTATTCAATATAAAAATCAATATTAGAAAGATTCCTGAGGTACTAATTACATCTTCCAGCCTTTATTAACTGGTTTGCATATTTGTATTGAAGGCAATATACATCTTTCTACATGATTTAAAGAAATATTTGGAAGATAAATTTCTTATTAAAAAAACCCTGCTGGTTTTAAGACTACTCTATTTCCTTTTCCTTTTAAATTTTATTTATTATTTTTAGAGAGAGGGGTCGAGAGTGATAGAAACATCAATGTGTGGTTGCCCCTCACATCTCCCCCACTGGGGACCTGGCCCACAACCCAGGCATGTGTCCTGATTGGAAGTGGAACTGGCAACCCTTTGGTTCACAGGTCAGCACTCAGTCCACTGAGTCACACCAGCCAGGGCAAGATTACTCTATTTTCAAGTCTTGCTTTAAAAATAAATATTTTCACTTTAGCATAGGGTTCAATTGTGTTTTCTACTTTCAGTAATTATTTGGCAAAAGTGGTTCTATTTTATTCAGGGTTAAAGACATAAGTACAAGCATTTTATGGTTGGAATTCTGTGAAAACCTGTAACGGGAAACAAAGTAATTTTTAGTGGGGCTGTTTAGATCTTCTTTTAATACAGTCCAAAATAAAGATTAATAAACATTCAAATTTGACAGATACAAGCAAGATTTAAGAGAGTTTAAATCTATGACCAGCCCTTTCTACATTTAACAATGATACCTCTGATTATTGTGTCAGTATCCTGAAATGAATACACTAATTTCCCCTAGGATTAGAACAATTTCCTTCACCTTCTAATTGTATATTATTATGAATGGTTAACCACAAGAATATTATAGACACCTCCTGTGAAATGAATAAACTGTATTTGCATGCACCATGTACACGAGTCCAAAAGGGAAAAAATGAAATAACACTGAAGTAGCAGATTGTATAGATTTCTGTCTTGGATACAAACCTGAGGCTACATACATTCAATCTAGTTGCATACCCAAAACCAAAGGAATCATTTTCAATATAAAGTCATCATATTAAAATTTTTAATATTTGTTCAGATGAGCTATCAATATTTTTAAACTTAAAATGTTTTATTGGTAATCGCTGCACAGAATTTTACATACACAGACATATTAGTTTCTCTGCACCTTTTTATGTTTTTGATGTCTCATGGATGATGATGCATTTTATGGAACTTGTATATGAATGAGCCAAAAGGAAATGTATCAAACTTGTAAATTTCGTAGCTTATACACTTTAATAAAAATCAGTTGCTTCATAATATAACTGGAAATCAAAAACAAAGAGTAGACTTAAAAATAATAAAACATAAGTATCAATTAATAATAGCAAAGGACAGTGACTGGTGTAGTTAAACACCTGATATCTTTCTGGTAAGATCTACCTCTCAAGAGAAGTTGTGAAATGGATACATTTCTTTATCTATCAATTTCCAAGCCTCTTCTTAACATACCTTTTCACAAATCCATATAAGTACCCTCACTCTGCAGACCATACTAAAATCTGCTTCCAGGAAGAGATCTGCTAACCATCATTTACCCTAATTATTCTTGCATTCTAGTTTCCTTTTTAGGTTTTGGAAGAAAGAGTCTTATCAACAGTTAATGAAATTTTAAATGTCAGCAGACAGGTCTGGATGCCCTGGAAATATGATTACACCAAAACAATGACTAATGTATTGCTAACAATAGTGTAGTTCTAGCTTGCTGAATAGTATGTGATCTGTTACCTTATCTAGTTATTCTTAATCTTAAAATCCATTACCATTTTAAGGGAAAGTTTGTGCTTTTCTTTTTTTGTACCTTTTTAATTGTATTTTTTCCATTACCATTTACTCCCCTTATACCCCCTCCCTTACAATCACCACACTGTTGTCCATGTCCATAAGTCCTTTTTCCTTTTTGCTCAGTCCTCCCACCCCCTAACCCCTGCCCACAGCTATCATCCTGCTCTCCATCTATGAGTCTGTCTCTGTTTTGCTTGTTAGTTCAGTTTGTTCATTAGATTTTCTTTACATAAATTTTATTTTTTACTGTATTAGATTGTAATCTCCCTGTAGGTCGGAGCAATGCCTATTATGCAATTCACTATCATATCCACATCAGCAAGAGGACTGTGTAACACTGAGAAAACAATAGTTGAATAAATATTGACTCAAAACTCGGTTAATTACTTGGCACTTTTTGAGATCATACAAGAATTGACTAGAATTGTGTTCATTTCTCAATTGATCAATAATTTAATTTAATTTTCTGAGGATACTGTTGTTAAGAAGCTCTTATAAAAATTTCCTCATTTTCAACCTACACTAAGGGAAGAAAAAGTTATTGTATATCTTCTCCAATTCAATGTTGTTGGTCACCCTAAGCATGTCTACCTGATTAAATTCTAACTACTATTAAATTTTTATAAAACCTCTTGTTTTTATTTTGGTACTATATATACATGAAGACATAGTAAGCTACCACCTTATGAGGGCAGCTGTGTTTTATTAACCATTATTAGAAGTTACTTATGTTGACTCTAATGAACAAAATAAACTAATGAACAAAATAGAAACAGAGGCATGGACACATGGAAGAGACTGACAGCGACTGGACGGGAAGAGGATGGAGGGACTGGATGAAAGAAGAAGAAGGGATTAGCCAGAGAACATGTATGTATGGCCCATGGACACAGACAACAGTACAGTCATGGCCAGAGGGAAAGGGTGTGGGAGATGAGAGGAGATGGGCAAAAGGGGAGGAATGGAGACATCTGTAATAATGTCCACAATAAAAATAAAGAAAAAAGTAACTTATTTTGAAAATGACATCATCAAAAAATGTGACTTTGATCATTTGAACATATTCTAACAATTTACTGAAGCTTAGGTGATGAATCATATATTTTGTATGCTAGTCTGCTATAATTTAACTAAAAATCTAATGATATTTTGATATTAAAAAATAAAACCAAAATGTTATTAAAACATTTAATTAACACACAGTTTCACCTGCTTCAATGGTGCCCAACATCTATTAGCTTTTTTTATTATTTTAAAATAGAATAGGTGTCTATTGACTGATATAAATCTGAAATAAATATTAAATACCTGGAATAATGATGCTGAGATTTTTATTATTGTTTTGTTTTCTAAATTCTATTGTTATAATTGCTATTGCTATTGGCATTTTGCATGCAAGGTACAAAATGAGTATAGACTAAAGGAAGCATTAAGATTTTACTCCCCATCAATCAATCATAACTGTTTGTGGGCAAATGACTAGTACTGTTGGAGTCTATCAAATTAATTAAACATGATTAAATTTAAAAAATGCTCAGGTAATACATGTTATCACATTTTTTAAATAAAAGGAAATAGTGGCATGTAAAAGTCATGATGCTATTGTCATCTGTTAGATTAGTAAAGTGTTAAAGTGTTTGATAATGAAATGTCCAGTTTTGATAAGATGTGAGAAAACAAACACTGTTATACATCACTGATGAGGGTATATCTATTTGGGAGAGAGCCATTTGGCCGTGGCAATAATCATTATTAATGCATATTACCTTAGCCATAACCATTCCATTAGGGATTCATCATACTGATTTCACACATAAGATAGTCAAAGAGAGTCTCTCTCTCTCTCCACACACACACATACACACACACACACACACGTGAGCGCATACATACATTCATAGAAAATATCCGGATGTATAAACCAAGGGAAGAAATGGAATGTGGAGATTTTCTTAAATCTCTGTATAATTAAACATAAATTTTAAAATCATGAACTGATATTGTTTCTTTTAATGAGTATTTTTACAAAAAATAATGTGTCAATGAAACATTTGAAAATATTTTTTATTTATTGATTTTGGAGAGAGAGAGAGAGAGAGAAATGTCGATTTAGTGTTCCACTTATCCATGCATTTATTGCATCGTCTCTTGTGTGTGCCCTGACTGGTGATGGAACCCACAACCTTGGTGTATTGGGACGATGCTCTAACCAACTGAACTAGTGGGCTAGGGCTCAATCCAACATTTTAAGTGCAATTAGTCCCAGAAAAAGTGATAGAAAAATTACTGTAAACAGCATGCCATATTTCTCTTTAAGAATATTTTTATTTACCAATGTATATGTTTGCTTAATTTGTTTTGTTTTTGTTTTTTAGAAGCAGTTGTTGATAATTGTTAGTTTGTTTTCATTTTAACATTCATAGTTTTGATCTTATTCTTTTTCCTTAATAAGTCCCTTTAACATTTCATGTAATAATGGCTTGGTGATGATGAGCTTCTTTAGCTTTACCTTGCTTGGAAAGCACTTTAGCTGTCCTTCCATTCTAAATGATAGTTTTGCTGGATAGGGTAATCTAGGTTGTGATCCTTGCCTTTCATGACTTCAAATACTTCTTCCCAGCTCCTTGTTGCCTGTAAAGTTTCTTTTGAGAAATCAGCTGACAGTCTTATAGGAACTCCTTTGTAAGTAACCCTCTGCTTTCTGTTGCTGCTTTTTAAGATTCTCTCTTTATCTTTAACTTTTGACATTTTAATTATGATGTCTCTTGGTGTGAACCTCTTTGGATCCAACTTGTTTGGGACTCTGTGCTTCCTGGAGTTGTATGTCTTATTTCCTTCACCAAATTAAGGAAGTTTTCTTTCATTGTTTTTTCAAATAAGTTCTCAATTTCTTACTCTCCCTCTTCTCTTTCTGGCATCCCTATGATTTAGATGTTGGTTCTTTTGGAGATGTCCCAGGGTATTCTTTAACTCTCTTCATTTTTTTGAATTCTTGTTTCTTCATTTTGTTCTGGTTGAATGTTTTTCTTCTTTATGTTCCAAGTCATTGATTTGAATTTTGGCTTCCTTCCCTTCACTGTTGGTTTTCTGTGTATTTTTCTTTATTTCCCTCAGTAGAACCTTCATTTCTTCCCTTATGCTTTTGCCATATTCAATAAGATCTTGCAGCATTCTGACCACCAGTGTTTTGAAGTCTGCATCACATAGGTTGTCTACCTCTGCATTACTTAGTTCTTTTTCTGGTCCTTCTGTTCTGTTCCTTCATTTGGGCCATATTACTTTGTCTCCTGATTTTGGCAGCCTCCTTTTGCCTGTGTACTAGATGAAGTCACTTTGATTCTATTTTAGTGCACCCATTAATTGAATTTAGCATTGATGCTTGAATGGGTTAAGACTCTTGGATCTATTGAGATAAGTTAAATGCATTTTTCATTTAAGAAGATTGAGGAGGATTTTGAAATGTGATTCCTTAGTATCTCAGAATGTGTCTTTATTTGCAGATAGAGTATTCAAAGAGGTAATTAAGTTAAAATGAGGTTATTAGAGTGTCCCTTAATCTAACAAGGCTCATGTCCTTGTAAGAAGAGGAAATTTGGACACAGACATATACAGAGGAGGCAAAGACACAGTGAGAAGACAGACATGTACAGCCCAGGAGGGAAGCCTGGAAAAACTTCCCCAAAACTTGCAGAAAGAATCAACCCTAAGTACATGTTGATCTCAGATTTCCTAACCAACACAACTGTGAGCAGGTAAATTTTGTTGCTTAAACCACCCACTCTGTGGTATATTGTTATGGCAAAACTAGCAACCTAATACACCTATCTTTACTGAAAGTTCTCTGTTCTGGTCCCGTTATTGTAGATACTCCACTGGAGTGTTGGGAAGTCTCCCCCATTGTCCAAGATGGCACAGGGGGTAGTTCTTACACTGAATGCACCAAAGCTATAAAGTTAAATGGACAGGGCCTGAGAACAGCAAAAGCTAGCAAGATAATTGGATAGAAAAATCCTCTGTTCCCCATCCCAATAAGAACCATGGGCTTGAGTAGGAAGGGGGTGGTTTTTGAGATGAGTCTTCACCATTCTCCCAGGTCTTAGCACCTGAATAAACCTCTCTTTTTGCACCAGCATCTGCCTCTGAGTTTGTCTTTCTTTGTGGCAGGCAGCAGAACCCACTTACTTGGTTACAGTCACTCATCTTTTCTCAACTGAACTGTAGCAAAATTCTCCTAAAAGCTATCTATGGTGTCAAGCAAGCTCTAATGATCTTAGATTCTTCTTCACCTCTGAATTTCAGCATGCTTTGTTTCTTCTGCCTGAAGTTCCTTCTTCCACTTCTTTCAAGCACCCTTTATATAATCCTCCCTCAAAACCAAGCTCAACAATACTCGATAAGACTTCCCTCAGCAAATGTTCTCTTTGCTACCATTGTAGTGAAGGAACCAAAAATCCTGCAACCTTGATGCTGCTTTTTTTGGATATTAATTTTAAGCTGTTTGTCAAGAAACAAAAGACTTCAAACCTTTGATCCTCCTCCCTTTCTTTCCCAAGAGATTCAGACAGAGAAACTGCTTAAAATGACTCCTTAGCCTAAATAGAATTAAATGTGATAAATAGAGTGCTTCAGGCAAGTGCGTGTAGCTTGATATCCCCTGTGTCCCATTGTTTCTGAGTCACCCAGCAAGTAATTCCCTGGCCTGTGTCTTTGGCTCTCCCTCAACTATTTGTAAATCACCCATTCTCACTTCTGAAAATCTAATACCATGTTACCTCCCACCCCTTTTCTTCTTTGCCTAAAATGTCTTTCATACCCAATGTTGCTCACTGTCTTTGGAATTTTCATGGATGTATTATGTCTGTGTGAATTCCCCATGAATATGTATTAAACTTGGATTTTTCTCCTGTCAATCTGTCTCTATTAATTAATTTGATTATTAGCCCAGCCAGAAGAACTTAGAAGGTAGAAAGAAAAGTATTAATATATTTTAGTCCCCACAGTAGTTTATAACACATCTATTATTGGATTTAATTTACTGCTTTAAAATGATGTACTTATATGTCTGTTTCTCCTATAAGTGAATATATTCTTATAAAACAATACACACATTATATTAACATAAAATACCCATTTAAAAATAGCTACATTTAGTGAGGGAGGTGTAACTTTTTTTGCATTTTTGCAAATCTCTTTATTTTTTGGCTTAATGAAGACAGTGGCATGCTCATATCTGCTTCTTTCTGCAAGCTATTGTAAAATATTGCTTGGGTTGAAGTATAGTGAAGAAAATGGGCCTCATTCAGACATATAGTTAGAAAAGGGACGATCATGCAGACAGCCTATATGATCCCAAAGTCCTGAAAATACTAATATGAAACCAGAAAAGCCAGAGTTCATGCTGCCTGTTACCTACTAGACCCAATCAGCAGAGACAGGTATTGAATCTTTATGGGCCTTTTATTCAGATGGCCTGTGATCTGAAAAGATGGTGGTTTGTACCCTAACAGACTGTCTTAAATTCCAATTAAATTGACCCTTTTTATAAGGAGGAGGAAAGTGTAGGTAAGGGATATGGAATTCAGGAAAAAAGTTGATCAGATAAAGCAATAGCATTTTTTTTCAGCTGTGTGGGTTGTAGGTATCTTTCCCTGGAGTACAATGGCTCAGATACCATCTTGAATTGCTTGAGTCCTCCTGAGGCACAAAGGTGGAACTGCCTGTGGTCTCCTGGAGTCAGGGTGGGTCATACCTTCAGTACCTGGAACAATAGCTTTTTACATACATTGATTACTAAGTTTATTAGCTATTACCTGAAACTAAAATGTTTCCAACATTTGAGTCCCCCATCAGTCAGATGCCTCTTTCTCATCCCACCCTCCAGCCTGCCATGAACCAGCATCCTAATTTTATGAAAGCAGTATTTGAAAAATCTCTCCTGTCTGTCCTGTCATTTGCATCTTCATTAATACTCCTTTCATTCAGACCCAAATCATCTGTCACGTGGAGTCTCAAAATACCTTCCCACCTGGTCTCTGCATTTAACTGGACTCTTGCATTTTGAATTCAGACCATGTCACTCTGAGGTTCAAATTATTTAATTGTTTTTTCTCACTTATAGGATCAAGTCTAAATTTTTCTTTAGCACAACATTTCAGACAATCCACAGTTAGGCCTCTACCTACCCCTCCAATAATTTGTGGTGTAGTCATTCCAAATATGAATGAAAAGACAATCTACTTTCTGCTTCTTTTCTACCTTTGTGTGTGTTCTTCCATCCATAATGCTCTTTCTTCCCTTTATCCCCTTAATAAAATCTTACACATTCCTCAAGAGTTAACACGAGCATAATCACCTGATACCACTGCCCTTTCCCGTGTTCATGCCAGAATTGGGTGGCTTTTGGCATCACTAGCTAAGTAGAAACATAGAAGACATATATTAACACTTCACAAAATGCTTATCAAATAAGATGTACTCAATTAAAATTTGATATTCTTACTATACTGTGGAAATTCCTGCTTTGTTTGGACCCTTACTATAAGCATTGCGTGTTTATGAAGCTTCATTCACCCAGTTACCTAAGGCAAATTTGGAGAAGGGAGGGAAAAAGATCAATGTAATATAGTGTTTTATAAATGTTGTCTTGATCCAGTATTTTTCACCTGAAACCTTTCATTAATTTAAAAAAATTACATTTTATTTATTTATTTTTTAATGTTAAGGGTTTATTTGAGCAAAAATTGATTTGAATCAGGGCAGCACCAAATTGGAAGGGGTTAGGAGTGGTACACAGAGATCTGATTAGATCATTGGAGAGGAGTATGAAGGGGCCATTGGTGGAGGTTGCCTGAGGCAATGGTAAACAGTCTAGGACTGGTTGGCTGAGAAGTTGAATGCCTCCAGAGCACATGAAATTATGGGCCAGAAGATTTAAAGTAAAAAGAGGGCAGAGACTGCTTCTCAGGCTCTTCTTCCTTAAGGATGTCTGGATGATGGTGCTGCAGCTGCCTGTGTTTCCCATCCCAAAGGATGGTATGTTGTACAGAAAGAAACTCCAGGTACAGCCTGAGGTCAGGCTGATCTGGCAGAGGGTGGCAGGGTTATTCTTCTTTGGGTGTTCTAGAATGGACGGACTCTGAGGCAGAAGACTACCATTCTTCCAAAATTGTGTAGCTTTTGTATACTATGTTGCAGTTTGTAAACTAATGTATAGAAATAAGATAATTAAAATGAACAGGGGGGGATGATGGAGGAACTCCAGAGTTAAAAAATTTAGCCTTAATTGATACGCCTAAGTGACTAATGCATGTGGAAAGCTGTTATTCCAAAAGTGTGTTTCTTTTGAATAAAGACTCCTTTCCTTTATTTCTATCTTGCAGCCTGTCAAGGCCAGGAAGGTTCACTAGAGATTCGGGCAAACAGGAGAAAATTCATGGAGCTGTGGGAATACCTGATATGCCTTTATTCAAGGGTGGGGCAATCCACACATGCTGCAAGCTGTCCCTCAGCAGAAGTTCCAACTCCCTTATATACTAAATGTATGCAAAGCTGACAGGGTGCCAAGATATTATGTAACAGAGCATAATTTTGTGCATGCTAGCCCATTCAAGGCTATGGGAATACTTCTCAAGGCTGCAAGAATGCTGCTTATCTTAGTTTCCCAGACATCTGGATGAGGGAGCCTGACCAACTCCATTCACCCTGCAATTACTAAAACTTTGCTACCAGAATTTTGCCTAGAGGGCAGGCAGCAGGATGCCACTTGCTGCTCAGTAACAGGAGTACTCCACTGACAAGAGTTTGAGAAGAGATTTTCATAGAGAAAAGGATGAAACAAAGTAAGAAAAATTTTCTTTTTGTTTTCTTTTTTTAATTGAATTTATTGGGGTGACATTGGTTAATAAAATTATATAGGCTTCAGGTGTACAATTCAATAATTCATCATCTGTATATTGTATTGTGTGTTTACTAACCTGAGTCAAGTCTCCTTCCAGCAGCACCAGTTATCTGCCCTTTACCATCTTCTATTGCACTCCCCGACCCCTTTCCCTCTGGTAATCGCCATACCATTGTCTGTGTCCATGAGGTTTGTTTTTCTTAATCCCTTCACCTTCGTCCAGCCTCCAAAGATCCTATCCTCTGACAACTGTCATCCTCCTCTCCATCTATGAGTTTGTACCCATTTTCCTTGTTAGTTCAAGTTGTTCATTAGATTCCACAAATGAGTGAAATCATATGGTGTTTGTTTCTCTCTGACTGGCTTATTTCACTCAGCATCATGTTCTCCAGGTCCATCCATACTGTCGCAAAGGATAATGTTTCCTTCTTTTTTATGGCCCAGTAGTATTCCATGGTTTAAATGTTCCATAGTTGTTTTACCCACTCATCTACTGAATTACACTTGTGCTCCTTGTAAATATTACTTATTGTAAATAGGCATGTACTGAGAAGCAGGGTTCAACCTAGAGTGTGGAGGGAGGCAGACTGGTCAAAAAGGTGGGGATTGAAGTATGGGAGGTAGAGAATTCTTGGAACAAAACATATTGTTTTATTTCATTTTTTATTCTTTTTTTAAAAGTGTTTTTATTGATTATACTATTACAGTTTTCCCAATTTTTCTCCCTTTATCCCCCCTCTTCCCTGCCCCCCAACCCTCCAGCATTTCCCCCTTATTTCATGTCCATGTGTTGTAAATATAAGTTCTTTGAGTCATTATTTTATTTTCTAACAACTCCTCATCCACTTAAATTTTGTTCAGTTAAATTTAGACTTCAAAGTAGATGAGTTAATATTAATCTTGGTCAAAAACAAAACAAAAACCTGAAGACACAGATTCTTCACAATAAAATAGATACCTAATAAGCTTTCTAATTTTCATCCAGTTTTTCCTTACCATTGTCAGTTCTGAAGGACTCATCCTAAACACACCACCCCTTTGTTCTTGCTTTCCCATCCTAAATCAGAAAAGTCTTTTAGTAAAATGTCCATTAAAACTGGTTTCTCTCACACTCACCAATCCCCTAACCTTGCCCCACCACCTGTGCCTCCCTCCACACCCTCTACACACAGCCAGATGTGGCAGGTGTGCAACCCCCATGCCTTCTCCACCCCCAACCCCTCCAAACATACCTTGATGCGGGGGATGTACAACCCACAGGCCTTCCCCATCCCCATGCCTCCCCAACCCCTTCACAAACACCTTCATGTGGAAGGTGCACAACTCTCATGAGTTGCCACTCCAACACCCCCATGCCTCCCCACCCCATGCTTTCTCTACCCCCATGCCTTCTTACCCCACTCCTCCCCCACACTCTCTAAACACCTCTGATGTAAATGTGTATGACACCCATGCACGATTTTAGCATCTGTGTTCATTAAAGATATTGGACTGTAATTTTTTTTCTTTTTTTTATGACTTTACCTGGTTTTGGAATTTGGATAATACTGGCCTCCTAAAAAGAGTTTGGGAGTCTTCCGTCTTGGGTTTTTTGGAATAGTTTGAGAAGGACAGGAGTTAGTTTTTCTTTGAATGTTTGGTAAAATTCACCTCTGATGCCATCTGGTCCAAGGCTTTTGTGTTCCAGGAGTTTTTTGATTACCGCTTAAATTTTGCTAGTTGTTATTGGTCTATTCAGGCTTTCTTCTTCTTGATTCAGTTTTAGGAGATCATTTGTTTCCAGAAATTGTCCATTTCACACTGGTTGTCCAGTTTCTTGGCATATAATTGTTCACAGTAATTTCTTACAATCATTTGTATTTCTGTGGTATTGGTTGTTACTGCTCCTCTTTCATTTCTGATTATATTTATTTGGGTCCTCTCTCTTTTTTTCTGGATGAGTCTGTTTTAAAGGCTTGTCGATTTTGTTTATCTTTTCAAAGAACCAGCTCCTGGATTCATTGATCCTTTGCATTGTTCCTTTAGTCTGTGTCATTTAACTCTTCTCTAATCTTGGTTATTTCCTTCATTCTACTCACTCTGGGCTTTATTTATTTTTTTTCCAGTTCTTGTAGATGTAGGGTTAGGTTGTTTGTGTGAAATGTTTCTGTCTTTTTTAGGTAGGCCTGTATCACTATGAACTTCCCTCTCAGGACTGCCTTTGCTGTGTCCCATAAGTTTTGGGTTGTTGTGTGTTCATTTTCATTTGTTTCCAGATACTTTGTGTGTGTGTTGTTTATTTTTTCCCCATTTTTTATTGTTGTTCAAGTACGGTTGTCTCCATTTCCTCCCAACATGCAAAAATGTGGAACGTTTCATGAATTTGTCTGCCATCCTTGTGCAGGGGCCATGCTAATCTTCTCTGTATCGTTCCAGTTTTAGTATATATACTGCCAAAGCTAGCACTGTTTCCAGATACTTTTTGATTTCTTTCTTGATCTCATCACTAACACATTTATTATTTAATAACATATTATTAAGTATCCATGTATTTGACTGTCTTTGAGACAGAAAAATCTGTCTTTAAATAGAGTATTTATATAATTTATATTCAATGTAATTATTGCTAATCATTTTGCTCACTACTTCTTTTTTTTTTCACCTTTTCTGAAATTCTACTGGAACAAGTGATATTTTTTATGATTCCAGTTTTATCACTAGTTTATTAGTTATATCTCTTTTTAAATTTATATGTAGTTGACTCAGGGTTTAAAAATGTATACATGTAATTAATCCCAGTCTTATTTTAAATAATATATTACTTCTCATGTAGTATAAGAATCCATGAAAATATACTATTGCTTCCCATTTTTGCACTGCCATCATACCTTTTATATATACTATTACTTTTGTGTAGACAGTCAAATATATTTTAAAATAATCAGAAATAAGAAAAATATCCTTTGTATTTACTTTCACTTAACAAATTCTATAGCTCTCCAATTTTTTAGTGTCAATCCCAGTTGACTGTACGATTATTACATTCCTTTTTCTTGAAGAGTTTTCTTTAATATCTATTGTGATGAAAGTCTCTTGATAATAAATTCTTTTAGTTTTTGTTTGTCTAAAAAATATTTCTCCTTATTTTGAAAGACATGTTTTATAGTATAAAATTCTGAGTTAATCATTTTGTTTTTGTTTTGAGTACTATTTAGATGCCACTGTATTTCTTTGTAGCTTGAATAATGTCTGACAAGTCTGCTATAAATTTTACATTTTTTTTCTCTCCAGGGACTATCTTTTTTTCCTGTCCAGCTGCCCTCCAGATTTTCTCTTATCTTTTTTTTCTAGGAGTTTTCCTATTGATGTATTTTTGTATGTTTGTATATGTGTTTAACTATTTGGGATTTTCTAAGGTTATTAGATCTGTGTTTTGAGGTCTCCTTTTTATTAATTTTATTGGAATAGACTCATAGATACAGAGAAGATTGACGTCTGTCAGAGGAGAGAAGTGTTGGGGGACTGGGTGAAAAATACTGAAGGAATTAAGCAAAGAAAAATTTCACGGACACAGACAACACTATCGTGATTATCAGAGGGAAAGGGTGGCAGGGGGAGGTAGAAGAGTGTAAGGGGGGTATAAATGGTAATGGACAAAGGTCTTGTTTTTTAAAAAATTTTGTCATTAGTTTTTAAATATTACTTCACTTTTTCTTTTGTGATTCCAATTGAAATAAATTAGACCTTTAGAAAATTTCCTACAGTTTTTGGTACTCTGTATTTTTCCTTCCCCATCTCTCTTTTTCTATTTCTGCTTTAGTTTTGGTAATTGCAATTGACCAGAGATCCTAGAGGCTTCCTTTAGTCCCACCCACTCTGGAAGGACACCAAACTTCACCTGACAACTTCTCCCAGGACTTCCTGGCAACTAGTGTTTCAGTCCTGCCTCCCCACTGACCATCTCCTGCACCTGGACCTCACTTTTATCATACTGGAATCAATCAGGCCTTCAGTCAGAGATCCTGGAATAACTCAGAAAAGCCAGGGATACCTGCAAAGTCAGGAATATGGGGTCAGGGCCTGCCTAACCTCTCCACAGAATGGGACTCATGGAAACAAAGCCATAGCAACATAGATTGTTTTAAAACTATTTCCTCTCTATGGCAGTAGTGCATCAGCTCTACCAACAAGTACTTTCTCTCTGTCCCCACAGGCCCTTTTCACTTGCCCATCCTGTCTGAAAAAATGCTGTCAATTACTTTCCTATGACTTTATTGGGTGTGCAAGAGGCAAAAACACCAGGAAATATGACTGCCATGCATCCTGCTCAGCTTGAGAAAACCTGCTCACACTGCTGCACTTTTGCTTTGGTTTTTATCTGAAACCATACAGAAGCCTAAAACTACCCATCTTATCAGACATTTTCTCCTTGCAAGAATTCATTTTCCACTGGGCCTAGTCTTCACAGTTCTGTTCTTGTTCACTCAGTATTGTGTATCTAGTATTTTCGCACATTATCAGGTTGTCCACTTCTTGGGGGTAAGTCTCAAGAATCCAGACCTCAACATCAACAAAAAGGAAATGCTGGGAATTCAGCCAGGAGAGCATCTTTAAGTACAAATCCACATGTCCTTTCTTGGTTCATCCCTACCTTTCTCAAGATTTCTATATTTTTTGGATAAAGAGCTGGGCCTTTTGTGTTAAAATGTTACCAGCTCTTGACTGGGGCCCTAAGAGGAGGGCCCACATACCTTTTATCATTATATGCCACACAAGGCCCCACATGGCATTATATATAAATTCCAGTCAGAAGTTACTTGGAGACTTGCCTTATGCTTTCATTTACCATTTGCAATGCAAACACCATCCCATGTCTTTGAATGGTCTACAATTGCCTGTCCTATGACTTTATTGGGAGTGCAGGTGTGTGTTTAGTACTATTTATCTGTTAGAGATCAGTCTGAAAACCACATTCTCATTTGTAACTATGAGGTGCTTGCCAAGGATGGAAAATAATCATGTGTTGATTATGAGAAAAGTGCTACCATAAGTTGTTATAATCATTGACAATACTTTGGATTATGTCTTTCCACTCTTCTAAATACACAAAGTTCTATATTTGTGTATACAAGCAAGAAAAAATTCATGTCAAAATTAGATATTAGTACATTATAAATTCTTTAGTTTTTTAATAAATTTTATTGTATTTCTACCTGACCTTTTTGTCTCCTTATTACCCATCTCCGCCTAGCAATCACCACACTATTGTCCATGTCCATGAGTCCTTTTTCCTTTTTTGCTCAGTCTCTCCATCCTTACCCTTCCCTCCTTAGCTGTCATCCATACTACTTTCTACAGTGGCTGCACCAGTCTGCATTCCCACCAACAGTGTAAAAGTGTTCCCCTTTCTCCACATCCTTGCCAGCACTTTTTGTTTGATTTATTGACGATAATCATTCTGACAGGTGTGAGAAAGTATCTCATTGTGGTTTTAATTTGCATTTCTCTGATGATTAGTGACATTGAGCATCTTTTCCTGTGTTTATTGGTCATCTGTATGTCCTCTTTGGAGGAGTATCTATTCAGGTCCTTTGCCCATTATTTAATTGAATTATTTGTTTTTTTGGTGTTGAGTTTGGCAAGTACATTATGCATTTTGGATATTAACCGCTTATCAGATGTATCAGTGAATATGTTCTCCCACTCTGTTGGTTGTCTTTTTATTTTCTTGATGCTTTCCTTTGCTATACAACAACTTTTTAATTTGATATAATCCCAATTGTTTATTTTTTCTTTTGTCTCCCATGCCTGGGGATATCTGATTAAAAAGTTACTACCATCAATGTCCAAGATTTGGCTGCCTGTTTTCTTCTAGGATTTTTATGGTTTTGTGTCTGGTATTAAATCTTTGCTCCATTTTGAATCTATTCTTGTGTGTCATGTAAGAAGGTGGTCTAGTTTCATTATGTGCACATATCTGTCTAATTTTCCAAAAACCATTTACCGAATAAACTGTCTTTAACCTACTGCATGTGCTTGCTTGCTCTGTTGAATGTTAATTGACTATAAAGGTGTGGATTTATTTCTGGGCCCTCTATTCTGTTCCATTGATCTATGTGTCTGTTTTTATGCCAGTACCCTGCTGTTTTGATTACTAATGCTCTTATAGTCCAGTTTGATTAGGTAGCATGATTCCTTCAACTTTCTTCTTTTTTAATTAAAATATATTATACTGATTATACTGTTACAGTTGTCCCAGTTTTTTTCTCCCTTTATTTCCCTCTGCCCGGTACCCTCCCTCCCACCAGCATTCTCCTCCCTTAGGTTATGTCCATGGGTCACATATATAAATAAGTTCTTTGGCTTCTCCATTTCTTATACTATTCTTAACCTCCTCTTGTCTATTTTGTACCTACCATTTATGCTTATTCCCTGTACCTTTTCCCCCATTCTCTCCCCTCCCCTTCCCCACTGATGACCTTCCATGTGATCTCCATATCTGTGATTCTGTCCCTGTTCTGGTGGTTTGCTCAGAAGGTTCTTTTGTTTTTCTTTTTGTTTTAGGTTCAGTTGTTGATAGTTGTGAGTTTATTGTCATTTTACTGTTCCTATTTCTGGTCATCTTTTTCTTATATAAGTCCCTTTAATATTTCATATAATAAGAGCTTGGCAATGGTGAACTCCTTTAACTTGACCTTATATGGGAAGCACTTTATCTACACTTCCATTCTAAATGATAGCTTTGCTGGATAGAGTAATCTTGGATGTATGTCATTGCCTTTCATGACTTCAAATACTTCTTTGCAGCCCCTTCTTGCCTGCAAGGTTTCCTTTGAGAAATCAGCTGATAACCTTAAGGGAACTCCTTTGTAGGCAGTTTTCTCCTTTTCTCTTGCTGTTTTTAAGATTCTCTCTTTATCTTTAATCTTGGCTAATGTAATTATGATGTGCCTTGGTGTGTGTTTCCTGGTGTCTAATTTCTTTGGGACTCTCTGAGCTTCCTGGATTTCCTGGAAGTCTATTTCCGTTGACATATTGGAGAAGTTCTCCATCATTATGTTTTCAAATAAGTTTTCAATTTCTTGCTCTTAGTCTTCTCCTTCTGGCACCCCTATGATTTGGATGTTGGAACATTTAAAATTGTCCAGGAGGTTCCTAAGCCTCTCCTCATTTTTTTGAATTCTTGTTTCTTCATTCTGCTCTTGTTGAATGTTTATTTCTTCCTTCTGCCCCAGAACGTTGATGTGAGTCCTGGTTTCCTGCCCTTCGCTGTTGGTTCCCTGTATATTTTCCTTTATTTTGCTTTGCATAGCCTTCACTTTTTCCTCTATTTTATAACCATACCCAACTATTTCTGTCAGCATCCTAATTACCAGTGTTTTGAACTGTGCATCTGATAGGTTGTCTACCTCTTCATTGCTTAGTTCTATTTTTGCAGTTTTGATCTGTTCTTTAATTTGGGCCATACTTTTTTTTTTTTTGTCTCAACGCACCTGTTACAGTGTAATGGTCAGAGCCCTAGGTATTCATCAGGGTGGGCCAACCCAGATTGCTGCATTGTGTATGAGGAGGGGGGTCCAAGAGGGAGCAATGCCTCTTGCTCAGCTCAGACCAGTTTTCAGTCACTTCCCCTGCTACCCTCAAGTAAAATGAGCCTTCTGGTGCTGATTTCTGGCTGGGTGCATTTGTGTACATTCTAGCACCCCATGGGTCTCACCAATGAACTCTCAATGAGGCTCAGACTTTCTCCCACCACCACAACTCCTACAGGTTTTTATAGTCAGAGGTTTTGAGACTTTCTTTTCCCATGCTGGAACCCCGGGTTGTGCAGTATCTTTCAACCCCAGTTGTTCCTCCCTGTTTAACTGCATGCAAATGTGGGATGGCCTAGTCTGCCAGCCACCACCTAACCCACCTGGTCCTCCAGCTGCCACCGTGCCATGCATCCTTTCCACTGCAGCTGCCTGTCTCTGTCCTTCCTATAAGTTTAGATGAATGTTTCTTCTTTACCTCCTTGATTGATGGATTTCCACACAGTTTGATTTACTGGCAGTTCTGGTTGTTGTTTTTTTTTTTTTTAATTTTAAATTTGTTCTTGTCCTTCTTTTGGTTGTGCAAGGAGGCAAAGTGTATCTATCCATGCCTCCATCTTGGCCAGTTCTCCAACTTTGTTCTTCTTTCTCAGGATCACTGTTGCTCTGCAGGGCTTATAAAAATTTTTGAAATATTTGTTCTAGTTCTATAACATATGTCATTGGAATCTTGATAGGAGTTACATTGAATCTATAGATTGCTTTAAGTAGTATGGACATTTTAATGATGTTAAGTCTTCCTTTCTATGAACACGGTATGTGCTTTCATTTATTTGTGCCTTCTTCAATTTCTGTCTTTAGTGTCTTATAATTTTCTGACTATAGGTCTTTCTCAGACCTGTACTCAGAACCTCCTTGGTTAGGTTTATTCCTAGGTATTTTATTTCTTTTGAAGCAACTGTGAATGGTATTGTTTTCTTGATTTTATTTTTTGTTAGTTCATCATTGGCATATAAAAATACAGCTGGGACCTCTGGTCAAG
>CM052552.1:18685572-18718252 GCA_028533065.1 Trachops cirrhosus | reverse complement strand
AGGTAGAAAATAGACAGGGGGAGGGCAAGAATAGTATGGGAAATGTAGAAGCTAAAGAAATTATGATACATAGACATAAATTAAAGCAGGGGAATGTGGGTGGGAGAGGGTGAGCAGGTTTGAGGGGACTGAAGGGGGGGAAATGGGACAACTGTAATAGCATGATCAATAAAGTATCTTAAAAAAAGAAAATAATCATATGCTGATCAAGAGTAAAGCACCATTATAAATGGTACCTGTCAGTACAACTGGTAAACATTGTAGTTATGTTCCAATATACACATACAAACTCAGTTTCCATATAACTCACGCACTCATTTTTTAACATTTTTCAAGGGTTACTCAAATGTTATGGATTATTCCTAGGGAGTCTAACTAAAAAAATAGAATGTTAATACTGTCACTTAAAAATTTGATATGACATACTCTTACAAGATCATTTACTTTTCATGCACTCATTTTAATATACATATACTAACATGTATATTTAGCTTCATACATAAGTTTCCATTAAAATGAGACTTATTTTATGTCATGGTTTGGATCACATTTGCATCAAACTTTTGTAAGATCTTATTTTTAGTAAAGAAAACATTGTCAACAAAATTCTTGATGACCACATTCACTAAAATTATTAGGATCTCAGTGAAGAATGGTTCAGTTCATAAGACACTTATTTAACAACTAGAAATTTAATGCCTTTGACCTTGGGTATCATGATTGAAAGGTCTACATTTTCTAATCTTAAACAAATGTTGAATCACAGCTACACACATATGCTTCAGAAAATATAGCATTTCCCCTTTTCAAAAATTTAGCCTGTATTTTTTATCTAAAATTTAATCTTAATATTTATTATTTAAAAATATAACCACAGATTGCATTGCTGCATAAATAATGTTTGTGTCTATATCACTCTAACATTATGATTCAGGTGTGTATTCTGCAAAACTTTAACATGAAAACATTCCCTTTTTTATACTCATCAATAATCTTTCATCAGCATTGCCCTGTATATTTATTTATTTACTAAAAATTAAGTCTTGAAAATTTTTCATAAGGATTTCAAACTGTCCAGGAAACATTAGTGAAAATATTATTCAAACCATGGCATGTGCACAAATCTCATTTTAATGTAACATTATTGTGCTGAAGCTAAATATCAGATTGCATATATATATATATATACACACACACATTCATACACACACACATATATATACATGCATGCATATATATATACACAGGCTCACACATATGCATATATTGATCCAGAAGGTGAAGTTTGGATGAAATTTAATTGAGTTCTTATTACAATAACCACCATGATTACAATTATATAATTTTTATACATATAGAGGGATATACACAATGTTATAAAAACTACACAATGTTTAACATATAGAAGGATATATACAAATATACTAATATGTATGTTTGTTTCTCTTCAAATGTAATCAAATGCATACTGAAGGTAGTTTTAAACAAAATCTTCATAATTATACAATTTGTATTGTCCATATATATATATGGAATATATATATATTTAGAGAACATATAATTTCTTTATTCTCTTATAGGAAGAGACATTATCCAAGAGATATACCAAAGAAATATTTCCTGCCTGTCAAGATTTTGAGTAATTATAAGGCCAAAAATAATGGTAGTTCAATTTCAACAACAATAAAGACTTTAAAATGTCATTCTAATCACATATACAATATTCTAATAACTTTAAAAAACAAATCAAATTGTTCATACATCCAGTGTGCAAATATGTTTTCTGCACTTATTGTAAATAGACTATTTCCCAAATGTCATTAAATATTCTTTGAAATACTGGTTAGTTTTTAAAAACTAGCCTTTTATGTTTGGAATTTCTCAAAATTAGGCATACTTTTTAAAGTGTCTATGTCTGAGTACAATAGCCATTTATTAAGAAATGCAAGGTAGTCACAGGTAATGCCAGCTCACACAGACAAAGACTTGTAAAATATGGTTTTATCTTCAATTCTCCTGTTGTGTATGTTTAGAGATAGATTTTGTAGGTCTTATGTGGTCAACACAGCAAGTTGTCACCAATAATTTTTTCTTCACACATTTGTTCTAGATTTGCTATTGAATTATACTATAATATAAACACTGTGAAGAATCTTGTAGAATACATGAATTTCTGAAAGACATATGGAAACACTTCATTCCAAATCAACCTATCCCAAGAGAACTACTCTAGACAGCTTAATGGGTATGCGTGTTCAAATGTGGTAAACAGATTTATAACTATTTGTGAGAGCTGACATTATTTAACTAAATAAATAGAGCCTACTGCTCATCAATAAACTTCCCTTTTTGCTCACAGTGTGCTTGAAACACAAAACAATTCACCCACAGATAGACATACCATTATTTATTTTCTTCGCTTATATCTCTATTATGCTGTAGGTGGAGTTTTGTGTTATTGTTTCTTCACTCAGCATTGAATAATGGTTACTCATGAATTACCCTTGTTATTGATTAAATTCTTATGGTAATATATACATCTGGTATACATCTGGTCAATAACAAACTCAGTTGATATTTCAATCTATTGTAGTCTGTCCTATATGCTTTGAATTTGTGTGCATGTATGTATTTCTGTGCTTGTACATAGCTGGGGGGGATTTCCTATAAATTTCAACTGATGATTTACATACTGGATTTTACTGTGGTTTGAAATTTTTCTTTTTTCAATGCTTATATTAGGTCTTTTATGGTAAGGCTACTTCAAATGTCATTTAAATATACCTAAGGAGACAGGATTTTATGTTAAATAATAATTTGACAAAAGCTTTTGTTTCCAGGACCATTGAAGGTAAGACATTTAATAATTCCAGCATGTATATAGAACTGTTTATTTTTATACAAAAATACCATCTCACAATAAATGATCCTTTATAACTTAAAGTTTCATTAAATTTATAGTGATTCCTTTTTATGTTTTATTTGAATTTCAAAAGTAATCCTGGCTTGTTTTCAAAATTTCAATCCTTATGGTAAGCATAACTAAAACATGTAGGTTCTAAGTTGTATTCTCACCCCTACCTGGAACTTTATTGAGCTATAATTGATATATAATCTACTTCGCACTGCATTTTTATTTTTTGTTTGTAAAATTTTTAAAAATATTTTATTTATTTATTTTTAGAGAGAGGGGAAGGGAAAGAGAATGTGAGGGAGAGAAACATCAGTGTGTGGTTGCTCATGAGCCCTGTATTGGGCACCTGGCCTGCAACCCAGGCATGATACCTGATCTAAGAATCTAACCAGCAATCCTTTGGTTCACAGGCTGGCACTGAATCCACTGAGCCACATCAGCCAGGGTTGTACTGTATTTTTAGAGGTAGATCCTATTATTAGTTTTCTTAGAAGCTTACCAGATACTTAGTTTTGCTCATATTCACTCTTTAGAGTCCAAATGCATTTATGTTTCTAGGTAACTATAAAGTAGAGAAAAGTCTTTCATTTTCTGTTTCCTTTTCTTAGCAAACTGCAAAAGTTTGAGATTGAAGTTCTAATAATTTGATTTTCCCTTCTAAGTCAATGCTGTGAAATAATAGATTGGAAGTTAGTCTTTATGAAGTCTGAAGAATATTTTATATTTTTGTAGGAGTGTATGTGTGTATGCCATCCATAACCAAGGGAAAAATTAGTCCATAGAACCTGGCCCAAATATAGGTGAATAAATTAAATAAACAAATAAGGTTTATAAAAGAGCTCTTATCAATACATTCAAAGAGTTAAAGGAAATTTGACCACAAGAAAGGAGCAAAACAGAAAATTAGATAAACAAATGGAAACTAAAAATCAGAACTAAATGGAAATTCTAAATGTGAAAAATTATATGAAATGAAAAATTCTCTGTTGAGTATCATATTTAACACTGCAGAAATAGTATCAGTGAATATGAAACAATAATCATCCAATCTCAATCACAAAAATAGACAAGGCTGAAAGTATGGAGAGTTTCAGGGACATTTGGGCTAATATCAGACTAACATTCATGTACTTTGAGTTCATGAAGGAAAGAGAGAGATTGAATGAGTGAAGGGCAGAAAAATATTTGCAGAAATAAAAGTAAACAATTTATGAGATTCAGTGAAATTATAAATGTTCTGGGTGAAGGAGATCAAATAACCCAAATAACACAATTAAAACCAAGATAAAAAAAATCAAATTACTGAATACCACTAATATAGGGAAAATCTTAACAGTAAACTCAGTAAAAAGTACTGATTACAATAGAGGAAAATAGTTATAAGAATTCCAGATGACTTCTCATTGAATTTGATGCAAAGTAATCAAAGTAATACCATCTATAAATTGCTGTTGCAAAAATCTGTAAATCTGTAATTTCTATTATAAAAACCTGTAAATCTAGAATTTCTATTATAGAAGACAATACCTGCCAAAAGTTAAGGCAAAATAAATACATTGTCAGGCAAACAGAAACTTATAGAAATTTTCACCAGCAGACTTGCTCTAGAATACAAGTTAAAAGAGGTTCATCAAGCTGAAGTTCAATGCTAACATATATAAAATGGACTGCAAGAAAAGATGAAGATTGCTGGAAATAGTAAATATATGGCTAACTATGAAACAGACTTTATATTTTCTTAATTTCTTTAAAGGAAATTGACTATAGCCCTGGCTGGTGTAGCTCAGTGGATTGAGCACGGGCCTGCGAACCAAAGGATCGAGGTTCGGTTCCCAGTCAGGGCACATGCCTGGGTTGCGGGCCAGTTCCCAGCAGGGGACACATGAGAAGCAACCACACTGATACTTCTCTCCCTCTCGCCTTCCCTTCGCTTCTAAAGATAAATAAATAAATTTTTTTAAAAAAGGAAATTGACTATATAAAAGAAAAATAATAGCAAAATATAGTGTTCTAACATGTAGCATTACAATGTCTGCAAATAATTTTATTGCATTATTTTCTACCTAAGCTAGAATAATATTATTTGAAAGTAGAATATAATAAAGTTTCAAATTTTAACTGTAACATTTGTTATAAATAGTAGTATATCTAATAATTCAAGAGAAGGATCTGGCTGGTGTGGCTCAATGGATTAAGTGCTGGTCTGGGAACCAAAGGGTCACCAGTTCGATTCCCAGTTTAAGACACATGACTGGGTTGTGGGCCAGGTCCCCAGAAGGAGGCACATGAGAGGCAACCACACATTGTTGTTTCTTTCCCTTTCTTTCTCCTTCCCTGCCCCTTTCTAAAAATAAGTAAATAAAATCTTTAAAAGAAGAGAGAAGAAATCAAATGGTATGTTAAAAAGCCCACAAATATCTCAAAATCAGCAAAAAGGAAGAAAGAGAAGATGTAACTAATGGAAGAGATAAAAAATTGGTAGATGTAAACCTAACTATATGAATATTAAATATAAAAGGACTAAATTACAATTAAAAGGGAGAAATTCCAGTATGGATATGTAGGAAACATCCATGTATATTATGTTTAATGCATATTAAATTGAAGAGCATAGATAGACTAAAATTAAACAGATGGAGAAATTATACAAATACTAATCATAAGACAGCAAAATAGCTATACAAATATCATGAAGGTAGATTTCAGATAAAACATATTATCAGAGAGGAAGAAGAATATTTTATGATAATAAAAAATTTGTCAAGGAAAGAAAACATTTGTTAAACATACATGACTAAAAGTGTTTAAAATTATTAAGCAAGTACCTACAGAATGAAAGAAATATATAAATCCGCAATTATTGGCAATTTCATACTCCTTTCTCAGTAATTAAAAAGGCAGAGACAGAATATTAGTAAAAATAATGGAGGCTTGAACAATAGTATCAACCAAATCAATATCATTGGCTTATAGAAACACTCCAAAGAACAATAGAAAATCTATATTCTCTCTTTTAAAAATCATTTTTATTGTTGTTTGAATATAGTTGTCTCCTATATCCCATCACCACTTTTCCCCCTCCCCACCCACCCACCCACACCTCCCACCCTCAATCCTACCTCCCTATGGCTTCATCCATGGGTCCTTTATACATGTTCCTTGATGTCCCTTTCCTTTCTTTCTCCCATTATCTTCCTCCCCCCTCCCCTCTGGTTACTCTCAGTTTGTTCTTTATTTCAGTGTCTCTGGTTATATCTTGCTTGCTTGTTTTTTTGTTGATTAGGTTCCACTTATATGTGAGATCATATGGTTTTTGTTTTTCACTTTCCTGGCTTACTTCACTTAGCATAATGCTTTCCAGTTCTCTCCATGCTGTTGCAAAGGGTAGGAAATATTTCCTCCTTCTTTCCTCCTGCTGCATAGAATTCCATTGTGTAGATACACCATAGTTTTTTTTATGCATTCATTTACTGATGGGCACCTAGGTTGCTTCCAACACTTGGCTATTGTAAATTGTGCTGCTATGAACATTGGGGTGCATAGGTTCTTTTGAATTGGTGTTTCAAGGTTCTTAGGATATAATCCTAGCAGTGGAATTGCTGGGTCAGAAGGCAGATCTATTTTTAGTTTTCTGAGAAAATTCCACACTGTTTTCCATAGTGTTTGTATCAGTCTGCAATCCCAACAACAGTGCGCTAGGGTTCCCTTTTCTCCACATCCTCTCCAACACTTGTTTGCTGATTTGTTTATGATGGCCATTCTGACTGGTGTGAAGTGGTATCTCATTGTGGTTTTAATTTGCATCACTCCAATGGCTAGTAATGCTGAGCATCCTTTCATATGCCAGCCCTCTGTTTGTCCTGCTTGGAGAAGTGTCTGTTCAGGTCCTTTGCCTATTTGTTAATTGGATTGTTGGTCTTCCTGGAGTGGAGTCCTGTGAGTTCTTTATATATTTTGGAGATCAAACCCTTTCCCAAGATATCATTGGCAAATATATTTTCCCATACAGTTAGTTCCCTTTTCATTTTGCTGATGTTTTCTTCAGCCTTGCAGAAGCTTTTTCTTTTGATGAAGTCCCATTGGTTTATTCTTTCCTTTATGTCCCTTGCTCTAGGGGACATATCTGTGAAAATATTGCTGCATGGAATATCTGCGATTTTCCTACATATGTTCAACTTACAGTCAATATTCAGAAATTGAATTTTTACACCAACAATGAAATATCAGAAACAGAAATCAGGGAAAAAAACCACATTTTGTGTAGCAACAAGAAAAATAATGTACCTAGGAATAAATCTAACCTAGGAGGTGAAAGACATGTACTCAGAAAACTATCTTAAACTAAGAAAAAAATTAAGGAAGAATAAATACTTCCAAATAAATGGAAGTATGTACCAAGTTCATAGATTGGAGAAGTTAACATCCAAAATGTCCATACTACCCAAAGCAATTTATAGATTCACCACAATCCCTATTAAAACACCAATGACATATTCCACAGATATAGAACAAACATTTCAAAAATTTATATGGAACTATAAATGACCCTGAGTAGCTGCAGCAACTTTGAGAAAGAAGCAGAAAGTAGGAGGAATTACCATATCTGATATCAAAATATATTACAAGGCCACAGTAATCAAAACAGTCTGGTGCTGGCATAAGAATAGACACATAGATCAATGGAGCTGAATAGAGAGCTCAGAAATAAACCCATGTCTCTATGGTGAATTAATATTCAACAGATGGGGCAGGAGCATTAAGTGGAGTAAAAATAGCTTCTTCAACAAATGGTGTTGGGAAAGCTGGACAGCTACATGCCAAAAAAAAACCCCAAAAAACAAAAAAAACAAACTTGACCACCAACTTACTATACACAAAAGTAAACTCAATTTGGATAAAAGATTTAAATATAAGTCATGATACCATGTACATTCTCTTTAAATGCACATAGAACAATCACCAGTAGAGACCATATGTTTGGGAATAAAAAAGCATATCAATAAATTTCAAAAGGATTAAAAGTATTCAGGTATGTTCCTTAGCCACAGCAAAAATAAAGTAGAAATAAACAATGAAAATATCTAAAAATCTCCAAGTATTTTGAAATTAAAGCACATACTTCTAAATAACTCATGAGCTTAAAAAACAGAAATAAAATGGAATTGTAAAATATTCTGAAATGAAAAAATGTAAAAAACACATAAAATTTTGTGTGACATAGGTAAAGTTGTACATGGTTATACATGTATATGTCTAAAATGTTTTGATTAGAAAAATAAAATGTTTCAAAGCCAATGGTTAAAGTTTTCAACTTATGAGGCTCAAAAATCAAGTGAAGTGAAATCCCAATAAAACAAAGAAAAAGAAATAATAAATATAAGAACAGAAATTAATGAATTAGAAAATGGACAAACATTTGAAATAAATTAATGGAATTACAATGTGTTATTAATTTTTATAATCTATCTATAAAGTTTTACCACTGCATGAAGAATATAGAATCCTTGCAATAATAATGGTTCATTTGCCATTCCTTGGTGTCCTTTATGATATAGTTATTATATGTAAATCATGTATAAACATTATAAGCTCCACAAAATAATGTTATAATTTTTGCTTCAATCATTCATATGTATTATAAAAGAACAAAATAGAAATATAGTCTTGTGTATTTACCCAGATATTCAAAAATTCTGAGGTTCTTTATTGATTTCAACAGATCTGTATAACTTTCTGGTGTCATTTTCCCTCAACTTAAAGAATTTCCTATACCATTTATTTTAGTGCATGTTTCCTTGGGACAAATAATCTCATGTCTGAAAATATTTATTTCATCTTCATCTGTGAAGGATATTTTCAATGGTTGCAGAAATTTGGATGGATAGTTTTGTTCTGTCAGCACTTTCAAGGGGTATTCCATTGTCTTCTAGCCTACATATTTACTGATGATAAATCCATAGTCATGTGAGTGACACATACAATATATGAGAGTGGTAACATTTCAAGTTAATGATGAAATGACTGCCTTTTCAATAAGTAGTCTTGGGATTATTGCACATTCATGTGTATAAATGAAACTTTACTTCTCCCTCACACAATATTAAAAAATCAATTCCACAGCTCCTTTTCAGGTAGTCAGAGATGGTATAGTCTTCATAAACCTGCACTGGTACTATGGAAAGCCTCAAAAATGGCGGAGAACTTTAGTGGATTTGTGAGGGAAGATTGACTTTCTGAAAGCTAAGAACAACAGAATCAAGGGGGCACCTCTTGAAGTTATAAGTACTTTCTATCTTCAGGTCTTAGTCTCTCAAAAGACAACACGATTAGAGGAGGGGAAGGCAAAAGGGAATGTAAGAGATTATTAGGATCTTGGTTCATGGACTATCATGAAGTCAAAATGAAGCTGAGAACTACAGAACAAGAATATTAATTTTGAGAGTTCTGTTAGGTTCTTCTAAATTTCTTGTGTCTGCAAGTGATAACCCTGTTTATACCTTGAATTATTTTCCAGGATGGTCTATAGTCATATACTTAAAATAAGTATTGTCTGAGTGCCGGTAATCTGGTGTTCCAGGGAAGGAAAGAGTGGGAAGTGGTTATTGTACTTCCTTCTGCAGGGAGGTTTTGGGAGATGAGTGGGAAGAACCACAAAGAACAGTTGGAAATAGCAGTTACAGAGGGGTTAAGAGTGGAATCGAGAGAAACAGAAAGAGGAGGAAAGAGGTGAATTTTCCTACACACACATACAAACACCTCTAACCTCATTCACCCAGAGGGATCTGTTTTTTTTTTCTTATTTGGATTTATGAAGTTAAATTACTATCAGCAATGCTCACAAATGCCAATAGAACTTTAACAAAGTGCCATCTTTGACTCTAGTGACTGTG
This sequence comes from Trachops cirrhosus, assembly GCA_028533065.1. NCBI lineage: Eukaryota > Metazoa > Chordata > Mammalia > Chiroptera > Phyllostomidae > Trachops > Trachops cirrhosus. Next base: position 18,708,448 of record CM052552.1, on the reverse strand, counting down.
ATTGACCATTTCATAAGGGAAGTTGTCTATTGATTTCCATTCACTTAACAATTAGTAAGCATCTGCACTCTTTGTGGCCCAGTATTACAATCCCCTTTTTAGTCTCTGGATTATAATATTTATTGTTTGATAATAATACCAGTATTTTTCATAGAATGAGAGATTTATCTTTCTCACATTTATTTTTTATTTTTAAAAATTATATCTCAAGAGAAGAGGGTCAGGCTTAGGGCCAAGTTCTGGGATTAGGTATGTATCAAAGATGACTTAAACTGTTTGGTGATTAGGGAGAGTAATTTTAAAAATAAGGTATGGTATAGTGTTGAGGATTTAAGTAAGAGGTTATAAGTGAAGATGAGGTGAGTTTGAGGGATTTTTTTCAGTGCAGTGATGTGATAAGAAAGAGCTATAAAGACTATCAAAAAAGGGGAATAAGGGTTGAGGAAGATTATTTTGCAAGTTCTTTGTTAATTATAAAAGTAATTTTTACAGAGTGTAAGATTATGTTTGTTTTGGAGATGTGGTGAGGGTCAGGCTTGTTTCTCACATTTCTTAATTTTTAAAACTAGTTGATTTTATTTATAGTAAGTGATGATGGGGAGGGTAACTAGGATAAGGTCAGCTTTGAGAATATAAGAATCTGTCCTGTTTGTTACATTACTTACTAATTTTGGAAAATGGGACATTTACATAGGATGTGTAATAATATACATATACATATACATATACATATACATATACATATACATATACATATACATATACAAATACATATACAGTAGCAGGGTTGACGTGAAGATTAGGAGGACCAAGTGGCAGATGTGATGTAAGAGTTAGTAATGAATGAAGATTATGTGGATTGTGAGCATCACAGAAGTTCTTTTAGGGCATGTTTAATATAAAGAAGTGGTTTTACTTAAATGGAAGAATTATATAGCAGCTGTTAATAGTGTGAACAAGAATTAGAAATTTCTGTTTAAAATATTGCTAGTAGTAAAAAGAGTGATTTTAAATAGAATGATAATTAGGGCTAGATTCAAAATTAAAAATATTTCTTTCTCATATTAGTTGCTAATCATCCAACCACTGGTATTACTGGGGATACTGAGAAGGTTTGTGTTAAATAGTTTGTGAGAGATAAAGTTGGTATCAGGGTCAGTGATGAAATAAAATCAAGGATCTTATTTTGAACATTACAGAGACATTAAAACTAAAAAGGGGCTTGGTAGAAGTAAGGGATCAAGTGAGTGTCAGTTATGGGTAAATAGTCATGTGTCCATTTTTCACATTAGCTGCTCATAAAGCAGTATTTTCATAATGATGGTTATTAGCAGAATGTTAGTATAGAAATTAGGGATGGGATGAATCAGCAATTTTGTGAGAGGTAGGGGTATCTCTTTTCTATGTAATTGGCAATTGAAAGTATTGATTTTACATAGAATAAAGTATTAGATAGAGAAAGAGGTCAGGGAGAGAGGTCACGTCAGCAGTGGATGAGATACCAAAGGGTGTTAGGATAAGGGATGTGTTAAAGATGAATACTTTGCATAGTACTTCATCAGAAAACACTACACAATACAGAGAGTGTAGGTCCAGGGAAAGAGTGATGTGGATAGATTTTCACTTGGCTATGAAATACAGAGACATTTACATAATTTTAGTGATGGAATAAGTATCAGAAATGTTTTTTTTTTTGCTATATTATTCAGTAATACAAAGCCCTGAATTTACATAAAAGATGCATTTGGAGTCTTGGTTGGAATGAGACTGTGAAATACATGGAAGACCAGGGATGGTTTAGCTCAGGTTCATAAATATCTGCATTGTCTTTTACTTGTTAAAAAAAATAAAGAGAACAGTATAGTAGCAATGAACACATCTACTACCCAGATCTTGATTTCTGATACCGTTGTCCAATAAAAGGAAACTGAGATCTTTGGAGAAATGGGTGCCTCTAGGACTGCAGTAGGAAATAAACAAGATGAACCTGAAACATGAGAATTGCCAGAGGGAAAAGGGGGTGGGGGAGGCAGAAGTGGGTAAAGGGGGGATAAATGGTGATGGAAGGAGACTTGACTTTGGGTGGTGAATACACAATACAATATACAAATGATGTGTTGTAGAATTATACATTTGAAACTTGTATAATTTTATTTATCAGTGTCACCTTAACAAATTCAATAAAACAAAACAAAACATAACAAAACAAAACAAAACCCTGCTCTATTCTCCTCTTCCCAATTTAGTTACTTGTACATACCACATTGGGTGTCATATGCCTCAGTGATCCCTAGATGGCAGGACACCACATATTCTCTTCTAGTACTGAGAGTAAATTTGTCCTCATCCAATGGGTGAAATAAGGGTTCAGGACAAACCACCACCCTGTATCTTCCCCTCACCTCTAACATACATTTTTTTTGAATGAATGGAAGCTGAAAACAAATTCCTGCTCACCCGTGATAAGCTCTACCTTTGCAGTTCTCTCCCCTCCCTGATTACACAGTGTTGAAAGAATATTTCTTCCAATAAAATTAGTTAGGATAGGTTCTGCAAATATAGCTGTGTTTAGCTGCCCCATGCTCCCTATACCTACTGCGTCCCTTCTTCACGTGATAGGGAACAGGGTGGGGGCAGGTTCTCCCTTGACCCAGTACAACTCAACAGACAAATAGGAGTACTGTAGGTTTGGCTAAGTAGATGGGTCACATCTTAGTAGTTGTGCAACTTTGAGCTAGTTACTTAACCTCTCTGTGCCTATGTTTCCTCATATATACAGTGAAGATTGAAGATTGTTATAGTACCCATCTCATAAGGTTATTTTGGGAATGAAATAAATCTGTATTTCTAAAACACCTTGGACAATACTTGGAGCATGTTAAATACTCAACATATGTTAGTTAGCTATTCTAAATTTTTCATCTTGGACTCTCATAGTAAGGCCTCACTAATTACCAATTTTTTGATATTTTCCATTCACAGCTTCTAGATTTTGACTATGGACTATGTCTCTGGGCTTTCTCAACTGTGTCTAATATTTATTCAACAACTTTTGGTCCCAGGTATCTACACAGCCTTGGTTTTGTCATTTTTGCTGTGGTCTGAGTTGTGACAGACCTGACAGTCTATTACTGGACTGCCATCATTTTCTGGGAACACAATAAAGGAAATAGAAGCTTATTCCTCCACCACAGGTAAGAAACCTTTCCCTCTGGTATAAATACTTGACCCTAGAAGCACAGACTTAGAGACCACACAGAAAAGTCTGCCCTGGGGACAACAGCTGAGCTTCAACTGGGAAATCCGGTACCCACTCATGTGCACAATGCTGCTTGATAATGACCAGTCATGGGCTCCAGGGTTCCTCAAAGCCTCACATGTTGCACAGAATTGTGCACAGAGCTCAGGATGACCTAAAAATTCCTTCTTGTATCTGTCCTGCCTTTTCTTCCTCATCTTTTAAATAAATGAGATATAATTCACATACCATGAAGTTCATTCTCTTAGAGTGCACAATTGTTTTTAGTATATTCACAAAGCTTTGCAACAATCACCACAATCTAATTCTAGAACTTTTTATCACCTCCAGAATTAACTCTATACCCATTAAGCACTCATTACCAATTCCCTCCTCCTCCCCCAAACTCTGATAACCAGCAATCTGTTTTTTGTTTTCATGGATTTTCTTACTCTTTACATTTCCTATAAATGGAATTATACCACATATAACATTTTGTGTTTGACTTCTTACACTTAACATGATGTTTTCAATTTTTTTCCATGTAGTAGCATATATCAATACTTCATTCCTTTTTATGGCTGGTGAATAAACAAAATGTCCAGTGTCTCCTTGTCTTTTGAGGCGTGTGAGCAGGTAGGACAAATATAAAATTTAAGGATTGATTGAACAAGTTCTTATACAACATATCCCTTCTGTTTAAATACCAGAACTACATGTTCTATCAATCTTTCTGCTTTCAAATCAAGTGCTTTTGTTTTGACACAGTTGTGGTATAGCAGCTCCATTCCTCACCTCCACTCCGATCACTTAGAACTGCCATTGGAAGGATATTGGCAGGGCTTTACCTGGACCCTGTTGTTTGAGTTCTTTGATGGCCTAATCTCCTTAAAATAAGTCACTTTCTCAGCCAGCTGCAGCTCAGAGATGTGCCTTCGTAAGCAGAGAAAAGGCTACAGAGAGCCCTGCTTGTGCATCAGTGTACACACTAAGTCCTGGCTTCCATAGGTGGAAACCAATCCTTCTCTTAGAGAACTTTTGCTGTTCTCTCTCCTCTCAAGCTTCTTTTCTGTTCTCACCCACCTGTAAAAGTGAATTACATTTCCTCAGTCATATTTGTGGGGTTGAATGTCATGTGCATATGATGACCACAAGATGGCGACAGAGAGCTCAACTGACAGTCTCCCGTTTTTCTCCTGGGGCAGAGAAGAGTCCTTTATTTGGACTCAATTTTATTCCTTCCACAAAACACGTAAGTGTCGGCTATATCATGGCTTTGGGCAAGGGTCTCCGTTTGAGTCACAGAGTTCACAGAATGACTCTAGGTAAAATATGTGAGATCTGAACTCTCTACAAATGAGCAGCCTCCACATTCCACAACCACATTCTTTTTCCCAAAGGGATAAATTGGAGAAGTGAACTCTCCTACAGTGAGCATTTTGAGAACACTGAGCACAACTGAGTCATTTTCTTTTCCACAACCATGTCCCCTCTGCACAAATCCGCATGTCATAGTGCTCTCCATATCACATCATACCTCATTCACTCTCCTGAGCTGGTCCAGTGACCCCACAAATGCTCATATACAATTTTGGAACAGGAGCTTGTCCATGGGCTCATGATAGATTCCTGTGAGGTTCAAATATTCTATATTATAACATTTTTGAGGTCAGGGGCCACAAATTTGTCATATTTTATATATACATTATGTCAATATTTTTGAGTACTTACTACTTGCCAAGAACTGTGCTAAATTGTTTATATGCCATGGTGAGTTTGAAATAGCATTCTCACACTCATGAAGCTTATTTTGTTTCCATCTGTGCTAGGCAAATTGCTTAATATATATTAGAAGTTTTATCAATGTTTGCATGATCATTTGTTTATATGAAAGATTATAATTACATTAATGATGTGACAATGGTTTTATTTATTTTTATTGTTCAAGTATACTTGTCCCAATTTTCCCCTATTGCTTTCCCCTGCCCTACCCTATACCCACCCCCACTCTATCAGTCAGTCCCCACCCTATTGTCCATTACCATGGGTCCTTTATATATGTTCCTTGACTAGACCCTCCCCCTTCTTTACCCAGTTATCCCCCTCCCCCCTTCTTCTGTTCACTGTCAGTTTGTTCCTTATTTCCATATTTATGGTCCTATTTTGCTAGTTTGTTTGTTTTGTTGATTAGGTTCCACTTATAGGTGAGATCATATGGTATTTGTCTTTCACTGCCTGGCTTATTTCACTTAGCACAATACTCTCCAGTTCCATCCATGCTATCGTGAAGGGTAGGAGTTCTTTCTGCTGTGTAGAATTCCATTGTGTAAGTGTATTACAGTTTTCTGATGCACTCATTTACTGATGAGCATGTAGGCTGTTTCCATCATTAGCTATTATAAATTGTGCTGCTATGGACATTGGGATGTATAGGTTCTTTTGAACTGGTGTCTAAGGATTCTTAGGGTATAATCCCACCAGTGAAATCACTGGTTAAAAAGGCAGTTTCCTCCTTTAGCTTTCTGAGGAAATTCCATAGTGTTTTCCACAGTGGCTGCACCAGTCTGCATTCCCACCAACAGTGCACTCGGGTTCTCTTTTCTCCACATCCTCTCCAACACTTGTTGTTTGTTGATTTATTAATGCTGGCCATTATGACAGCTGTGAGGTGATATCTCATTGTGGTTAATTTGTATTGTGGTTAATGCTAGTAATGTTGAGCATCTTTTCATATGTTTCTGGGCTGTCCATATGGCCTCCTTGGAGAATTATCTATTTGGGTCCCTTTGCCCATTTTTAAGTTGGATTGTTTGTCTTCCTGGTGTGGAGTCGTATGAGTTCTTTATATATTTTGGAGATTAAATCCTTGTCTGAGGTATCATTGGCAAACATGTTTTCCCATACAGTTGATTCCCTTTTCATTTTGCTGGTATTTTCTTTAGCCATGCAGGAGGTTTCTAATTTAATGTAGTTCCATTTGTTTATTGTGTATGCCTTTCCCTAGGAAATATATCAGAGAAGATATTGCAGCATGGGATATCTGACATTTTATTGCCTATGTTTTCCTCTAGGACTTTTATGTCACATTTATATTTAAGACTTTTTAAAAATCATTTTCATTGTTGTTTGATTACAGTTTTCCTCATTTTTCTCCATTACTCCCCCTGCCTTATCCATCCCCCACCTCCCACCCTCAATCCTCTCCCCTCCTGCTGTCTTTGTCCATGCATCCTTTATAACATTCCTAGACTTGACCCTTCCACTTCGTTTCTCCCTTATCTTACTCCCCCTCCCCTCTTGTCACTATCAGTTTGTTCTTTATTTCCATATCTCTGGTTTTATTTTGCTCATTTATTTGTTTTGTTGATTATGTTCCACTTATATTCAAGATCATATGGTATTTGTCTTTCACCACCTGGCTTATATTCTGCTATTCCATCCATGCTCTCATGAAGGGTAGGAGTTCCTTCTTTCTTTCTGCCAGATAGTATTCACCAATATATAGCCTACAGCAAATAATATATTTAATACTCTTATCTGCAGTAGACTGTTCTGCGTGGCGTGGGCCCAGCTCCCACTCGGAGATGCACAAGACCCATGCCCATGGATAGGTTCTCCTGTGGGGAATCAGGCCTGCAATGTACCTAGGCTGCTATGAGTCTTGCTCTTGCTAAAATATTCCTTTATCCTGAATTGAGGACATTTACTGCAAAGTAACTTCCTCTTTCTTCCATCAGATTCGGTAATCCATGTGAATGTCTCATTTCATCCATAAGGACTCGGACCCCACAAGCTGGGGTCCGCATCAGCTGGCGCCCACTAACGGACCCAGGGCTATGAGCCCTGGTGGTTATGGACAACACACCAACTTGGTAGAACTATGCACGCACAATTAGCCCAGGTAAGGACCGATGACCCCTAGTGCTTTTCAGGAATGTTGTAAGGGTGTGTTGGATTTCAGAGGGAAAGGGTTTTTCTTCCTAGGTCGCTCTCTCTTGTGACCGCTTTGAAAACATTTCTTTAAAGGTTTCTGCAAATCCTCAACCATGGGGAACGGGCTCTCTAAAGAACAAGAGCAATGTTTTAAGCTAGTTTAGCAGTTATAGGGCTGTTGAATGTTTCCCAGATAAGGGATTTTTAGATTTGGAAGTGTGGGAGAGAAGGGACCGCTGCACTTTAAGTAGGCCCTTCTCGCGGTTTGCGCCCGCTGCCAAGTCTCAAGGCCCACCCTGTGAGCTCAGCCGCAGCATGGGTGTGCGGACAGGCTCCCAGCATGGCTGTAGCCACCGGCCAGTGCTCACTCATGGCGAGTAGAGTGGAGACTGCATCTCTGCCGGGGACAGTCTGCGGCTCAGAGGGGAGATTGGTTTCCCTCACCTCCCTTTCTCCCAGGTCCTTGCAGGGGGAGACCTTCCCCGCGCCCCGCGCCGGGCACTGGGTGCAGTCCCAGACACACCCGCACGTGAGTGCCTGTAGCCCCAGCTGCTCTGGAGGGTGAAGCAGGAGGATCACTTGAGCCCGGGAATTCTGGGCTGCAGTGCACTATGACCATTGGTGTCCAAACTAAGTTCAGCATCAATATGGTGACTTCCCCAGAACCGGGGGGGGAGGGGGGGGGGCCACCAGGTTGTCTAAGGAGGGGTGAACGGGCCCAGGTTGGAAACAGAGCAGGTCAAAACTCCAATTTTAAAGAAAAGTAAATGTATTTGCTAGTAGAGAAAAAACTGTTTCTGAAAGTTGTGAATGCGTTCATAAATTTGTCAATCTATTGGGGGTTGTGACGTGTTAAAAAATATTAAGAATCCTCCTTGTTTATGCCGGAGCCATGACCCTTTATTGTAAAAATGAAATTTAGGTGTACTGTCTCCCGGAGAGAACTATCCCTTCTCTACGAAGATTAAGTACCACTTTTTAACTCAGTGCCTGTAAATGCTGATTGTTTCCTTGGGGAAGAACTGGCTATTATCCCACAGAGAATGGTTAGTCAATCGAGTCACAAAAGGCCCTCGGCGCATAACCATTTTTGTCTAAAACATATTTTTTCAGAGTACCTCTCCCGCCATCTTTCCTTGAAAACTCTGAACCTAGGAATCACCAGGTCCTGAGAACAACTTGCTTCTTAAACTCATTGCAGCTCACAGAAACAGCAGGGGGGCTGTTCTATCCAAGCTAAGCAGATCATTAAAGAATGTCCTGATTGCCAAGCCCTTAGCAAGGCACCCCCATCTACAGGAGTTAATCCTCAAGGGCTAGGTTCTCGAATAATTTGGCAAACAGATGTCACTTATTACACTCCCTTTGGGAAATTCAAATATGTTCATATTTGTATTGATACTTTGGTGCTCTACATGCATCTGCTTTAACAGGAGAATCTGCTAAAAATGTAAGCCCATGGCTTGAGGCCTTCAATCATTTAGGATGACCTCAGCAAATTAAAACTGATAGTAGCCCTAGATACCTTGCACATTCTACTCAGGTTTTTCTTCAGCGTTGGAATATCCAACATAAAACAGGAATACCTTATAATCCAACAGGTCAGGCAATTGTAGAACGGGCTCATTATATTTTTCAAAATCTTAAAAACAAAAAAAAGGGGGAGAGTCATGAGTCCTTCCCCCCAAAATTTGATCATGTTAGCCATGTTTACCTATAATTTTCTAAATTGTGATGAATCACTCTGTACTCCAATTAAGAAACATTTTCAGAAGAAAGAGCCCAAGTCATCTTATCCTCAGGTTTTATGTAGGGATTCACTGGGAGATGGCTCTTAGCAAGGCCCTATAGACCTCTTCTTAACTTGGGGAAGAGGGTATGCTTGTGTTTCCATCCCTATAGGTTCTGTCTGGCTACCAGTCAAAGGAGTAAAGCCTTATCATAAGCAGAACAGACACCAAGCTCTGCTACCTGGAGCCCAGAACCGATTGACTGACAGACCAAATGGCTGAGCTGACCCTGAGCAACCAGAAGGAAACAGACACTCACACAGTCACTCATGGGCCTGGGTCTGGCACAGGAGGATGGGGCCTGCCCCAATGACAGAGGCTGATGCTTAAGTGCCTCCTGCAGAGGGCAACAACCCCTTGGTGCCCCATAATGTTCAATGGTTGAACTCTAAAAACTGGATTTATGGTTTGGGTCATGGTAGCATTTGGATACCTCTTTGTCTTAATCCTTATTTGTGCTTTAAGATATATCTAGAGATTGTTTTCTTAAGATTGGGTTGGAGAACAGCAAATAGTAGGTTTCACAAGCTTAACAGCCACAATAGCATTTACAAATTAAAAAGCAGGGAGATCAGATGTTGGGAATCGCCCTGCCTGGTTTCAGGAACTGTTACCCCACCATGACTAAGGCTGAGTGTGAGACCTTGGGACCATAAGCCACTGAGGAGACAAAGCTTATCTCCCTGGCAGGAGCACCACCTCTGCCCATTTTACTTCACCCTGCCTGGCCCCCAGTGCTTGGTTGGTTAGCCAATGACCGGTAAGATTCCTCAAGGGAGGATGGACCTAAGACAGGCACGATCACATGGGAAGGCCCTCAGGGAAGGACTTGGGGGGCTATTGGAAAAGGAGGTGATGGATCCTCGCCCCCACCCCTCAGCTTTGACATAGCCTGAGTCCACATTCTGTTTGCAAGAAGTCTCCTAATCTCTTGGCTGCCTTACTTCCCTTGCTACACCTAAGCTTGAAACAATGCCGGAGGTGAGTGCCCTGTGCTGGAAAGGGCGTGTTTCCTGGGGCAATCAGGCCTAAGAGAGAAAGCATAAAATCCTATGAAACCTACTTTGCTAATACCCTCAATTTAAATGTTAAGGGTCCAAACCTGAAATGAGTTTGTTTCTCCAAAATTTTATGGCCTTTTAGCTATCTGACCCTGACTCAAAATAGGCCCTCAGAGTTCTTTGAATATTATCTATTTGATCATTACTGCCTGACAGTGATCGATGAAGTTAATCTGAGAATGTGGGTTGCTTACTGATTATAATAATGCCTTATGTACTTTGACATGTTTGCAAATTATTTTCCCAGGGTCGTGTGGGAGACCAGCAAGCAGCAAGCTTTGTGGGATCTATAGCAGTCCTAACTAAAAACAAGGGGGGATATGTACTAGACTGTTCTGTGTGGCGTGGGCCCAGCTTCCACTTGGAGATGCACAAGACCCATGCCCATGGATAGGTTCTCCCATGGGGAATCAGGCCTGCAATGTACCTAGGCTGCTATGAGTCTTGCTCTTGCTAAAAAATTCCTTTACCCTGAATTGAGGACATTTACTGCAAAGTAACTTCCTAAAAACCATGCTAAACCTTCCAAGGATTAGTGTAACTGGTTCAACTACTTTTGCCTTTTCATTTGCAAATATCCCTCTTCTGTGATGTGATTAGCAGCATTGGGTCCTTTGTTTTCTGTAAAAGGTAACCACCTAAAGTGAGCCTGTGCATAGATAATGAGGACCTTCTTGTAATGCGTCCAGTAAGACAATAAAAGCTCATTAGAGCAAGGGCTGAGGCTTTTGCTCCCCTTGAGAGAAAAGCCATGCTGTCCCTTTCTTCCACCAGATTCGGTAATCCCTGTGAATGTCTCATTTCATCCATAAGGACTCGGACCACATGAGCCTGGGTCAGCATCACTTATCCATCTTGAATTTATTTTTGTGTATGGTGTAACTTGGTGGTCTAATTTCATTGTTTGTCATGCACATGTCCAGATCTCCCAGCACCACTTTTTGAAGAGGCTATTTTTACTCCATTTTATGTTCCTGCCTTCTTTGTTGAATATTAAGTGACCATAGAGACATGGGTTTATTTCTGGACTCTCTGTTCTGCTCCATTGATCTATGTGTCTGTTCTTATGCCAGTACCAGACTCATTTGATTACTGCAGCCTTGTAATATAGTTTAATATCCGATATTGTGATCCCTCTTACTTTGTTCTTTCTCAAAATGTAAACAAGTGTATCAAAAAACAGTGGTACATTTACACAATGGAGTACTATGCAGTAGAAAGAAAGAAGGAACTGCTACTGATTGTGACAACATGAATGGAGAGCATTATGCTAAGTGAAATAAGCCAGGCAGTGAAAGACTATAAAGGAAAGATTATAGGTTTCACCTATAAGTGGAACCTAATCAACAAAACAAATAAGTAAGCAAAATACAACCAGAGACATTGAAACTGACAGTAACCAGAGCAGAGGGTGGAGAAGGATAATAGGGGATAGTGGGGGAAGGGCCATCAAGGAACATGTATAAAAGACATATGGACAAAATCAAAGTTGGTAGATTTGAGACTGGGAGGTGAGGATGGGTGAGGCAGGGGTGTGGTGGGGTGAAAATGGAGACAACTGTACTTTAACAACAATAAAAAATAAATTTAAAAAATTGCTGAAGCTATTCAGGGTCATTGATGGTTCCATATAAATTTTTGAAATGTTTGTTCTGCATCTGTGAAATATGTCATTGGTAATATTACAAGGATTGTGTTGAATCTATAGTTTGCCTTGGGTAGTATTAACATTTTGATAATGTTAATTCTTCCAATCCATGAGCATGTTATATGCTTCCATTTATTTGTGTTTTCCTTAATTTTTTTCTTCAGTGTTATGTATTTTTCTGAGGACAAGTCTTTTACCTCCTTGCTTAAGTTTATTCCTAGGTACTTTATTTTTCTTGTTGCTATAGTAAATGGGATTTCCCCCCCTAGCTTTGGTTTCTGGTATTTAGTTGTTGATGTACAAAAATGCTTTGTTGATGTACAAAAATGCTTTTGATTTCTTAATATTGACTTTGTATCCATTTACCAAATTCACTTATTTTGTTGAGTAGTTTTTTAGCAGAGCGTATAGGGTTTTGTATATACACTCTCATGTCATCTACAAACAATGACAGTTTTGTCTCCTCTTTTTCAATTTGGATGCCTTTTAATTTTTTTTGTCTCATTGCTGTGGCTAAAAATTCCAATACTATGTTGAATAGCAGTGGTGGAAGTGGACAGCCTTGTCTTGTTCCTGACCTTAGGGGGAAAGTTTTAGTTTTTGCCCGTTGAACATGATGCTGGCTGTAGGTTTCTCATAGTCTTTTTTATGTTGAGATATGATACTTCTATTCCCACTTTGCTGAGTGTTTTTATCATAAATGGGTGCTGTACTTTATCAAAAGCTTTTTCAGTGTCTGTTGATATGATCATGTGATTTTGGTCTTTCCTTTTGTTTATGTTATGTATTATATTTATTGATTTATGAATATTGTACCATTTTTGCATCCAAGAGATGAATCCCATTTGACCATGGTGTGTGATCTTTTTAATGTACCACTGGATGCAGTTTGCCAATATTTTATTGAGGTATTTAGCCTGTATGTTCATCAGCGATATTGGCCTGTAGTTTTTTTTTTCTTCATTGTGTCTTTATTTAGCTTTGGAATTAGGTCTCATAAAAAGGATTTAGGAGTCTTTTCCCTCTTGAATTTCTTTGCATAGTTTGAATATGTGACAATGATTTTAATTGTGGCCCATTCTATTAAATTGTCTGATTGGAAAAATTGATTAATAACACTTTCAGTGAGGTTCAAAGATGTCTGAAGACATAAATTTAATTTATTTAAATATTAGTAAATTATACTAAGAAGGTTACCAAGGATAATTTCAAAATAAATTACATTATGATGTAAAATTACTGAGGGGATGGAAAGGTCTTTTAACATCAAAGGTAAGAAGTTTTGCAATGCTTGGTACTACCCTCTTTAACATTCTGAATATCCAACAGGGGTGTCCAACCCATAGCCTACAGGCCTTATGTGACACAGGATGACTATGGATGTGGCCCAACACAAAATTGTAAATTTACTTAAAATCTTTTTCTTGCTCATCAATTTTCCTAAGTTTTTGTGTATTTAACGTGTGGCCCAAGACAACTTTTCTTCTTCCATTGTGGCCTGGCCCAGAGACATCCCTGATCTAATACATTGGCTAGATTATAGCTTAGCTTTATATTAGATGGCTTCTTTAATTTTATTTTTGTTAGAATGTACAACTTTGTGATAAAGTATAACTTTGGGTCTATAAAATTCTACTCAAGTCTGATCTTCTTCCTAGAGAATTCTATAGATGTAACTGTTTTACCTAGCCCCTGGAACAGAAAAATGAGAAATTTCAAAATTGTTCTTATTGTACCTTATATCATAGGGAAACCATCAGATAATGCAATGTTTAAAATCAGGAAAAGCTCTGGGTTTTGTATAAAAATATTTGAGTTCAAGTCTTGCCTATTTCACTTATAAAATGTCTAATGATGCAAAGAATTAATATTTTACACAAATATTGGAAGGACCATATGAGATGATTAATGGGAAAGTGTTTTGTAAAATGTCAAACTTAAATGTACGATCTCTAATTCTCAAGAACTCTAGCAGATTAATTAATTGATTAATTAAGCAAATATTTATTGGGCACTTGCTCTACATCCGCTCCCATGTTCTGCGCTAAGCACATAGTAATGATTTTGACATCTTTTCTTTACCTATTTTTAAAATTTATTAAATTTTTCAATTACAGTTGACATACAATACCATATTATTTTCAGGTGTACAACCCAGTGATTAGACATTTATATAACTTATGAAGTGATTACTCTAATAAAAGTAGTACTCATTTGACACCATGCATAGTTATTATAATACTAGTGGCTATATTCTCTATGCCATATTTTACATCCGTTTGACTATTCTGTAACTGTTGGGAACTGCCCTGATTGGTTTCAGAAGCTGTAAAGCCCCCTTGGCTAAGGCTGAGTGGGTGACCTTTGGACCAGAAGCCACTAAGGAGACAAAGCTTACCTCCCTGGCAGGAGCACCGCTTCTGCCCATTTTACTTCACCCTGCCTGGCCCTCAATGCTTGGTTAGTTAGCTAATAACAGGTAAGATTCCCCAAGGGGGGAATGACCTAAGACAGGTCCCATCATGTGGGAGGCCCCCAAGGAAGGACTTTGAGGGGTACAGCACAAGGGAGTGATGAACCCTCACCCCTCGGCTTTGACAAAGCCTGAGTCCTCATTCTGTCTGCAAGAAGTCTCCTAATCTCTTGGCTGCCTTACTACCCCTGCCTGGCTTAAGCTTGAAACAATGACAGAGGGTGGTGCAGCCCTGTGATGGAAAGGGTGGGTTCCCCAGGCGATCAGGCCTGAGAAAGAATACATAAAATCCTGTGAAACCTCCTTTGTTTAGAATGCTCTCAATTAAATGATAAGGGTCTGAGCAAGAAGTGAGTTTGTTCCCCAAAGTTTTATAGCTCCTTAGCTATCTGACCCTGACTCAGAATAGACCCTCAGAGTTTTTTGTTATCTATTGTTTGATCCTTACTGCCTGACAATGATTAATGAGCTTTATCTGTATTCTTGTGCAAATGAATCCAATAAAACCCCATTGAGGAAAAGGCTCTTGGCCCTTCTCCTTTGAGAGACTGGCCACCTTTCCTCCCCAGCAGATCATATCTTGGTAGACTTATTCTCATCCCTGGTGGACAGCGGGGATGGGGGGGGCTCTGTGGGCAGAGGCCCTCACATGTAACAATCAATTTGTACTTCTTAATCCCTTCACCCCTTTCACCTATCTCCCAATACCCCCTCACCCAGTAACCATCAAAAATATCCTCTGTATCTATGAGTTCATTTCTATTCTGCTCTTTTGTTTGTTTGTTTGTTTGTTTATTATATTCTATGTATAGATGAAATCATATGGCATTTGTCTTTTGCTCTCTGACTTACTTCACTCAGCACAATACCCTCTAGGTCCATCCATGTTGTTGCAGATAGCAAGAATTTACTTTTTTTTAGGGCTGAGTCATAGTCATTGTATATATGAACCACTTCTTTATCCATTCATCTATCTATGGACACTTGAGTTGCTTCCATATCTTGGCCACTGTAAATAATACTACAATGAACACAGATGCACAAGTTTTGAGTCCCTCAGATTAATACCCAGAAGTGGAATTGCTGGGTCCTTCTTTGTCTCTTATTATACATTTTATTTTAAAGTCTATTTTATCAAGTATAAGTATTGCTACCCCTGTTTTTCATTTCCATTTTCATAAAATATTTTTCCATCCCTTTACTTTCAGTCTGTGTGTGTCTCTCCATCTGAAGTGGGTTTCTTGTAGACAGCACATGCAAGGATTTTGTTTTGTTTCCCATTTTACCAGTCCTTTCTTGCTTGTAAAGTTTCTGTTGAGAAATCAGCTGACAGTGTTATGGGAGCTCCCTTGTGGCTAACTGCTCTTTTCTTTCTGCTTTTAAGATCTTATCTTTATCTTTAACTGTCGGCCTTTTAATTATGATGTGTTTTGTTTTGGGCCTCTTTGGTTGATTTTGTTTGAGATTCTGTACTTCCTGGACCTTTGTGTATTTTTCTTATACCATGTTAGGAAAGTTTTCAGCCATTATTTCTTCAGTTAGGTTTTCAATTTTTTTCTCTCTCTATTCTCCCTTTGGTACCCCTATGATGCAGATTTTGTTACACTTGGTGTTGTCCCAGACGTTCTTTAGACTATCTTCAGTTTTAAAAAATCTTTTTCTTTTTGCTATTCTGATTGTGAGTTTTCTGCTACCTTGTCTCCCAAATCATTGATTTGGTTCTCTGCATCTTCTTATCTGCTGTTCATTTCTTCTAGTGTAATCTTCATTTCTGACTGTTTTTATGGCTTATATGTCCCTTTTTATGCTGATGTAATTGTCAGTAAGTTCCTTGAGCATCTTTATAACCATTTGTTGAACTCTGTATTTGGTGGCTTGCTTTCTTTTGTTTCATTTAGTTCTTTTTTTCTGGAGTTATTTCTGTTCTTTCATTTGGTACACCTTTCTTTGTCTCCTCATTTTGGCTACCTCTCTCTGTTTGTTCCTATGTATTATGTAGATCTGCTATGACTTGGTATCATTGCCTTATGTAGTAGGCATCATGTGGGGCTCAGAGGTGCAGTCTTCCCGATCTCCTGAGCTAGGTGTTCCAAGAATGTCTCTTGTGTGGGTTATGTGAGCCCTCCCATTTAAGTTGAGTCTTGATTGCTATTGGCCCATCTGTCTGTTCAATTGCCCCTTTGGCTGGCTATGAAGATTGACCCAAAACACAATGTATGAGCTGCTATGTGGGAGCTGGCTCCACAAGACTGAATTTACTTCATCAGGGTCTGGTGTCTGCTGAGACCTCCATTTATGTGTGCTGTTTGTGGAGCTAATTGGGTTGTGCTCTGATGTAGTTTGAACAACTGGTTGTGTTGGTTCTGGATCCCTTTGGGACATAATCTAGTGCTGATCAATGTTATGAGCTGCTTTTGATGATCCCTGGACTATCTGCCTGGAGTTACAATGTGATCCACAGTTTGTGGCTTCCTCTGCTGAGCTTGGTTTTGTGTGGGAGAAGCCTAACTATGCACCAAGGCCAGTTTTCATCAGCACATAGGTGGTTGGAGGTGGGGGAATGTCAGCAAATGCTCATGGTTTCCTGAGATATGCCCTCCCCTGTTAAGCATCTGTTAGACTCAGTCCCTGAAAGTCTCTGATAGTACATAAGTTGCATGAGAAAGGCTCTCAGTGAATCACCAGGTTGGAGTGAGTGGTATTCACCAGAATGACACAGAATCAAGTTTGGCACTAGTTCTGGGTTTGAGGCCACTCAGCAACAGTCTCTGGGTACACCAAGGTCAGCTGCCACCTGCAGTGTGTCTGTGGACTGTTATGGTGGGTCAGGGTCTCAAGAATTCATCTGGGTGGAGCCAGTAGTGTTCATCAGTCCCACACAATCCAAGATTTGGTTGGGTAAAGGGAGAGCTCTGCACAAGAATCATGCTGCTGGTCTGTCATGCGTGGGATAATTGTCCCCACTCAGGAACCACACAACTCAATTTTTTCCAGAGACTTCCAGGACATCCTGGAGAGTTTTATGCTCTCAGTAACCTGGCTGGCTATTGCATCTTAATCATACTGCTGACAGTAATCTTTGTTGGGGGGCACTGAGAGTCAGGTAGATGGAGCTAATGGTTTTTCCTTGGTGGGGCTAGTGGATCAGTGGTGGGGTATCTGGAGCCACTATTATAGCTTTCAGTGGTTGGTGCTTTCTGTGGGCATACAAAACAGTTACTGCACCAACAGAGTGAAGCAAGGCACCTTTGTGGGGCTCTGCTTCTCTGGCACACTGGGTAGGAAAGGGGACTGAGTCTCTGCTTCAGAACCACACACCTCTGTCTGTGATTTTCCCTAGTTAATCCTCATGATATCTTCAACAAAGTCTACACTACAGTCTTAGGTAGCAGACTGCTCCACACAGCTCCAGGTAGGACAACAGGGGTCTGGGAACATGGGTCTTGTGCAGTCCTCTCAGGCTGAGCTATGATTGGATCTTTACAGTTATCATTGTAAATAGATGTAGTAAGAGAACCTTCAGTGAATCTCTTGAGTTTAAAGCATAATTCTCCCTATCTCTTTGTATAGTTGCAACCTTAACTTTTAACAGAAATTAATGCATTACCTCAGTAAGTATAAGAAATTTTTTATTTGCCTGTTGTTACATTGTTATTAGGAGCCCAAAGTTGCAAGGTGGAATTTGCAGCTTCGGGTTCATTCAAGCATTTACTGTGTCATCAAGTGGAAGTGCCCACAACCTTGGAAATAATATCTCAAACTTAGCATAGCTAAGGTTTGCAGGAACAGGAAGGCACAAATTCCTCAATCAGATCATTGGAATGTTGATA
The DNA here is from genome assembly GCA_028533065.1 of Trachops cirrhosus. NCBI lineage: Eukaryota > Metazoa > Chordata > Mammalia > Chiroptera > Phyllostomidae > Trachops > Trachops cirrhosus. The sequence goes on along the minus strand of CM052552.1, from coordinate 18,690,475 downwards.
ATTGAAGCCACTCCTAGTGCTACACTTTGGTTTCTGGACCTAAGTTTTCTAGCTACTCAAGAAAATCACGTTGGCTAGAGTTTCAGTGATTATACTTTTCAAATTGTTGTGATTGAGCTTGTTTATTCCTTTGCTTATTTCTCAGAAGGTCTACCTACAATTGTTTTAGGCTTGCTAATTGTGAGTGATGAGTCACATAGTAACTCAGGGTATTCTCATGTTCACAAGCCCATTCGTCCTCTTCCTTTGACATTGGGCATTATTGCACAAAATTAAATGTCAATGGATCACCAATTTTCTCAGTCCTTGCATGGTGGGGATAGTGGAGGTTCTGCAGACAGAGAAAGAAAACATATATCTGCAGTATGTAGCTACTCAGGTAGAGGTGAATTGCTGCTCTCCCCAAACTGGAAGGAATCTGACATAATTGACCTTCTATCAGTGTCTGGCTGACCTACCTGAGGAGTTGTGCTATATTGTGGACTTACAGAATGTCTACTACTGGGAATTTGAAACATTCAACAGTTGCAAAAGAATTAACCTTTTTGAAAGGGAACTCATGTGTTTGGGTTCATGCATAACTGGCATGCCTTTTTTCATTAACACATTGTGCAAGTACTGGGGTAGCTTACTAAAGATGTGGGCTGAGACCCATTAAATGACTCTCTTGCCCAATGGTTGCAAGAGATTTATGTGCAATGTATGTGATCCGGTGGGTACTAACTTGAAACATAAATATCTGTGTGTTTTGTAGTCCATTTCCATATACCAACACATATACCTCTTTTTTTATACTCAATCTTCAAGTTTTAGAAACTTCAGTGGGGTTGTAATATGGCAGCAGCAGTTCATTTCTGCCTAGTGCAACATACTATTGATCTTTTTGTGAACCAAGCTGTTGTGATTTCCTGTTCTGTCAGCTGATTATAGAGGTGTCATGAGGCCACTGGTGTGAATTGAAGAATAGGACTTAATGCAATGAAGTTAAATAACATGGTCATCTGGGCCACCTATTCATGTAGTTGGCCCATACTTTCTGAACATGCTTGAATCTAATCCCAGGGGTATATTGCAAGAACCCCAGTGGATGCCTGATACCACAGATAGTACATAACCCTGTATACACTCTATTTTTCTTATACATACACACCTATGATAAAGTTAATTTACAAATTAAACACTGTAGGAGATTAACAACAATAACTAATAATAAAATAGAACACTTATAACAATAAAATAATGGTTACTTGAACACAAGCACTGTGATACCACAACAGTCAATGCGGTAACTAAGATGGCTATTAAATTACTAATTGGTGGGTAGGGTGCACAGCATGGATACACTGGATAAGGGATGATTCACATGCCAAGTGGGTAAGAGTGAGATGGAACATGATATCATCTGGCTACTCAAAATGGTGTGAAGTTTAAAACGTATGAGCTTTTTTTTACTTGTGGCATTTACCATTTAACATTTTTAGACCTTCAGTGACTGTGGGTAACTGAAATCACAGAAAGAAAAACCATGGATTAGAATGCTGTACTGTACTTCATTGTACAGGGGTTTAAATGAATTATCTGTTATAACTACCCAAACCTATTAAATGGTGAATCTGATAATACTATGATGTTATCATGGTGGCCATCTCTCTTTGCAAAGTCTCTTGGTATTCTGTGGTTAGGTTCTCTATTGATTAGAGCATAATAACATAGCAGAAGATGTTTTGCAAACATGATATTTTTCTGCCATAGAAGGTATGTTCTTTCTCTAGAGTTTTAGGTGTTTGTTTTATGACTCTTCTACTGGGTCCAAATAGTGTTCCACTTCCTTGGTGTAAGGGTTACAAAGAGCAACAACTTGTCCTTTACTTTAGAAAAGTGTTACAAAGTCTTCCAAGGTAACCTCCACACCCACTAAAACTTCATCAATATGTCAGGCCTTGAAACTGTATGAGGTTTATCACCTTTTAGCATTCAAATACACCCCTAAAATTCAGTGATACAGCAGGTGCATTAATCTTTAGACAATTTATTTTCTATCTTTTGGTATATAGGTGTCTTATTCATGCATCTAGGGTATTTGTCATTTTCAGTTCACCAGGTCCAATTAAAATGAAGTGAACCAAAATGATACACTGAGGAATTTCAAGATATTCAAGATCCTTATGGATGATGTGCCAGAAACCACGAGAGTTAACATAGCACTCAGGCAAGATATTGTATATACTTTGCTATTTTTGACCATAAATAGCCTTCAAAGTGAATTGCCTTCATTCCCCCCTGCTGATGTGTGTCTCTAAGAAAGTATTCTGCCAAATCAATAGTTTTATATGAAGTGACTGAGATTATGTTGATCTGCTTTTGTAAATATAGCACACCCAGCATGGCGACTGCAATCAGGTCTTCCATTTTCTTAGGTTTACAGTAGTCCACTGCCACCAGGCATGAACCACTTGATTTTGCAGAGAATAAACTGGAGAACTTAGAGAAATGAAATGTTAACCATTGAGCCCAGATTTAAAACTTAATTTTTTTTAAAGATTTGTTGTGATTGAGCTTTTAAAATTTTTAAAAGATTTTGTTTATTTATTTTTAGAGAGAGGGGAAGGGAAAGAGAAAGAGAGGGAGAGAAATATCGATGTGTGGTTGCCTGTCACGTGCCCCCTACTGGGGACCTGGCCTGCAACCCAAGCATGTGCCCTAGACTGGCAATCGAATCGGTGACCCTTCGGTTTGCAGGCCCATGCTCGATCCACTGAGCTATGCCAGCCAGGGCAACAATATATATTTTTTTCTGATTTGGATTTATAGAAGGGAAAGTTTTGGTGAATTTCACTTGGCCCTTTCTATTATAATGGTCCTCAATCTACAGGACAAAGAAGGCATGGGAGATATTTTGTAGCATGTAAGAGTGTCCATTCCGATTACATATTCAGAGACCAGAGGAAGAATGTTAGTGTGAATATGTGGTCCCATTAACCCACTATGAGATGGGTATTACTTTCCAGACCAGGATTTGCTTTAAGATGTAGTACATAAAATTATCCTAACTTGAAGTGTTCACTTTGAAGCCCTACAAACTCATACCTAATATCCAAGACCTCAAATCCTCAAATCAATGTCCAGAGGAAGTACATGAATATAGTACTTGAAGAACATGGCATTTGCATGTATTTATCCAGAAAGGTCTCCTCTTTGAAAGTCATTATGAGTTTCATGCTTGCATTTTTTTATACTACCAGTACCATTTTCACATTAGCCATTGGTCTGTATCAGGAAAAGCTACACAATCTACAGTATGACCTTGAGTTGGACTGAGGATCTTTATGTGGTTTCCATCTATAAGCACTGCTTACCAGTGTAAACTATCTAGTAAGAGTCAAGCAGGTTCTTTTGTTACTTCTGCTGAACTTGGCCCTGTTAGTTACTTTAGGTTTCATTCTAAGTTATACAGGTAACAAAACCTATCACATTCTATTTCCAACTCCTCATGACTTTACATATAACTACCAACTTCATATAACTACCTTTTCAAGAGGTCAACCATTTGTCACACATGTATATTCTATCTGAATAAACAGAGACAGAAAACTGGAGTAATGATTGCAGAGTATCTGTTTCTTGCCACCTTCAAGACCTACTGGTGAAAGAACTAAAAGTGATCTAAACAACGATGGCAATTTTCCTGAGCATTCTTCTAAGGTGTGCTTTGTGTCATACTTTCGTACTCCAGCTTTCCATCTCAGTATAAATCTCAGTTTATACCATAGTAAAAATATAACTATTTTTTAAATAAATAATTTAATTTATTTATATTTCAAGCTTCACTTTGACAGAGGGGCAGAAATGCAATTTTAGTCACTTTGGAATTCCCTCCTTACCTCCAAATTATATGTATATTTGGAATGGTTTAATGCATTATGTAAAAAACTAGTCTCAGTAATTTTATGGTTGTTGGATGTTATTCAGTCAGGTTTTTGCTGAGTAAGACTCATTACTATTTTTAAGACCCTGTCCAAATTTGGGAACTCTTTGTGCTACTCTTTCTTCCCTGTACATTCATTTGATTATCATAGTAAGAATACAATGCTTATTAATACTGAGGTTAATAATTCATGAGTAATAGTGACATTATTTGTAAATTTATTCTTGTGCATTATATTAAAAAACAAATTGAAGTTGGCTGTATTAAACTAAAACAATATACTCCTCAACAATAGATTAACACAAGTGAAATCCTCAATGTTTTAAAAATTTAAATTTTGTTAAAAACATAACATAAACTTTACTATAAAAACCACATAAGTGTACAATTTAGTACATTTAAGTATATTCTCATTGTTGTGTAACATATTTCCTGAGCTTTCTTTATTTTGCAAAACTGAAACTCATACTCGTTAAACAATAATTCTCCATTTCCTCCTCCCCCAGCCTCTAACAACACTCTTCTACTTTTTTCTACAAATTTGAATACCCTACATAACTCATGTAAGTGGAATCAAACAGTATTTGCCTTTTTGTGACTGGACTCTTTTTAATGTTTTAAAATTTGCATTTATTTATTTATTTATTTATTTATTTATTTATTTATATTGTTCAAATACAATTATCTTCATTTTCCCCCACCACTCTCCCCTGCCCCACCTATCCCCATCTCCCACCTTTGATCATATCTCTCTTTGACCTTGTCCATGTGTGCTTTATATATGTTCCTTCATGACCCTTCCCCTATTTTCCCCATTATCCCTCTCCCCCTCCCGTCTGGTTACTGTCAGTTTGTTCTTAATTTCAATGTCTCTGGTTACATTTTGCTTGCCTGTTTGTTTTGTTGATTAGGTTCCACTTATAGGCAGGCTTTTAACTTAGCATAATGCCCTCAAGGTTCACCCATGCTATAGCATGT
>CM052552.1:18656861-18685072 GCA_028533065.1 Trachops cirrhosus | reverse complement strand
GGAAGGGTTTTCAGGAACAACTATAAAGGACACATGGACAAAACCAAGGGGGGTTGGGAGTAAGGGAGGGAGGTGGGGATGGCTGGGGTGGAGGGAGCAGTCATGGGGGGGTTAATGCAGTCAACTGTAATTGAACAACAATAAAATACTTAAAAATAAATTAATTTAAAATAACTTCTTGTAAAATAACATATATCTACCTTTTGACCCAGTAATTTACCCTCTAAGTATTTACCCAAGGAAAAAGGAAACATGTCCACACAATAAATTGCACACGAATGTTTATAATAGCTTTGTTGAACGTATTCAAAATGTAGAAACATCCTGAATTTGTATTAACAGCTGAATTGACAAAAATTATATATATATATTATATATTATATATATAATGGAGTACTACTTAGTAATGAAAAAGCTACAGTTATATGTAAGAACATGGGGCAAATCTCAAAGATATTATATTATGGAACATAAATACAAAGAGTATATAGTGTATACTTTTATGTGAAACTCCAGAAACAACAAATATACTCTAGGTGACAAAAGCAAATTCATGGTTGCCTGAGGACTGCAGTAGGGAGCTAGCTGGTTGACTGGAAGAGGCACCAGGGAACTTTTTGGTGTAAATTAAAACATTTGATATTTTGGTTGTGATGGTTGTTACTTATAGGTGGTATATAAGCTGTTCAGAACTCATAATAAAATGTATTCAAAATAATTGAATTTTATTGTATGTAAATTATATCTTTAAAAAGATTTTTGAAATAACCTATGCTTTGACAAAATGATCTGAGTAGTCCTGAATTAATAGCTATGGTCAGAAGCTTGTTGCCATGAGGTTGACTTAAATCTGGGAAGGGGTAGAACTCTCCATATAAGACTAGTACATGGGCCTAATGAACTTCTGCCACAAATTGTTATCCATACGTTATTAAAAGGACTTGGCCTTAGGTTTAGAGAAACAATTCAAGTGGTTGACATAATCATGGGCCCCAGACCTCAAGTTAACATTTTTTTAAAAATATTTTATTTATTTATTTTTAGAGAGATGGAAAGGGAAGAAGAAAGAGAGGAAGAGAAAGACTAATGTGTGATTGCTTCTCACGTGCCCCCTACTGGTGACCTTGTCCGCAACCCAGGCATGTGCCCTGACTGGGCATTGAACCAGCGATCTTTTGTTTGCAGGACCACACTCAATCTACTGAGCTACAGCAATCAGGGACCAAGTTAATCATTTTTTTACATGCAGTTTTACCTTTACTTCTGAAAATACCTTCTGGTAAATGGCATACTTGTCTGAAATCTCAGGTAAGGAAGTGATAGATGGTATAGGATCATACAGGGCATAACTAGAATTTAAGGCAGACATCCAAAATAAGATAAAGAGCATAGGTTTTCTTAGGATATAGTGAGGGATTTGGAGCTCCATCTGTAAAGGCAATAGATGAGCAGTAACACACTGATAATACAGTTTTTTCCCCATGTTTTCTCATGAGCATGTCAATTCAATTATTTCTATCCATCTCAAGATGAATTATCTAAAAAAGTATCCATTTAAAATAGGATGACCTTGGAATCTAGTTACCAGTGGAAAGGCCAGAGAGTACCATCCAGAATTCCGTGTCATGAAATGTCCTCCATACTGCCTTTTGCAGATAAGCATGGAGAGTGAACCTTCCACTTTCACCCTGGGATCCTGTTTATTATACCAATAAGTTTTCAGTGGTGGAAGTGGTACCTGTAGACAAAGTGGGTAGTCTTGCTTTGGTACCTATTCAGAGATGAGTGTAGCCAGGAGGCCTGTGGCATGCATTCCTCTATTCCTCTAGGTTTATACATCTGTATTAACATTGTGAGAAAAAAAATGGGATTTTGATTACTCCATCTCGTAGTTCACTCTGAGACTTACTGAGAACCCAGACTGTAGGGCCTATTCTTTCTATTCAACAAATAACACTATTGGCTATGTCCTAACTGGCAGGGCTTGCCTGAATCTCTTCATGTCCTATCAGAATGTAAAGTAGCTAGAATCCTTTCTAGTTTGGGGTTGTATATTGCTAGTGAATTTCCCCAGAAGTGAGAGTGATGATGGTTGAAAACAAAGGTTCTTAACTACTTTCTTTGCCCCTGAATGCATAGTGGTGAGCACTGGGGGGCACCCTTGTGCTGTTAGATGTTGAGTTGTGAGTATTAGAAGAGTAGGATGCAAAGAATTTTAACCAGACATCTGATCTATGTGCCACTAGTGCCTGGGTTGGGTTAGGGATCATGAAGAAAAAGGTTAAATACTGATTAGGAATTGAGTCAAAGGTGGCCTCTTTAGGCAGAGCTAAACGGGCCATGGGCATTAAAGGAACCAACTGAAAGGGACATATATACTTTCAACTATCCTCTGTATGCAGATTCCCAAATCTGTATTTCCAGATTTTTCATCTGAGATTCAGATATATATCCAACCAGTTACTCGATACACACTTGAATATATGTCAGATACTTTAAACTCACAGTTTCCAAAATGGGACTTACATTTTCTTTACTCTCCTGGCCATCCACTCTCCTCACCCTCATCCCATTCCAAAACCTCACCCACCATACCCCATCTCTGCCTCATAGACTTGCTAATTTCCCAGTACTCTCCTCTCAGTAAATAGATATTACTTATTGTTAGCTATTTTCCCCAGCATCTTCCTTAAAAAGCACAAGTGACAGATCAATAAAAAGCTGTGGAAGAGATTCATCTGCCTACCTTTTAACATTCCATGCTGGAAACACTTTGCCTAACCACTAGAAATTAAATAATGATGATGATGATGTAGGACTGAAAATGGTACTTCCTCATCTTTGGCTTTCTGAACAAGCTCCTGGGGGCCCAGTTATTCTCCAATTTGGACTTTTAAGTAGACACACAGTGAATTGCTGTATTCAAAGGACTAAAGATGAAAGCATATTTTGCCATTTCAATTACAGTGCCAAACCCTTTGTTTTATGTAGAGTTCCAGATATATTTTAGTATTTCTTGAATACTATTCCATATGACCTCCTAAGATTGAGACAAAAGTTATGTTTGAATGACATACTCAAAATCCCATGCATAGCCTCACACTACCTTCTATGCCATTGGTCCCATCTAGTTTGTATTAGAATAATCAATTTTATTCTACCATTAGAAATAAGTCCTCTAGTGTTCACATGGTTGAGTTCCTGGGGTCCAGCTACTCAAGGCAATGTATACAGAAAATACGGACAAATGTTTGATTATTCTAGAGTCGAAGTGCGATGCAATTTCATAGATATTAGTGGCTATTTAACTTTGGCAAACAAAAGGGTCACATGATTCTGCGCAGAGTGAGGATAGAGAATCACACTCAGTAGAAACTCACTGCTTTAGTTCCTATAGGTCACTGCCTTGTTTTTGCTTGCTACTTACTATTTACACACATGCATGTAAACATACACGCATATGCAAACACACATGTGGATATCAGAAAAGCTATAAGGTCCCATTTTATGGTGAAAAACAACCATAAAGTTGTGTTGGGGTTGTTTACTAGAGTGCATAAGTGCTTAAAATTCACCACTATTTCCAGGTTCTTTGCATTGTATACTATATCAGGAGATGAAATGAAATAATCTGTCCTGGAAGAATATTAAGCAGTAATAGGCTAGCCTTGATGTGCCTCAAGGGCAAAGAAACACAGGGGGCTATAGGAAAGCAAGACAAACTTTCTCAGGACAACAGTGGAGACACTTTTTGTCATAGTTTACCTGGCCTTGCTCCTGAGAGTAGACTTGTGGATTGATTTTTGGTTGTTGCTTACAGAATATATTAAAATTACTACAAGAGTCTATTTTAATCTTATATCACATAAGCTGCTCTTCAAATAGTAAGATGACTTGGTCCTGCTGTCATAACTCTCCTTGAAATCTGGAGGCTAACCGAATGTCTGCCTGCTTTTCCTATTTTGTTGCTTAAAACTCCTTGCTCCTTCTATTTTAGCCAAGCAGACTCTTCACACTTTTTAAAGGTCTCCATCATGTGGACATTTTCCTTTATGAAAGCAGTTTTGTGTATATTTGATGGAGAGACAGGTTAGAATCAGTAATTGATAGATCACTTTTCACAACTTCATTTTGCTCCAAGTCTGGGAAATTGCAAGTGGTTCCACAGTACAATGAAGAAAACATGAGCATGGAGAATGCCGTTTATGCAGTTTTAGCTTGGGCAAGGGAATAGTCTAGAATATTTGACTGATTGAGAACACTGTCAAGAGCACCTAATAAGGTCTTGTCAGAGGCTGCATAAACTTAGTGCCTCAGGTCTGATGCTGAAGGGAAATTTTGGGACATACCTGATAGTTTGATCTCTTTTCATGCATAAATTCTTTAGTACCTCTAACTCAGGTTATCACTTAAAGTTAAGCCTTAGTTCTGGAAAAATAATTATTTTAAGCAATAATCTAGTGGATTCCCAAGGAAGGAACTCCAAACATATTATTTCTGTTAAATTATGATCTGAGGAGAGCCACTATGTGGCAGGATTTCTGTCATTCACAGGGGGTAACTAGAGGTACAACCACATGCCAAAGGTTATTTGAAGGGCAGTGTCTGTTGGCAGCCACCCAATTGGCAGTTGTCATTTCAGGGACAGCTGATTATATGTAGTTAGGGGGGTCTTGCCTGTTAGGATGTTTTTGAAGGAACTCCTCAGATGATGGGATTTAAGGGGCTTTATTCAGTTGATACTTTTTCAGGTAATTGTGTGAGACATGATTAGGAAAATATGAATATAACATTCACAGATAACATAATGAGGTTTATTTGTACATACCATATGGCCACCATTAAATACATGATTTTTAGAAGCCATCTTTGTGTGATATGATTTATCTGCCAGACAAATACAATATGATTTGAGGGACAACCTCTGCCATTGGTATGAACCTAGTAATAACAGTTGGCTCATTAGTGGTTTAGGGGCATGGAGGGTCCTCCACACCATGTGACCTGAAGCACATAAGATGCCTAAATCACCATGGCTTATTTAGTCATATTTGGGACTCACCAATCTACAGTATGACTTGGTATGACTTTAGTGCAAAGAAGGCAGGAGCAGTTTGTGACACTATGAGACTAGTTCTGTAGGGAGCATCAAAACCTGAGAAAAGGACTACATGAACACAGAGAATAAGAATACTAATGGTAATAAAAACAATGGAAACAGAACTAGCTATCATTACCAAACATTTACTATGTACCAGTAAGTGCTCAAACTACTTACCTTCTATACATATTTCAGTATTTCTCTTAAACCTAACAAGAGCTATGAAAAATAGATCCTCATTGTACAGAGAAAGAAATGAAGGCTAAGTTAACTGTGCCAAATTACACAGATATTAGTGGCGAATATGGGTTTAGAACCCAGGACTATTCCAAAGCCCATTCTCTATCTCAATTTCACCTCAATTAATTCAACTCTTCTTCCATTTAGGCTGCTTGTATTGTCAAAAATAAGATCTCAGATCTCACAGTTCTGTGTATTTATGCTTCTGTATATTTATGGTTTTCAAGCTATCTTTGACCTTCTATTCCATCTGATAATCCAATGCTTTCCTAGAGTTCTCTCTTCTCCATTTCCTGCAATAGCTTGTTGGAAACTCCAAGAACCTCCTCACAAATTTTTACTCCATCACTTCTTTCATTCTCAGTACCTGACCCCCCTACTACCCCAGGAAATAGAAATCATCAGGTTAGAATTCTTATACATCATGTCACTTCCTCCTACAAACATGCATGCATTTGACCCATCATTAACACCTTCCCTTCTATCTCAGTGGAAAGGTAGCCTCATGATGCCTAAAAAAGTCCTACTACTTGTGCTCTGGCTTCCACAATTTTTCATTTGCTGTAGTGTCAAAATATTGCCTTAGTTTTATTTTGTTTTTAACATCCCACTCCCTTTTTCTACTGACCATTTTCCCTTATCCTATAAACATTTTCAGGTTTTTCCCACTATGCTATCCTTTTGCTATCATTTTCCATCACAGCTCAAACTCTTGAATACTAGCTATAGTCTTCACTAATCAGGAACAGACTGTATAAAAAGGAGGTAGAGATTTAGGAGCTAATGTGTTTGTATGATGGGTGTATGATGAGGGAAGGAATAAAATAGATATTAGGTAGAGATAGAGAAAGGAGTAAATAACAAAAGTAAAAGTGGAAGGGAAGCAAAAACTGCTGGGGTAAACTTGTGGTTACTGAAGGCAAAAAAGGCAATGTGGGTTTGTTAAATAAACATGTGCAGGGCAGGAAAGAGACACACAAGAAAATAAATGCTACAGGTTTCCCGAAGATGGAGTCCAAAACACATAAGTAGGAGGACTACAAAAGTGAGAAATAGAAATTTAGATTGATCAGAGAAGAGTAAGATCTTTTTGCTCCTTTCTCTCCTTTCGAATTTAACTCTTTCCTGTATCTGAACTATACACTTTTATTTTATGCATCTGAGTAAGAAACTCCCACCTGCTTCCCTGACAGAGGAAACTGCTGCATGTGCGTGGTTAGCTGATTCTACCTCTTCTTGATTTTCAAAGGATATTGCTTCAGTAGTTATCTTCACTTTCCACGTTACTAACTTTGCCCTATATTTTCAATCCCTTCCATCCAATCCCTCCTCCCTGTCTCCCTCACTCTCTCATCCTGATATGTACCAAACTTCAAACTCCTTTTCTTATGCCTACAATCATAGAGATTTTCCAATTCTAAGAATATTTATCCTCTAACCCTGATAAATTCATGAACTATATCATTTCTTATCTTCTCTTTATAACCAGACTTCACTGAAGAGTAGTCTACAATTACTGCCTCCACTCTCAGTCTATCATCTAGCTTCTTCACCTCCCATTCTACTGAAATATCATATTTGAAGATTTCTTAGGACTTCCCAATTGTCAAATCTAATGCTTCTTAGAACTCATCCCCCTTTGAATATCTGAAACATTTGGCATTGGTAATCACCCCCTTCTGAATTCTTTCTCACTTTGGCTTCAGTATTTTACACTCTGCATTCTTCTAATTCCTATACAATGCCTTTTATCTTTAACTTTCTTCCTTCTCTTCCTACCCTGTCAGTGTAGGTATTCTCCATGGGTACTCCTGATTTTTTCTTTGACTTTGGGCAAGGTGATTTCATCCATCCATACTATTTTAACTATCTTCTCCATGTGGTAGACTTTCAATCTTTATCTCTATTTCCAGTTTCTCAGACTTACATATATCTATATATTTGATAAACAGCTTGATTTGGATGGTTTTTAATACTTTATGTTCAATTATATCCAGAGGCAAACCCATTTTATTTCGACCAAAGCCATCAGGTCCTTGGTCCCTTTTAATTTTTATTTAGAGCATTGCTGTCTTTTTAGCCTCCCAAGTAAAATATTTTGGATTTATTTTTGATTCATAATAATTTAGTCTTTCAATAAACATTTGAGAGTCTATGTTCCTCCTGTTTTTAAATTCCAATGACTTACTCTTCACTATAGAATAAAATGTAAGCTTCTTATGTCAACAATATATTCTACAACATGCCCCCCCAACTTACCTTTCATGATTTATGACACTTGCAGCTCATATTTCAGCCAAAAGAAACTAGTCATTTTGAAAATATACCTTATGATATTCATTCACACTTGTGTGCATGTTTTTATTACCATTTGGAATATGATCATACTCCACACCATATTTTGCTTTTTAAAATCCTATCTATACTTTCAAGCCTAGTTCAAATCCTTCTACTTTAAAGAAATAATTCATATTTCTTATTAACCACAAATAATTTATCTGTTTTGTCTATATCTATAACATTGTTGCTTGCTTATAGTACTTGTTCATTGTTTGAAGTTCTTGCTATTGAAAGGAGGAGGAGACTGCAACAGAGAGGACAATTTTTGCTAAAATATCATCATGTAAACATTTGAAAAATAGGAGATCTGATTTGGAAGATATGATCAAGGATGTCGACTAGGGGGATGGACAGCTTGGATTTGTAAATTAAGGATGCAGTGCCTTTCTTCATTTTTCATAAAATAGAGTGGTTTTGGAATACAGAGATATTTTAATTACATCTCAGAAAAAGGAATAATGCCAGAGATAATTGGAAATTAACCATATGAAGCTGAATACTTAGAAAATTGTGTGCAAAAATATACACTTGAAAGATTATTTGGGAGTATATGCTAACACTTTATATTATTCTTATATAAAAGAGAAGTGATCCAGTAGAGTTGACATACATTATATGCAAGAAAGAGTAGAGGTCCAACATATAAAATGAAATAATTTGTTTATCATGTAATGGTAATAGCTAAAATTAATTTCTTAAAAGCTTGGAAATTTTGCCGAGGTAAATAGAGAATGAGCAAATGCATATAAGAGAAAGAATTGAAAAATAAGGAATAGTCAAAGGGAGAGAAGCCCAGCTTTCATTTCAAGCTGTTCAGAGGATTGGTACAGACAAAAAATAATTTGAAGAAAGCTCTCAAGGAAAGAAATGAAGCCAAATTCTTTGAAGAAAAATGGATATTTTTGACTTTAGAAAAAAACTAATGGAGAGCACAGGGAAAGGATAAAGAAATTAGAACATAAATAGGAAAAATAAAAGAGCAGATGATAAATGTCTGCCATTAACCGAGAGAGTCTGGGTAACACAGAAAGAAGTAAATGCAAACAAAGCTACTGAAAATTATTCAAAGAATTTTCTTCAGTGCAGGGGAAGAAGAAGGCTGACATGTGTTTGAGAGAATATACAAATAGGTTAAGGTGACTTTAAGCCAGTTTTTAGAGTACTTTGTGGAGCTCTAATTCAGAAAAAGATACAAGCTAATATAAGTGTATGCAAAACAAGCAGAAATGAAATAGTGACTCAACAAGAGACTTCACAGCTCATGTGAATGAAGATCATGAACAAGATATTGATGAGAAACTTGGAATCTGTTGAAACACAATGGAAAATCTACAATTTTTGGTGTCACAGATGAGTTTTAGTTCTACTTCTACCACTTACCAACCTTAGACAAATATTTCCAGTTCCCAGATCCTTGAATTTCTCATCTGTAAAGTGAATTCACATTGTTGTGAAGCTCAAATGAGTCAATATTTGTGAAAATATCTTGAAAAAAAATTAGATATTATTCTAGGGCATTTTTGCATGGTCTTAGAAAGCATTTATTTATGGGCTTCTTCCCCCCCCATATTTATTGATGTGTAATTGACATATAACCCTTTGTAAGTTTCAGGCATACAACATAATTATTTTATGGATATAAAATGTAAAATGATTGTATCTGTGGCTTTGTTTCTATGGTATATGGGATAAGAAGGAAATTATAGGTATTCTAAAACAAGGAGGGTTAATGATATTTGCACAAAGAAAAACTTAGAAACTGGAAGTTTCATTGACATTACAATAACTATTTTTAGAAATCTTTTTATTAAGGCTCATAATGTCACTATTCATGATGCATAAGATGCAACAGTATTACTAAAGGACTGACAGGTGATCAGTGAACTTCAGAGATCATGCAAAAATCCAAAGAACATTTATAATTTTTAAACACACACATTTTGCTTGAACAAAATGCAATTTTATATGCTATTCAAAGCTATTCTGAATCAGAGAGAGGATGGTAATATATGAATAAAACACAACCAGGTGACTTTGGACTCTTTTTTCTCCATATTTCTCTGTTCTCATTGAATATTACAAAAGAAATACATGATATTGAGGATGAGATCATCCGATCCCCAAGCCCCTTTATTATATCTGTGCTAAAGACCCTGGTTCTGAGAAAATGCACTTGGAATTTGAATGAAGTTACTAGTAAGAATGAAAAAGGAAAAGATGCTTTAACAACCCAACTTTCTTACAAATCCTATTGCTACAGACTTAGTTCAAGTTTATATCATGTCTCAGATTATTTTTAGTAGCCCCTTAATTTGCCTTATGTCCAAAGTTATACTTCTTCAATCAATTTTGCCCGTGTTGTAAAAGTGAACCTCTAAAAACACAATTCTGAACATGTTATTGATGCGCTCAAAAATCTTCAATTGTCACCTACCCCCTATGGTGGTGTTCAGTAAACACTTTTTTTCCATAAAGGTCAGATAGAAAACATTTTAGGCTTTGCAGGCCACACACAGTTTTTGTTGAATAATCTTGTTAGTTTTTTCTTACATTCATTAAAAATTTAAGAACCATTCTTAATCTCATGGGCTGTGCAAGTCAAGGGCTAGACTAGACCCTTGAAGCTATAGTTTGCTGACCTATAGAATAAATTAAGTGCAAGCTCTTTAATATGGCATGACAGTCTCCCCATAATCTGGACTACCACCTTCTTCTCAAGTCTTATATATTGCCAAAACACTTCCCATGCCCTCTGCTGTGGGAATTGAATTGTTGGCAGTATCTGGAAGTACACCAAATTGGGTTTTGTACCTCTGTACTTGTTCATGTTGTGTCCACTCAAATTGTTCTTCTTTATCCAGCTGGCAAACTACTCCTCTCTTGAGACTCTACTAAAGGTGTCTTCTCTTCTATTAAATATTTCTTGACTTTCCAGTTATAGCTAGTTTCTGTAACTTGCACAAATATGGATCACATTACCTGTAGCACTTCACTGTGCTTATTTACTTCCCAACTCAAATGTGAGTCTCTCAAAAGCAGAAAATGGCTTTGATTTGCATTCTTAACATAGAGTAATTACTTAGCAAATGTTTGTGGTCTGAATGAGTCCAGGTATAGTGTTAACAAGCAGTACAACATTAGAAACAACATAAAAAAAATAAAGAGAGGATCAGCAGTCCTCTGAATTGTGTGTGACCCATACACAGTAGCAAGTTATTGCTTCTGTAGTCTCTAGAGAAATTCCTGAATCCCATTCTTACATGTTGCATATATTTCCTTATGTAACCATCAGGGCATGAGGGTGGATGCACAGATTCTCATTGTACATTTTTTGAGCAGTAATGCCATTTACCAGTACCTGTGTTTTTAGAAATAAATGAGGCTCAAAACCTATCTTTCAATAAACATACTTTAAAGAAATTCTCCTAAGGCCTTTAATAGTGTAAGTGATAGAATGGTGACCTAAATAGGTGTTGGTGAACTGCCCTTGGAATGTAACTACCCTGTCTCAATGGAGAAAACGTGCTCTGAGTTCCAAGCTGATGACTTATGAGTTAACTTTTGGACATAACTCATTTCTAAGTTTGGGGCTGTCTCTACTTAAAATATATCAGGCATAGGTCAGTGGAACTGGAGGAGTCAACCAGATTAAGAGTAAAGTCATAAAAGTGAGAGCCAAAGGGGAAATATGATATTACTGTGTTTCTAAAATTAGAGATTGGGCTGGTGAGGCTTCTTATTGTACACTCTGGAGAGGATGATGCATAAAGGAAATTTACTTCAGAATCCAAAGATTGGGAGTGTTTGGAAGCTTTTAGAAAATAGCAAAATATCTAATATTTATTGTTTGCTTACTATGTGCCAAGAACCCCTCTAAGAACTTTATATAGATTATCAATTTAATATTTACAACAGCACAATAAGTGCACTATTATCTTTATTTTATGGGTGGGAAAGTTGATACACAGACAAGTTTAGTAATTTGCAAAAGATGTCTTAGCTAATAGATGGTGGATTTGAACCCAAGCTTTCTGACCTCATTGCTCACAGGGGAAAGAAGGGAAAGGGTCAAGTCAAAGAATATATATAAAGGACCCAAGGACAAATACAATGGGGGGAGGTTTAATTAGGAGATGAGGGGTGGGTAGAGCAGGAGAGAGTAATGGGGGAGAAATGAGTACAACTACAACTGAGCAACAATAAAAAAAACAAAGTAAATAATTACAAATATATACATGGAACCACCAACAAAGTGCAATGTGGAACTGATGGGGACTTTAACTTGACCCCACACTCCCATTTGCTCATGGAGTAAGGGCTTATGAGAAAAGATCACTCTGAATATATATCTCAGAATTAATAAACCTTAAGAAAGTGAGGAAACAGGCCAAGGATAGAAAATATTGTGATCATATAGCCATCTTTGCAAGATAAGGCTGGGGAAGAAAGGAAATGTTAGAAGACATTACCACAATGCCTTCTAAATGTACTATGGTAGAACAGAGGAATTAGGGAGTTAGTCAAAGTTAATATGAGAAAATGAATCAACAAGTAACCATAATATAAACTGTATAATACATTTTGGCTGACAACAATAGAAAATGCATATGACATCTTATCAACTAGGGAAGAAGGAAAAAAATCACAATTGTGGCCATGGAGACTCTTGAGTAGAACAGAAATGTGAAAACTCATGAATATGTATGAAAAGTGGGAGTGGAAATGGCCCAAGGGTTGCTAAAACACATCATGGAAGAGAAGGCAGTGAGATAGGGGAAGGCAAAAGAACAATTTCAGTTTAGTTCTTTCTATAAGAAACTGATGTGATAAAATTTTGATATTTGTAGAAACAATGTTGGTTAAAAAGATTTAATATGGATAGTATTGAAACTACTTTAAAGTAAAAAATTGGAAGTATAAACTAGAATAATTTATTTAAGTGCTTTATATACAAATGATTCATTTTTGCCATGAGATGTTCTCATTTAAATGTGGGAATTATGGGGCCCTTTGTCCATTAGGTTCAAATTGGGGAAGACACCTAAAAACGTGATATGAGGAATAAATCCTGTAATATGGTTGTATAACCACTGGCCTATATGTGAATTTTATCAACCATGTGTGGCAAGTACAAATATATTTGCTCATTTGCCTGATAAGCTACTATGGCTGTAGAATTCACCTTTACATACTACTACCATTATTCTCTCTGTGGACTATTTTGGGCACACCCATGGCTTTAGATCTTAATGTGGCTTGACAAAACATTAACATTCATGATAAATTTGTAAATGAGTGCCTAGTGGTAACCATGGACAGAATGTTTCATAAGAGTTTTGTTGGTCATGCTTATTTTAATAAAACATAAATTGAAATTTTATGGACAAAGTTGTCATTATTTTTCCTACACATTGAAGAGTTTTAAAGAGAACTATTAGGATTTTTAATTTATTTTGGCTAACTTCCTAAGTGCACCTTTTACATTTTTATTTCTCAGGGTGTAAATAAGGGGATTTAACATGGGAGTAACCGCACCATAATATATTGAGAAAAATTTGCCTTCTTCCTGAGATTTCTTTGACTGAGGCCTCAGTACATGTACATGGCTGTTCCAGAGAATATGATGACTACAGTTAGATGATATCTGCAGGTAGAGAAAGCTTTGAGCCTGGACTCCACAGAACGAATCTTCCACACAGCAACTGTAATGTGGAAGCAGGAAATGATGAAGGTGAAAAACAGGGGCAATTTGAATATACTGATAACCAGACTCAGAATCAGAGTGACATGGGTGCCTCAGCAGCCTATTTTTACCTGGGTCTCACAGGTAAAATGGTTGATGATATTGCATCCATAATAACAAGCAGGAATTGCAATACTGGATGTGACTATTACTAAGAAGGCACTGGCCAGGTTCTGAAAGCCAACTGTATGCAAACCCAATTGTTCATAATGATGATGTAATGCAGGTAATTGGAGATTTCAACAAACCTATCATAAACATAACAACAAGGAGGAGACTCTCTGACATGCCTAAAGAGAGAGATGTGGTCATCTTGGCATAACAGCTGGTGTAGGAAATGGTGTGGGGATTCTCTGAAGCATTGGACCAAGATATATGGCTCCCAGGTGGTAGAGTAACATATCAAGGTAGACTAAATCACTGATAAAAAATACATGGGGGTATGAAGTCGAGAATCCCATCTCACTACAACAATAATAAAGTCCATTCCCAAATATTGTGACCAGGTTGAAAAATAGCAGTCCAAGATGAAGGTAACCTGGATTTGAGGCTTTTGGGAAAATCCAACAAGGATGAATTCAATCACCTCTAAGGCATTGTCTCTCTTTAGGCTGCTCATTTAGTGTCTCAATTACTGGGAAAGAAAACAAACCACAATGTTACCTACATGAGGAAATAAGAGAAACAGCATCTTGATAGCCTATCAGAGTTTATGTTCTGGACCTTTATAAAATTATTGTGTGTCAGTTGATTCACTGGGTTAGGCTTAGCTGTTCAAGTATATCCAATGATAAAAAACATAGGTTCTCTCTGCTTTCTGTCTTATAGAATATTATATGATCAGGCTGATTAATTTGTTTGAACAGTTAGATTCTCATTAGAGGTACTTACATTTGATCAAGTAAGATAATCATTAACATTGAGCTAAACAGAACTATTATTCTCATTAAGGGGCATAGCTAGATGATTGACTTTATTCTTGACCAAAAAGAGGCAAATATGCTGCATCTCTGCACCAAAAATGCACATTGATAGCCAACTTTGTATACATTGGTCCACAAATTGATAAGTAATATTTTTAAGTTTAAGCTCAATAATCCAATTGTAAATGCTTGAAATACTTCTTTGCTTTTCAACCTTTTTTTTTTTGGTTCTTCTATGTCATATTAAAACCACTTATGCATGGTAAATTAGAAAATATGTATGCAGCTAAAGTAATCAGTCAATTCAATGGAAAAACACCAGCCAAAATGACA
The DNA here is from genome assembly GCA_028533065.1 of Trachops cirrhosus. NCBI lineage: Eukaryota > Metazoa > Chordata > Mammalia > Chiroptera > Phyllostomidae > Trachops > Trachops cirrhosus. Next base: position 18,670,392 of record CM052552.1, on the reverse strand, counting down.
CGAACTAAACCAAGCAATTGGTGGATTTACTAAAATCTCACTCCTTGATCAATTAATTGTTCTGACATCTATCTTCAGTTGACAGAAACTTACTATGTGCAGATTCTGCTATCTCCACATACTTTCAAATGAAAATGGAAAGGATGATTGGGAATGTCTTAGAGAAAAGAATTTCATGAAGACAGTTGTTCCCAGAAATTGTGAAGAGGGATGTGCAAGCCAGCAATTATTACATGAAACGTTGAAGGGACTTATTTAAGAAAAAGGAGAAGAATAAAACCATGAACATTAAAATGGCAACAAATTCACAACTATCAACAACTGAATCTAAAAAAAAAAACAAACAAACTAAGTAACCAGAACAGGAACAGAATCATAGATATGGACATCATTTGGAGGGTTATCAGCTGGGAGGGGTAATGGGGAGAATGGGGGAAAAGGTACAGGAATTAAGAAGCATACATGATAGGAACAAAATAAACAGGGGGGTGTTAAGAATAGTATAGGAAATGGAGAAGTCAAAGAACTTATATGCATGACCCACATACATAAGCTAAGTAAGCGGGGAACTCCTGGAGGGGAAGAGGGTACTGGACAAAGAAGGGAAAAGGGGAAAATTAGGAGACCTGTAATAGCACAATCAATAAAATATATATTTTTAAAAAGTGACTCCCTATTAACCAGTCCAAACCAAAACCCTGTGTGGCTTTCTCTCAGGGGAAACAGCTGTTTCTACTCTGTATCCACCTCATCACTAACAACACTACTCTATTTCACAATGGTTTCTAATTCTTTTGAAATATCAGGGCTCCTTGTTTGCCATCCCTGAACCACACCAAGACAGCAAGTCAACTATGAGTCCCTGCTTCCCAACATGAACAGTAATCACAATGGGAGTTTACACAATTTTCAAAACAAGAAAAAACAACTTAACAAATTTTGGAATACATGTTCCCAAAAGTGTGTTTAGAAAGAAAAAGACAGGCCTCTGTCAGTTTTCTATGATTTTGGTAGAGATTGAAACAGATGACCCGTTACAGTCTCTATTTACTTCAGGATTTTTTTTATTCAGACACATAATCAGATCTCTCAGTATTGTATAGTTATATTAATGCTACACATAATTTGGTAATTCATGATAACAAGAAGGCCAAATGTTAAAAATACAGAAAGAAAGGAAGGGAGTCAGCTGGATCTAAGCCTGAATTCTGGTTTCAGTTGCTTACAAGCCACACAATCTTGAGAAAGTCAGTTTCCTCATATGTAAAATGGGAGAATTGCATAGCCTCTTGCAAGGTTGTTCAAAGAATTAGATGAGGTTATTTCTATGAAGAACCTAGAACAGTGCTTGGCACAATTACAGCCACCTATGATATGGTACCTTTCTTCTTATTTTCATACCTCTTGTAGATCTCTCCTTCAGCTTGGATTTCATCCTTGTAAATGTGTCAAAATGTCATTTTATTTTACCTTTCCTTGTGAGGTTATCAAGTTATCAGAAACAATACCATCTGAAGTTTAGGTTTGAGTAACAACTAAAAAAAAGCTTGACTATGTAAGTCATTAAAATTTGTTCCTGATGGTAGGCGGGAAAAGACACATAAAAAGATGAAAATTACTCACTGACTTACGGCTGGAGGACAGCAACACAGTGCACCTCATTCATAACAGAAGCATTTTGCAGTTGGCGACACCCCCACAAATGACTAATCTCCAAGAAGAAATTTGATTCCTTCAACTGCAAGGAAAAGAAGTTTAATACAAGCAGCTGTGGTAATAAATCTTCCTATCAGTGTGGTTATAATGCTGGAAAATCTTGAGTTAACTGTGCTGGTGAATCATGCACATTTATTTCTACTTGTTAAATATCTTTTCCTTTTATTTACACAGAGATGGCTTATAATAAAGCTAGCATCAATGGTTGATGTCCAAAAAATAATTTAAAAATTCATTTTCTAGCATGATAATAATAAGATAAATGCCATTTTATGACATGCAGTTTTTATTTGCCTATACAAATATTAAAATGATATTTCTTCTAGAGGTATTCAAAATTCTGTTACTTTGTTCCCAGCCACAGAAAAATTTGAAGAGATGTCCTTTCCTTAATATATTGAAAATTCTAAAAACATATTGGTTTTGGCCAAAAATGTATACTCTACTCACAGACCAAAAATATTTAAGTAGTGTTAAAAGAAGCCATGATTGAAATGCCAGAAGGAATTATGGAAATTTGAATAACTTCCTTGTGATTTAAGAATTCATAACCTCAGTGTTGAAGAGCACTTTCTAATTTTAGAACTTACAGAGATATCCTAGCTTTGTAATTTAATTACCTAATACAATCAGGGAGAGAGAGAACAAGGAGGATGAGGCATATGCTATTTTTAGCTCATTAAAATAATGTTTATTTTCACTCTAACTTGGTTAATGAGAATTTCAGCAAATGTTCCCTATACTAATGATTCTAGTCAGTAAATACAGTAGTGATAGGGAACCAGGGCTAGTCTTCCTAAAAAATAAACTTTCTTCTGGATGAGCAGTTCTTCATTGGTCTACTTTCTTTTCTACTAGCAATTTAAATAATCAGGTAATGCTATTAAGAATTTATTTTGGGGAATTTTGAAGACCAAAATGTACATCATAGTATGATTGCAAAACAACTTTTGTGCTTGCTGGGTCTTGCAAATGATATGCTCTGTCTGGTCAGTTCACTTCACTCCAAAGTATGATTGTGAGCTTAACAGAAATTAGATAAAGTTGTTATTTATTTATTTATTTATTATTTAACTTGAGGGACTTCAGACCCTGTATAATGGAAGTAAGCCTAAGAATGTAGTTTAGTGTCTATAGGCCCTTGGATTTAGCAGCCATATTTGAGTCATCTCTGTTTTCCCCAGCAGACTACCTTGCACAGAGGGAATTCTTGAAAGATGTCTGCTGAAATAAGAGCTACTTATGTCACTGTAACTAAATGGATTCTTCCATTTGGATATTAAAAAATAATTACAGCCCTGACTGGCATAGCTCAGTGGATTGAGCATGGGCTGTGAACCAAAGCATCGCAGGTTTGATTCCCAGCCAGCACATGCCTGGGTTGCAGGCCAGGTCCCCAGTGGGGAACACATGAGAGGCAACCACACATTGATGTTTCTCTCTCTCTCCTTCTCCTTCCCTTCCCTTCTCCAAAAATAAATAAATAAGATCTTTTTAAAAAATAAAAAATAATTACAGTTCACATTCAACATGATTTTGTATTAGTCTCAAGTGTATAGCATAGTGGTTAGACAATTATATACTTTACAAAATGTCTCTCCCTTAAATTTACAGTATCCACCTGGCACCATACATAGTTATTGCAATGTTATTGGCTGTATTTTTATGCATTTCTTTACATCCCCTTCTATATTTCTCAATCACTTCACCTTTTCACCAAATCTCCCTATCCCCCTCCCCTCTGGCAACCATCAGTCTGTTCTCTGTATCTATGAGTCTGTCTCAATTTTGTTTGTTTGTTTATATTGTTCTTTAAGTTCCAAGAAGTGGAGTCATTGGGTCATAAGGCAATTCCATTTTTAAGTTTTTAAAGAGTATCCACACTGTTTTCCATAGTGGCTGCATAAATCTGCATTCTCATAAACTGTTGAGGCAGTTTATGCCTCAACAAGGGTTGCCTTTTCTCCACATTGCCACCAACACTTGTTTGTTGATTTATTGATGATAACCATTCTAAAATGTGTGAGGTGATATCTCACTGTGGTTTTAATTTCCATTTAGTTTCTCCAGAGGGTGGGGCTAGTGGACCTCCTGTGAGGGGGAGGCACCAGTCAGTTTCACAGGAAAGTGGGGGAAATGACCTGTGTACCAAAGCCACACACCTCAGTCACTGACTCCCCCTAGTCTGCTTGGACCTCTAAACCTGGGTCCAGGCAGCTGATTGCTCAATAAGGCATGACCTTTGCAAGGTGGGGTGATAGGGAGTTCAGAGTGTGGGGCTATTGCTTTCTCTTAGGCTGATGCCATATACAGAGGAATGTTCCACCTAATAAAGATGGCATCTGAGGTGTGGGAGAAGGACTCATATGAGGAGTCCTGATAGCTGTCCGTTCAGCTTTCTCCCCAGAGCCACAAAACCCAGTCTCTTCTCAAACACCTCTAGTCCACTCTGCCCTCCCACTGTCAGAGCCCAGGGTGAGTAGTTGCAAAAGAGATTTTGTGTGTTGCCCTTTAAGAATGTGCCTATGTTTCTAGTGAACTCCTGTTTTTCCCTGGTGCACAGACACCCTCTGGATTTCACAGCCAGATGTTATGTGGATGTCCATTCCCAGCTCTGGTACTCTGGCTAGGGAGCCTGACATGGGGTTGAGACACCACACTTCTCAGGGGGAAACTTTGCATCTAAGATATCCCTCCAGAATTTCAGCCACTGCCCAAGGGATCAAGGCCAGCCCTTTTTGCATCTCTGCCCTTCCTACCAGTCTCAATGTGGCTTATTCTGTAAATTCTTAGTTATAAGACTTCTGTTCAACTATTTTTTCAGTTGGTTATTCAAGTTAATTTATCTATATTTTAGTGTCTAATTCTAGTTTGGTCCTGGGAAGTGGTAAGTGTAATTTCCATCTACTTTACTGCCATCATGGATCCTCCACCATTGGTATTTTGATAGGAATTGTATTGACTTGACATATTGCCTTGATTAATATGGACATTTTAATAAGGTTAGCTTGTCCTATCTATGACTATGGTATATGCTTCCATTTATCTGTATTTTCTTCAGTATCTTTCTTCAGTATCTTATAATTTTCCAAGTACAGGTCTTTTACCTCCTTGTATTTTCATTTTATTTCTAAGTGTTTATTTTATTGATGTAATTGTAAATGAGATTGTTTTCTTAATTACCCTTTCTTATAGTTTATTATTGGTGTAAAAATGCAACCAATATCTGGATATTTATTTTATTTCCTGCTACTTTTCTGGATTCATTTATCCATTATAGTAATTTTTTGTGGAGTCTTTAGTATTCTCTATATACAGTATCATGTCATGTGCAAATATGACAGCTTTACTTTTTTATTTCAAATTTGGATGCCTTTAATTTCTTCTTGTCTGATTACTGTGGTTAGGACTTCCACTACTGTTTTGAATAAAACCAGTGAAAGCAGATGAAATGAGTGTACCTTCTATCTACTCTGCCACCAACTTGGATCCTTTGCTCTATTTTTGCCAATTGTGCCTAAGTGCTATAACCTCCTGTGGTTCTGAGTAATTTTCAAGATCTCTCATTCTCATGTTCTAGTGAAGGAGATCCTGATGTTTGCTAATGATATATTAATACTATTCCTGTCCTTCAGGTTTATTGTGCTTTCTTATTTCCATATTGCTATTTCTGTCCTGAAGATACATTCTGTAGAGGTGAGATTCAATGCCTTTTCTAATTTTAGTTCCCACTTGGTTGTAATCATTTACTATGCAACAGGTATCTTCATGTACACATGCCCACACTCTTAATCTCTCCAGGATGACAATAATATCATTTCAGTGTTTTGTGGGATGGTAACACCCATGCTGAACCCACTCATTTATACTCTGAGGAACAGGAATGAGAAAAATACCTTAATGAAGGTGGTCAAAGGGAGGATAATGGTCTATAGAATTAAGTATCTGGTTCAGTTTCCTTTTTTTCTGTGTATCACCAATCCTTTGCTCTATCACAATTGTCCACAAAGCAAAGTTGAATTAAAGATAAACCTATCTCAGATCCAATCAGATGGGGTCAATTGTGGTCGAAAGTTTGTTTACCATGACAGTTTTATCTTTAAGAACAGGGATCCTGAAGATACGCATACCTCATTTAATCTAGGGAACTTTTATGGTACTGCCAAATTGGCATTTTCTAATTCCCAGGAAGTTGTCCTGGCCTATGCAGTACTGCCTGAGTTGAATGGGTAGTGCTGTGCTATTGTGTTCAGCAGAGGTAGGGCTGCAATATATACAGTATATATTTATATATTGAAAACAACAAGAACACCAAGTTAGTGTGTTAAACCAACATGCATAAAGAAAAGTGGAATTTGAGACAGTTGAGGGAACACAAATACTATGAAGAAAGACAAGGCAACAGGGAAAGAGACAGGGGGTGATTTAATGATCCTAAAGCAATGCAGGATAAGATACAGGAACCAAGAAGTTAACAAGATTGAAGTGGATTAACTTAAAAAGGCAGATTATAAAATGCCAAGTTTTAAAGACAAAGAGCAAATCTTAAAAGCAGCAAGAGAGAAACAAGAAGTGACATACAAAGGAAATCTGATCAGGCTTTCCGCTGATTTCTCAAAAGAAAGACTACAAGCCAGGAGAAAATGGCAATAAATATTCCAAGTAACAAAAAGTGAAGGCCTGAAACCAAGACTACTCTGCCCAGTAAAGCTCTCAATTGAAACAGAACTCAAAATAAGGAGTTTCCCATATAAAAGAAGGCTGAAAGAATACATATCCAACAAATCAGCACTGTAAGATATGCTAAATATATTGCTTTAAGAAGAGCAAGAAAAGCAGTGAGTGACAGAGGGACACAGGTACAAAGGGGGAAAATTAATGAGTGCCTATCAATAATAACCTTAAATATTAATGGATTAAATGCTCCAATCAAAAGACATAGGGTATCTGAATAGGTAAAAAAATATGACCCGCACATATGCTGCCTACAAGAGACCAGCCTCAGAATGAGAAATCTACATAGACTGAAAGTGAAGGGTTGGAAAAAAATATTCCAAGCAAATGGACAAGAAAAAAAGCTGGGTAGCAATATTTATATCAGATAAAAAGGACTTAAAAAAAGCCATAAAAAGAGACACTGAAGGACACTTCATAACACTTAAGGGAAGAATCAATCAAGAAGATGTATATCATCAAGTGGGATTCATCCCAGGGATGCAAGGATGGTACAATATTCACAAATCAATAAATGTAATACATCACATAAACAAAAGGAAACACCAAAATCACATGGTAATATAATAGATGCAGAAAAAGTGTTTGATAAGGTACAGCACCTGTTTATGGAAAACAAACACTCAGCAAAGTGGGAGCAGAGGAAGCATACCTTACCATAATAAAGGCCTTATATGAGACACATATAGCCAACATAATGCTCACCAGGCAAAAACTAAAATCTTTCCCACTAAGATCAAGAACAAGACAAGGATGTCCTCTTTCACCACTTCTATTCAAAATAGTATTGGAAGTCTTAGACACAGCAATCAGACAAGAAAAAGAAATACAAGACATCCAAACTGGAAAGAAGGAAGTAAAACTGTCATTGTTTGCAGATGACATGATAGTGTACATAGAAAATCCTATAGACTCCACCAAAAAGCTACTTCACATAAGTGAATTTGGCAAAACAGAGGGATACAAAGTCAATATTCAGAAATTGAAGGCATTTTTTATACCAACAATGAAATATCAAAAACAGAAATCAGGAAAAAATCCCATTTGATATAGCAATGAGAAAAATAAAGTACCTAAAAATAAACCTTGCCAAGGAGGTAAAAGACCTGTACTTAAAAAACTACACAACACTGAAGAAAGAAATTAAGGAAGACACAAATAAATGGAAGCATGTACAGTGTTCATGGATTGGAAGAATTAACATCATCAAAATGTCCATACTGTCCAGAGCAATTTATAGACTCAATGCAATACTTATTAAAACATCAATGACATATTTCACAGATATAGAAGAAATACTTCAAAAATTTATATTGACCCATAAATGACCCTGAATAGCCACAGCAATTTTGATAAAGAAGAACAAAGTAGGAGGGGTCACAATACCTGATAACCAACTGTATTACAAGTCCACTCTAATCAAAACAGACTGGTACTGGCATAAGAACAGACAGATAGATCAATGGAACAGAACATAGAGCCCATAAACAAACCCAAGAATCTACAGTCAATTAATATTTGACAAAGTGGGCAGGAGCATAAAATAGAATAAAAATAGCCTCTTTAAAAAATGGCGTTGGCAGATCTGAACGGCTACATGCAAAATGTAAAATTTGTTCACCAGCTTACACCATACACAAAAATAAACTCAAGGTTGACAAAAAGACTTAAAAAGAAGTCACAACATGAAAGTTGTAGAGGAGAATGTAGACAGATAAATCTCAGACATTCAACAGAGCAGTGTTTTCACTGATATGTCTCCCAAAGCAGGGGACTTAAAGGAAAGAATAAACAAATGGGATTTCATCAAAATAAAAAGCTTCTTCATGGCTAAAGAAAATGACAATAAAATAAAAAGAGGACTAATTGTATGGGAAAATATATTTGCAAATACTACCTAGGACAAGATTTTGACCTCCAAAATATATAAAGAATTCACACAACTCCACTCCAGGAAGACAAGCAAGCCAATTAAAAAATGGGCAAAGGACCCAAACAAACACTTCTGCAAGGAAGATATGTAGAGGGCCCAGAGATATATGAAAGGATGATCAGCATCACTAGCCATCAGAGAGATACAAATTATTCACAATAAGACAACACCGCACACAGATGAGAATGGCCAACATAAACAAATCAACAAAGAACAAGTGCTGGCGTGGTTGTGGAGAAAAGGGAACCCTAGTGTACTGTTGGTGGGAAAGCAGACTGGTGCAGCCACTGTGGAAAACACTATGGAATTTCCTCAGAAAACTAAAAATGGAACTGCTTTTTGACCCAGCAATACCACTGCTGGAATTATACCCTAAGAATCTTGAAATACCATTTCAAAAGAACCTATGCACCCCAATGTTCATAGCAGCACAATTTACAATAGCCAAGTGCTGGAAGCAGCCTAAATGCCCATCAGTAAATGAGTGGATAAAAAAGCAGCGGTACATTTACACAATGGAATTCTATGCAGCAGAAAGAAAGAAGGAGCTCATACCCTTTGCAACAGCATGGCTGGAACTGGAGAGCATTATGCTAAGTGAAATAAGCCGGGCAGTGAAATACAAATACCATATGATCTGACCTATAAGTGGAACTTAGTGAACAAAACAATCTAGCAAGCAAAAAATAACCAGAGACTTTGTAATAAAGAACAACCTTACAGTAACTAGAGGGAAAGTGGGAGAGGGATAATGGGGGAATATAAGGGAAGGATCATCACGGAACATGTGTAAATGACACGTGGACAAAGCCAAAGAGCGTAGGTTTGAAGGTGAGAGGTGGGGATATGTAGGGTGTTGGGGTGTGGTGGGGTGAAAATGGAGACAACTGTTCTTGAACGACAATAAAATATTTAAAAAGGTAGATTAATGTAGACCCCTATTTTTCAAACTTTATGAATCTCTTGTGGTATCTTGATGAAAGACACATTCTGATTCAATAGGTCAGGGATGAAATATAAAAATCTGGATTTTTAGCAAGTTTGCAGGTGATTCTAATGTTGCTAGTATGTGAAGCAAACATTTGACTATCAGGAGTGTGTGTGGATAATTCCATCTTGAAAACACTGCTGTGGTAATATGGATATCAAGTAAAATATTAATGGGGTTGCGTGAGAAAATGTTTACATACATAAAATCACACGTAAAATCCTTAAACATTTAGACATTTTATTTTACAGTCCTTATGCTTTTCTGTAACATTAAAAATAAAGAATAAAGTTTTTCACAGAGAACATATTTCTGACTTAGATATCACTCAGGACTCCATAGTTTGCATAAAATGACAGTGATGCTTCTCTTGATCCTTAATGAAGCTGTTTTAAAAATTACATATAAACTGGGACTTCCCCAGAGGATAATGAGACATTTGTTACATAGACAGGGGCTTCCAAGCCACATTTTTTATAATAGTTGTTCAAGTACGGTTTTCTGACTTTTCCCCCCACCTCTACCCACCATCCCACTCGTTCCCTCTTCCCTCCCCTGTTTACACCCCCTTGTTATTGTCCATGTAACCTTTATAATTGTTCCTGTAAAACCTTCACCCTTTCCTCCCATTATCCCCTCCCTTCTCCCCTCTGGTCACTGTCAGCCTGTTCTCAATTTCAGTGTCATTGGTTATATTTTGCTTGCTTGTTCGTTTTGTTGATTAGGTTCCAGTTAACAATGACATTGTATGGTATTTGTCTTTCACCGTCTGGCTTATTTCACTTAGCATAATGGTCTCCAATTCCATCCATGCTGTCCCAAAGGGTAGGAGCTCTTTCTTTCTGCTGTGTAGAATTCCATTGTGTAAATGTACCATAGTTCTTTGATCCATTCATTTATCAAGGGGCACTTAGGTTGCTTCCAGCACTTGTAAGCCACATTTTTTTGGCATTAGGATGGAAAGGACAAAGTAGTTACCCAGTAACCTATTATAAATATATGAAATTTGTCCACCTTAAAGCTAACATATTTACATTTGTATCATATGCAAAATTTTAGACAAATTATATAAGAAACTATTCTCCTCAGCACTGAATATCCTTTCTTATAATAATAACTAGCAATTGCATAACATTTAGCAATTTACAAATTGTTTTCACATATATTATCATATTCCATACACAGAAAACCTATGAGCTAGATAGAGTATTAGCCCCATTTTCAGATTAGAAAAGAAGCTAAGAGAAGTCCAATGACTCATTTAAAAGTACAATTTACAGTCAGGTGATGGTTATAAATCCAGTGTAGTTTCCATCATACATCCAAGATTGTGTCATAAAGTAAAGGAAAGTAAATTCCTGATTACCATTCATTTTGGTGGCATGTTCAAGCATTCTCATCAAATAGAAGAAGTTTACATGGGTCATAGAGTGAAATGCTAAATTGAGCAACATGCAATCTGCATAAGCATTACATTACTTATTTCTCCCCACCTACGACTAGGGTCATAAAGTGTAGGAATGCTGTCTTTCTTGTTAATTTCTGCATTATTTCCAGTCTTTAAAACACTTTTTTCTGAGGGACAAATACCATATGATCTCACCTTTAATTGGAATATAATCAACAAAAGAAAAAAGCAAACAAAATATAATCAGAGACATTGAAATTAAGAACAATCTAACAAAAGCCAGAGGGGAGACGGGAAGGGGAGGGGGTGGTGCGGAGAAGGACTTTCAGGAACTACTATACAGGACACATGGACAAAACCAAGGGGGAGGGTGGAAACAAGGAAGGGAGGTGGGATTGGCTGGGGTGGGCAAAAATGCAGACAGCTGTACTTGAACAACAATAAAGTAATTTTAAAAAAGTAAAACACCTATTTCCACACAGAAATGATCACTTTGACTACCTGTCTACATACTGAGCCCCACCCCAATTTCAATGTTGAACTTAAGTAGAAGTATATAGGAAACTCTAAATACATTTGTGATTTGGTATCTGGACATACACCTTGTATTTTGTATTTGATTGTGTCCCAATTCATCTCTACTACCTTTTACGCAACTAGTTATTTAGGTCATGGTCAACTGCCTAGTCATCTAGGCCCTCTAGGACTCATAAGCAGCTTTATTCTTACAAGGAGTGTTCCCACCTTCCTTCCAGAGAATAGAGTCCTACCTGACTTGGAGTATAACACTCTGGTGTCAAAATTCCTGAGTGATGATGACTGACTAGACTACTGAATACTAAACTGCCATATACAATGGATTTCTGATCATCATGTCCCATTTACATTTCTAGATAAGCTTTCTTTATTATTAACCCCCTGATTCTGACTGCTGGTCTGTATCTTCTATTTGTTTGTTTGAGTCATGCTTTCCTAAACTATGTCTTGCCTACAAAGTCTTATCTTATATCACTACTTGGATTTGAGGCAGAGTCGTAACATATAGTTGTTGTATTGGGCATACCATTCCAGGGAATAGGAATGAGAGAGATGGATATAAATCAAGGAAGCAAGGAAAGTGTGTTCAAAGATGTCTTATTGAGCTGGCCTCAACTAAGTAAGACTCTTTGCTTAATTATGTTAAAATTTTTTAAAGAAGTTGCATAAACTCAATCCCAGTCATGGGTGGAAACAGGGGTTTGAGTTTAGCCACCATCTTCTATCTTCCAATTAACAAAAGTTCACACACTCCCCCTGTTCTTCATTCTTACACTTTGTAAACATGTAGGTATCAAGGATGTTCTTAAAGTAGTATTCACTAATAAATATCAGCCTAGAAGTTCACAGGCATGCAATAGGGACCTGAATTGAGGTGTTGTCAGATTGCACCTGCATGAAGTATTTGGAACCCACACAGATGATCATCATAGTGACAGTTGGAATAAAGTACATATGAAGCCAAGATGTACAAAAGAGATATGTAACATATCCTAATACTTAAGGATGGTCTTTTCTCCCTGTGTCAGAGCCATCCAAATGCCTGAGTATTACTCAAAGTCTTGTCCTTTTGTCCTGGCTAGGTGGCTCATGCAGTTGAAGCATTATTCTATACACCAAAATGTTGTGGGTTTGATTTCTAATGAGGGTACATACCTAGGTTGTGGGCTTAATCCTTGTCCTTTTGTTGCTACATCTGTCATCTTTCATTAGGCTATATCTACCAATCAATTCTCTGTACATTATGGTAGTGGCTAGTTACAAATGACCATAGGAAAACCAGAATGGGAAAATATTTCAATAGTATTTTAAAAAGCAGTTGGAAACAAAAACTCAGGTTCTGCCTGGTGAGATAGATGACTTTTTTGGATAGACTCTACTTTTTTAATCAAGGAGGTGCCTGATATCCAAAAACAAATGGTCCACTTCTCAAACCTAAATGACTTCAAGGATTGGAGAACTATAGAAAAATATTTATCAGAGAGGGAAGATGGCGGCGTGGTAAGAAGGAGCAGATTCTACATCTCCCACACCCAGGGGGGAGAATAATCCCCATTCTAGGTAGGAACAGAGCAAAGAGCCAACATTATCACGGCATAAATGAAAATAGGAGATCACAAATTGTAGCGAACATTGAAAAACCCAAGGGTAAGGAGACTATGTGGATCAGCAGGGAGACCAGGGGGGTTGCAGCTCCAGACCCAGGGAGCCTATGTCGGCCTCGGGGCTCCCGGGAGAGAGCTGGGTCATCCGCTCCCTCCCTGGCAAAACAAGGACTGAGCAGCACCCAGGGAGGCCAGTTTACCGGAGGGCACAGAGACAGGAGTGAGGATGAAGAGGCACCCACACAGGGGCTGTAAGCACCCACACAAAGCCCTGGTGAAAGTGCACACCCCACCCCGTGCATCCAAAGGCACCTGCCTCTATGCCCACGCCCCCAATCTGGAGAGAGCGTGGTTTGGTGAAAGTCTCGGAAATCACAGCGTTGAAAAAGGAAAAGGCGCGGGTGCTCCCCAGGACCTATGATGCCCAGGCTGTGAATTTGGGGGAAGTGGGCGCCCTTCGGGATCCAGAGAGCGTGCACCCCTGAACCCGGAAAACGGGCAGGCACTCCTCTGGACATCGGAACACACAGCAGTGAACTCCCAAGGACGCGCATAGTTGCACCCAGCCTGGACACACAGGTCCCTTCCAAGAGGCACCAGATGGGTTGAGG
>CM052552.1:18633866-18656361 GCA_028533065.1 Trachops cirrhosus | reverse complement strand
AATTTTTCTATCCCTTGCTCTTCTTCTTCTCCTTCAGGTATCCCTATTATATAGATATTATTACATTTCATGTTGTCCTGCATTTCTCTTAATACCTCTTCGTTCTTTCTGAGCCTCTTTTCCTGTTCTTGCTCTTCTGGGTGCTTCTTTCTACTTTTTCCTCCAGCTCACTGATCCGATCTTCTGCTTCATCAATCCTGCTTTTGATTCCTTCTCCTGTGTTCTTCAGTTCAGTAATTGTATTCTTCATTTCCTCTTGGCCCTTGTTGATAGTTTCTATTTCCTTTTTCATGTTGATATAGTTTGCAGTGAGTTCATTGTAGTTTTCCCTGTAGTTTCCAATAATTCACTGTGAGCTCATTGAGTTTTCCTGATAACCATTGCTTTGAACTCAGTATCTGATAGATGAGTTGCCTCAATTTCATTTAGCATTCTTTCTGAGGCTTCCTCCTTTCTTTTCATTTGAGGATTGTTTCTTTTTCTTCCCATTGGTTATGAGACTTTTCTTGTTAGCCTCTGCTTCCTAAATTGATTTATTCTGACTTCCTGCGTTTATGGTGTGAACTTCTATGGTAGAATACCTGTTAGATTCAGCAGTGCAGTCTCCTTAATCTCCTGAGCTCACTGGATTTGGGCTCTCATTTATGTTTGCTCTGTGTATGTCTTTGGGTTTTGATTGTTTTTGGTTCTTTCTTTGTTGGGTCCTTCCCTCCAGCTGGTTAACTGAGGAGCACTTCATCCACCACATCTTGTATTCTGTTGTGCAGGTTTGGACAGGTTATTTTGAAGCTGATTCTTCTGTGTGTACAAGGTTTTGAGGCTTCTCTCTTGTTTTTGTTCAGTTGTTTGTTGTGGGTAATTTTTCCACCTTTTAGATGTATTTCCAGATTGGTCTTGGACTGAGGTTAGTGTGGCTTCCACTCCCTCCTTCACCTTCTTCAGTTGTTATCTGTTGGTGGTTCCTTTGTTTGTGGGTTTCCTCTTCCAGCATGTTTATTGGTGTTCACATCTCCCGCCTTTCAAGTTCTCTAGAGTAGCAAAGTGAAATTTGTCTCACTGTCTCTGTTGGGATGACCCGTGTTTGGGTCTAACTCTAGTCATTTCTCCTCTCCAGGTATTACTGTATCGCCTGTGAGAAAAATAGGGAAAAAAAGAAAAGGAAGGAAGGGAGAAGGAATAAAAAATGAAAGGAAAGGAAAAGGAAGGAAGGAAGGACGGAAGGAAGGAAGGAAGGGGAGAAGAAGGAGAAAAGAAAAAAAGAAAAAAGAGATAGAAAGAAAGGAAGAAACAATTTAAAAAAGAAGGAAGCAAGATGGAATAAAAGGAAAGAAGAAGGAAAGAAAAAAGAAGCAAAGAAAGAAAGAGGAATTTTTTAAAATTTAAAATTAAAAAAATAAAAAGGAAAAAAAGAAGGAAGGAAGAAGTAATTAAAAAAGAAAGAAGGAAAGAAAGGATTTTTTTTTAAAAAGCTTTCTACTGGCTTTAAATCAGTCAGGCCAGGTCTGCTGCTGGTCTTCCTGGCTGTGTCAGGCTGAGGAGGGATTGGTTTTGCTTTTCTCCCATCCTGAGGCACATTCTTCGCTGTTGTCCAGCCTCCATTCCAGTTCCTTAGTGCCCTTATGCACCCAGCCTAGGCCTTTAGTCCACCAGTTGTGCTGTCCTTGAAGTGAACCTACTAGGGGTATCTCACACACCACATTCTAGCTCTTTGCTGTCTTAGATGGTAGGGACTCTCAGTGCCCCTTCAGGGTAGTTCAGCCTCCCACTGAGTCAAGCCTTTCTGGGGACTGCAGCTCCCCTCTTTGGGGTTTTTCCACCTTCTTCCTAGAGAGCCAGTTGGCTCTGCAGGGCTCTGGGTGCAAGAACTAGATGGGAAGCGCTCCATCCCTGGTGTCTCTGGATTGAGAGCAGATAGACTGCTGCAGATGTTGGACTGGGTGTGCACTGTCCCCAGTGCTTTTGGTGTGGGTGCAGCTGGGCCACTGCTGGGCCGTGGACTGGGTGCACACTGACCTCTGGACTGCTGGGGTAGGGGTGCAGGAGGTGGGAGGCTGCTGTGGAGAATTCCCCAAACAGCCACAAAGTGCCTCTTTTTTTCTTTTTGAAAAATTCTTCCTATTCAAGCCCTGCTCCCTGTCTAAACAAGCACCTGGCCTCTCACACAGCCCATCCTGGTTCTCTCTCAAGAATCTTGCAGCACCTGTGTTGGTCTGAGAGCCACTGGAATATTTTTGTGTGTATACAGTAAAAAAAAAAAAAACAAGCAAACTTTGGTGTTTGTTGGATTTATAGAGGAGAATATGACATCTGCTTGCACTCCACCTCATATAATTAATATTGAAAAGCACAGACAATGTCCATACATTTCCCACTTTGACTAAAAAAAACCACTGTTTGTCTTGGTCAAAAAAAATAATCTTGCAGCAGATTTGGGCACCTGGTGTGGGGCTGCAGCCACCCTGGTCCCCGCACTGGTCCCAGGGACCTTATTGTCCTTAAGCACTCTCCTTACTGTCTGATTTTTCAATGCCTTCTATGATTTTTGGTCTCCAATCTTCATATATTGTGGGATGCAGTTGGCTGTTTGCTCTGTTCCTCACAAAATCTTCACCTGTGTGCTGGAGAAAGTGGACTTTGCTTCCCCCTACCCCATCACCATCACTCTTTTTATTTTTAGATTTTATTTATTTATTTTTAGAGAGAAAGGAAGGGGGGGCAAAAGAGAAGGAGAGAAACATTGACGTGTGGTTGCCTTTCGTGTACCCCTGTCTCAGGTCCTGGCCAGCAACCCAGATGTATGCCCTGACTGGGAATTGAAGTGGCAATCCTTTGGTTCCCAGACTGGCAATGAATCTACTGAGCCACACAAGTCAGGGCTCTTTGTGGTTTTAATTTGCATTTGTCTTTTGGTTAGTGATGCTGAACATCCTTCCATATGTCTCTGGGCCCTCTGTGTGTCCTCCTCAGAGAAATGTTTGTTCATGTCCTTTGTCCATTTTTTAATTGGTTTGTTTTTCTTCCTGGAGTGGTGTCTTGTGAGTTCTTTATATATTTTGGAGATCAAACCATTGTCTGAGATTTCATTGGCAAATATTTTTTTTCATACAGTTGGTTCCCTTTTAATTTTGGTGATATATTTTCAGCTGGGCAGAACATTTTTAATTTGATGCAGTCCCATTTGTTTATTTTTTCCTTTATATCCCTTGCTCTAGGGGACATGTTGGTGAAAATTTTGCTAAGTGGATTATCTGAAATTGTCCTGCCTATGTTCTCCTCTAGGATGTTATGGTGTCACAACTTATATTTAAGTCTTTTATCTACCTTGATTTTATTTTGGTGTATGATATAAGTTGGTGGTCAAGTTTCTTTTTTTTTTTTTTTTTGGCATATAGCTGTCCAGGTCACCTAACACCATTTGTTAAAGAGGTTATTTTTACTCCATTTTATGCTTCTTCCCCCTATGTTGAACAGTAATTGACCATAGAGACATGGGTTTATTTCTGGGCCCTCTATTCTGTTCCATTGATCTATGTGTCTGTTCTTATGCCAGTACCACACTGTTTTGATTACAGTGGCCTTGTAATATAGTTTGATATCAGGTATTGTGATCCCTCCTACTTTAATTTTCTTTCTCAAGATTGCTGTGGCTATTCACCATCATTTATTATTCCATATAAATTTTTCAAATGTTCTCTCTATATCTGTTAAATGCGTTGTTGGTATTTTAGTAGGGATTGCATTGAATCTATAAATTGCTTCCGGTAATGTGGACATTTTGATGATGTTAATTCTTCCAATCCATGAACATGGTATATGTTTCCATTTATTTGGGTCTTCCTTCATTTCTTTTTTGTGTTGTGCATTTTTTGGCATACAGTTTTTTTACATCCTTCATTAAGTTTATTTCTATGTAATTTATTTTTCTTGTTGCTGTAACAAATGGGTTTTTTCCCTAATTTCTGTTTCTGATATTTTGGTGGTGGTGTACAAAAATACCTTCAATTTCTGAATATTGACTTTGTATCCAGCTGTTTTACCAAATTCATTTTTTGGTCGAGTAGTTTTTTAGTGGAGTCTATAGAGTTTATGTTGTATTGTCATTTTCATTTGTCTCTATATATCTTTTGATCTCACTTTTTATTTATTCTTTGACCCAGTCATTTTTTAGTAGTAGGTTGTTTAATCTCCACATATTTCTGCCTTTTTTACTTCCTTTTTGCAGTTGATTTCTAATTTCACAGCATGTGGTCAGAGATTATGCTTGGTATGATTTCAACCTTCCTAAATTTGTTACAGCTAGTTTTTTGCACCAATATATAGTTAATCCTTGAAAATATTCTATGTGTAGTAGAGAAGAATGTATAATTATATGTTCCAGGATAAAACATTATATAAATGTCAATTATGTCATTTGGCTTAATATGTCACGTAAGGCCAATATTTCTTTATTGATTTTCTGTTTGGATGATCTATCTAGAGCTGTCAATGGAGTACTTTTGTCCTTTACTATGATTGTGTTTTTGTCAGTTTCTCCTTTTTTGTTCTGTTCAGTTGCTAAGATGGATCAACATATGCAAATTGATCAATATAATACACACCATTAACAAAAGAAAAGAAAGAATTATATGACCATATCAATGATTCAGAAAAAGCCTTTGAGAAGATCTAACGTTGATTTATTATAAAAAACACAATAAAATGGGTATAGAAAGAAAGTACCTCAACATAATAAAGGACATATAAGATAAACCCTCAGCTAATAACATATAAAGTGGTGAAAAACTGAATACTTTTCCTTTAAGACTAGAAACAACATAAGGATTTTCACTCTCATCACTCTTATTCAACACAATATTGGAAGACCTAGCCAAAACAGTCAGGCAAGAGGAAAAATAAAATGCATCCAAATTGAGAATGAAGAAGTAAAATCGTCACAGTTCTCAGATGACATGATTCTCTATATAGAAAACCCTAAAGACTCCACCAAAAACTATTAGAAACAAGAAACAAATACAGTAAAGTTGCAGGATACAAAACCAATGTACAAAAATCCACTGCATTTCTGCATATTAACAATGAAATTTCAGAAAAAAATGAAACAAATGATTTATTTTGCAATTGCAACAGAAAGAATAAAATACCTAGGAATAAACCTAACAAAGGATGTGAAGGACCTATACTGAAAACTACAAAGCATCATTAAAAAAGATTTTAACAACAATGAAATGGAAAGATAGTTCATGTTTATGGAATGGAATAATAAACATAGATAAAATAGCTATATTACCCAAAGTGATATACAGATTTAATGCAATCCCCATCAAAATCTCAATATTGTTTTTAAAAGAAATAGAACAAGATATCATCAGCTTATATGGAACCACAAAAGATCTTGAACTGCCAAAGCAATCCTGAGGGGAAATAAATGAAGCCAGAAGTATCACAATATCTGACTTCAAATTATACTACAGAGTAAAGATAAGCAAAACAGCAAGACATTGACACAAAATAAAAAAAGACATGCAGACCAATGAAACATAATTGAGAACCCAGAAGTTAACCCACATGTATATGGGGAACTAATTTTTGATAAAGAAGACAAGCATACAATGGAAAGCTTCTTCAATAAGTGATGCTGGGAAAATTGAAAACACACATGCAATAGAATGAAACTAGATTACAGCTTGTCGCTATGTACAAAAATTAATTCAAAGTGGATCAAAGACCTAAATATAAGATCTGAAACAATAAAGTATATAGAAGAAAACATAGGTACTAAAGGTATAGACCTTGGTCTCAAAGAGGTTTTTATTAATTTGACCCCAAAAGCAAAGGAAGTAAAGGCAAAAATAAACGTATGGGGCTCTGTCAAACTGTACCACTTGTGCACAACAAAAGAAACCATCAACAAAACAAAAAGAAAACAACTGAATGCAAGAATATATTTGCAAACCACAGTTCTGACATGGGGTAAATATCCAAAATATGTAGAGAACTCATAGAGTTAACAGATTAAGAAACAACAAATGCTGGTGAGGAAGCAGAGAAAGGGGAACTAGGTATTGTGATCCCTCCTACCCAAAGTGTCTTTCAATAAATGACTGGGTAAAGAAGATACGGTATATATATATTCATACACATTACAATAGGGCGCTGCTCATGTACAAGAAAAGGCAAAACACTCCCATTTGCAATAACATGGATGGACCTTGAGAATATAATGCTAAGCAATATAAGTCAGAATAAGCTAAGAGCCATATGATTTCACTCATATGTAGGATATAAAACTGAAACTTATAGACACAAACAATAGTATGGTGCTTACAGGGGGTTATTAAAAGGTAAAGGGGGACAAATATATGGTGAGAGAAGATGATTTGACTTTGGTTGGTGGGCACTGATCATGTATCATCATAGAAATGTGCACTTGAAACCTATATAATGTTATTAACCACTATCACCCCAATAAATTTAATTAAAAAACAAAGAATAAATCAGTTTTCTGTTTCTTCATATGTTGGGTGATAATTGACTGTGTCATGGATATTATAAATAAGTTGTGGGAGATCTAAATTTTAACACTTTTCTCTGATAAGTGTTGTTTCTTTTGTTTTAACTGGCAATGATCTTGGTTGTATTCAAAGTGCAAACTCTGGTTTTTGAGTGGTTTTTGAGATCTAATCTTTTTTTTTTTTTAACTTCACTTTTTAATTACAGTTAACATTGAAGTGGTGAGGGGAAAATGGAGACAACCATACTTGAACAACAATAAAAATAAATGAATGAATTAAATAATTACAGTTAACATTGAATATTTTATATTAGTTTCAGGTGTACAACATCATGGTTAGACAATTAAATAATTTACAAAATGCTCTCCCCCAATAATTTAAGTACCCACCTGGCACCATACAGAATTATTACAATATTATTGACTATATTTTGTATGCTGAACTTTCTATCTCTATAACTATCTTGTAGCTACCTATATGTTTTTCTTAAGCCCTTCACCTTTTTCACCCAGTACCCCAACCTCCTTCCCTTCTTGCAACTATCAGTGTGTTCTCTGCATCTATGAACCTGTTTCCACTTTGTTTGTTCATTTATTTTGTTCTTTAGATTCCACATATAAGTTAAATCATGATATTTGTTTTTCTCTGTATAATGCATTTCACTTAGTATAATACCCTCTAGGTCCATCCATTCTGTTACAAATGGTAAGATCTCATTCTTTTTTATGGCTGAGTAATATCCCAATTTATACACTTACTATAGCATTTTTTCCCACTCTTCTATTGCAGGGCACTTGGGTTGCTTCTATATCTTGACTACTGTAAATAATGCTGTAATGATCATAAAGGTGCATATATTCTTTTGAAACAGTGTTTTTGGTTTCTTCATGTATATTCCCAGAAGTGGGATCACTGGATCAAAAGGAAGTTCCAATTTTAATTTTTTGAGGTATCTCCATACTGCTTTCCACAGTGGCTGCACCAATCTGCATTCCCACCAATAGTGCAAAAGACTTTCCCATTCTCCACATCCTTGCCAGCACTTGTTGTTTGCTGATTTGTTAATGACAGGCACTCTGATATGTGTGAGGTATCTCACCATGGTTTTAATTTGCATTTCTGTGATGATTAGTGACATTGAGCATCTTTTCATATGTCTATTGGCCATTTGTATGTCCTCTTCGGAGAAGTGTCCATTCAGGTCCTCTGCCCATTTTTTAAATTAGATTTTTTTGGTGTTGAGTTGTATGAGTTCTTTATAAATTTTGGATATAAACCCCTTATCAGATAGATCTTACTTCCTCCATATATTTTGTCCTTAGCAGCTTGCTGTGCACCTGCTTTTCTGATGTGTGATTCAGTGGTCAACACAATATCTAGTCAGAAATAATTTAGGGTTTTACTATCTTGATATTTTTCTTCTGATATACCCATTCTTTCTTATTTTTTTCCACTGTGATTTCTCTAGATTCATTTCTCTGTATCTCCAGGACAAAAAACCTACTTACCTACCTACCATCATCACTCTGCACATCAAGCTGCCTATATATGGCCTTAAATTAAAACACATGAAAATAGGAACTTATTTTGTCCAGCTCTTCTCCAGGTGTGAACTCTCCACAAGATTCTGTCATTTTATGTTTACTCTTCAGTGCCTCCAACAGTCAACTACTTGTAATTTGCAAGAGTGGTGGTCTAATGGGATCTTACTGAGCTATTAGTTAAGTGGAAGTCATCTCTCTCCTTTTTTCAATCAGATTTCCTAGGGGTTTAACCATTTTATTAACATGTTAAAAGAATAAACTTTTAATTTTACTTATTTTCTGTTTTCTAGTTCATTGATTCCTTTTTTAAAAAAAAAACATTTTTATTGTTGTTTAAGTAATTTTCTGTCTTTTACCCCCCACCCCCACCTCAGCCCTTCCCACCTCCCTCTCCTGTTTCTACCCACCCTTATTACTGTCCATGTGTCCTTTATAGTTGTTCCTGCAAACCCTTCATTCACCCTTTTTCCCTATAATCCCCTCCCCTCTCCCTTCTGGTCACTGTCAGCCCATTCTCAGTTTCAGGGTCTTTGGTTATATTTTGCTTGCTTGTTTGTTTTGTTGATAATTTCCAGTTAAAGGTGAGATCATATGGTATTTATCTTTCATCTCCTGGCTTATTTCACTTAGCATAATGCTCTCCAGTTCCATCCATGTTGTCACAAAGGGTAGGAGCTCCTTCTCTCTTTCTGTTGTGTAGAATTCCATTGTGTAAATGTACCATTGTTTTTTGATCCATTCATTTACTGATAGACACTTAGGTTGTGATTTCTTCTTATTTCAATTATTCCTTCCCTTCTTCTTACTCTGGGCTTGATCTGATAATCTTTTCCTAATTTCTTACAGTTCCAATGTCAATAATTGGTTTTAAATATTTTAACATAATCACTCAAAGTTATAATTTTTCCTCAAAGTATTACTTCAGCTGCATTCCTTGGATTTTGTGTTATATTTTCACTCACTTTGATGTATTCTCTATTTTTTGTATGATTTTATCCTTAATCCATGTGTTAATAGTGTGCTATTTAAATTACTAATGTGTGTGAGTTTCCCAGATACTCTATAATTGTTTACTTCTAAATTATTTTTATGACCAAAAGAGACATACTGTTAGATGCCAATATGTGAAATTTATTAAGATTTATTTTATACATGGGGTAAAAATGGAGACAACTGTACTTGATCAACAATATAAATATTTATTTTATGGCCTAGCATATGATCTAACTTGAAAATACCATGTACACTTCTTAAATGTGTATTCAAAATTGTTGGTTACAATGTTTTATAAATGCAAATTAAGTCAACATGTTTGTTGGTATTGTCAAAAAGTTTCATTATGTTTTCTTTTGCTCCAGGTAGGGTAATTTGGATCCTTATGTCTCAAAATTTGTTAACCATTTCTTTCTACCATCTCCAAGTCATTGACTTTTTATCTCAAATAGCATAATTTTTAACCCTAGAATTTCAATTTCATTATTTTTCATTGTGTCAGTTTCCATGTTGTAATATCCATTTGTTTACTTATATTGATCACCTTTTCAAAAAGTCCTTGAACATAGTTATGGAAGCTTTTTATTCTCTTCTGCTAACTAAACATCTGGATCACTATAATAACCATTTCTACTCACAATTTATTATAATCTTGTGTTAAATTATTCTCTTTATTCCCATGTCCAGTAATATTTGATTTCATTGTGTATATTATTAATGATATATCATAAAGATTTTTGATTCTCTTATCTTCCTCCTAAGAATATTTCGATTTTTGTTCTAGCTGACAGTTAAAGTATAGGCAGATCATATTGACCTTTGAAAGCCTTGATTTTATACTTTGTTAGTGTCAGTCTGATTCAGTTTTGCCCTTAGTTGTTTTTTTTTTTTATGGTAAATCCTTAGTCCTTAGACATACTCTTTATTACTAAGGCATGGTCCTTTGAGTTTCCATAGAAAGCCTATGATGTTTACAAAAACCCTCTAACTTGGTGGAATCCAGCCTCCAAAATCTGTCTCCCTTATGGTTAGCAACTGTTAAAAATCTCTGTTCCAAATTTCCAGCCTTATTTCTGCTGATTTCTGTCAGCTTTATTTTTTTCTGTACATGTGCAGTTCAAGTGTTTGTGCAGTAATGGGGATTTGTATATAAAAATTAGGGCTTACCTCTCTGTGGTGCTCTTCTTTTTAGTATTTCTCCCTTGAATTTCTAGACATTCTGGCAAGCCAAACTGCATCCTCTAATAACTCAAGCCAATATGACTTGAGATTTTTGCTTGTGTTTTAGCCACCTAACACCAAATTTTCAGGGTAATGCCTTAAGTGGAAAAGTCATATGGACATGTATCTTACCCAGTGTGTTTTTTTCTTTTAATAGTTGAATGCTCTCAAGTTTCTGCCTTCAAACAGTTCATTTTAAACATTTTTCTAGTTTTTATCATCTGCAAGACAACTGATCCAAAATAAGCCACTCTGCCATTACCACACTCCAAATTGATTCTCTTATTCAAAAGAGAAAAAAACAACACTTTCATATATCTCAGGATAAAATGTACAGATACATTTACAAATGAAATTGAAAATTTTATAGAGTTATCTGTGGTTCCTCATAAAATAAATATCTCTGTCTCTGAAGAAGAGTCTATATAACCTTGGGAACAATCACTTATTGTCTCAGCAAATTATTCATATAATAAAAAGTAGTATATTCCTTGATTTTACTTCATAGAAAATGTCAGTTTTTTTCTGGTAAATTATCTTGTCTTATCTTACTTGGCTTATCAGCAGCATTTCATGGAGGTGATCATTCTCTTTTTGATATACTTTTTATCCAGGACAGTACAACCCTGTGATTTGTTTTATATCTTACTGTCCCCTCTAGGCCAATATGTTTTGCAAGTTCTTTATCTTCATGACCACTTAATATTGGAGTTCTCAGGTCTCAGCTCTTGAAATTTTTATTTTCTCTAGCTACTTATCTCTTGATGATCTCATCTAGTCCCATGGCTTTAAATATAGCCTATATGTTGGCAATTCCCATATTTATATTTCAAGTTAACATCTCTCCCTTAATCTCCAGACTAATATTTTAACTGCTTAACTGACATCATCTATTTTTGTTTAATAAGCATTTTACAATTAACATGTGAAACTGAAATCTTGCTATTTCCCTGCACATCATCTCTCCAAAATATCCTCTGATATTTGGAGATGGATTACCAACACCATTATCCCACATCTCCAGCTGCTTAGATTATACACATTTGAGCATCCTTAACTTTTCCTTTCACACCCCGGATCTTCCCTTCAAAATTTACAAAACCCTGTAACTTCTCATCACATTGATTGCTACCTTTTACTAAGGCACCATCATCTTTTAATTTGTATATAACAATATCCTCCTAAGTAGTTTCCATGCTTCTATACTTACCACATTAAAGTCAATTTACCCTTTTAAAGTGTAAGTCAGATCAGGACATTCTCCTCAAACTCTTTGAAAGAGTTAGGGATAATTATAAAAGCATGTTGACAACTTATAAGGTATAAATATGTAATTTGTATGACAACAATATTACAAATGAGGGCAATGGAATTCAGTTCTATAAGAGAAAAGCTTATGTATATTGTTGAAATTAAGTGATGGTAGATGATATTCATTCCAGAAATGTAAGTTTGGCTTAATAGCTAAAAATAAATGTAATGTTCTACATTACTTTATTAAATGACAAAAACACATGATAATCTAAATAAGTAGTTAAATAATTGAACAAAAACCCTTACATGATTTTTTAAAAAGCATTAAGCAACTAGAAATGGAACGATGTTTCTTCATTTTTTTGCATTCCATCAATAAAAACTACACAACTAATTGTAATTAATGGTAAGAGACTGAAAGTTCCCCCAGTAATATCCCAAAAGAAATCCATAATTTCTTCTTTTGCCACTTCTATACAGCATTCTACAACAATATTTGCCAATGTAATTGGAAGAAAAAGAAATAAAAACATCCATATTGGAAAGAAGCACAGCTATCTCTATTCACAGGTGTCAGGATCTTGTATGTGGAAAATCCTAGGGAATCCATAGGAAAAAAAACTATTAGAACTTAATAAGCTCTTTCAAAAAGTTGCAGGATAAAAGATTCATATACCAAATCAATGGTATTTCTATACACTAATGATGAACAATGGACATAAAATTAAGAAAACAATTACAAACAAAGTAGTATAACAAAAGATAAGATCCTTAGGAATGAATTTAACAGAAGACATGCAAGACTTGTCTATTAAAAACCACAGTGCACTGTTGGTGGGAATGCAGACTGATGAATACACTGTGGAAAATGGTATGGAATTTATTCAAAAAACTAAAACCTGAAATACCTTTGGATCCAGTGATTCCACTGCTGGGATTATACCTTAAGAATCCTGAACCACCAATTCAAAAGAACCTATGCATACCAATCTTCATAGCAGCATTATTTACAATAACCAAGTGCTGGAAACAGCCTAGCCCATCAGTAAATGAACACATCTGTATTACAGCCTTGACTGGTGTGGCTCAGTGGATTGAGTGCTGGCCTGTGAACCAAAGAATTACAAGTTTGATTCCCAGTCAGGGAACATGCATGGGTTGTGGGCCAGGTCCCCAGTAGGGGGCACACAAGAGACAGCCTCACATGATGCTTCTCTCCCTCTCTTTCTCTTTCCCTTCCCCTCTCTCTAAAAATAAATAAATAAATAAAATATTTTTAAAAACTGTAATACATTTACACAATGGAATACTATGCACCAGAAAGAAAAAAAGGAACTCTTACCCTTTGCGACAACATGGATGGAACTGGAGAGTATTATGCTAAGTGAAATAAGCCAGGCAGTGAAAGACAAATACCATATGGCCTCACCTATAAGTGTAACCTAATGAACAAAACAAACAAATGAGAAAAATAGAACAAGGAACATGGAAACAAGGAACAGATTGACAGGGTCCAGAGGGGAGGAGAAAGGAGATAAGAGGAGAAAGAAGGGGAAGGATCTACTTAAAGAACAAATATAAATGACTCATGCACATGAACAACAGAGTGGAGATCACCTGTGGGAACAGAGGGTGGGTGGGGCAGAGGAAAGCAATGGTGGGAAATTGGAACAACTGTAATGGAAAAACAATAAAAATGAATAAGTAAAATAAAAACCACACAAATTATTGAAAGAATAAAGAACTCTTGTCTCTTTTCATGGAACAGAAGACATCACACTGGTGGGATAATAAAATTGTTGTACAGGTTCAACCCAATCTCTATCTTGATTCCAGCTGTAATTTTTTCCAAAATTGGTCCATTTTTTCAAAATTCATATAGAAATGCAAGAGACTGGGGTAGCCAAATCAATCTTGAAAAATAAAAGCAAGGTTGGAATATTCATAAATTTTTCATTCTAAAACTGGCTAAAAGATTGTAAATCAAGACTGTGTAATATTGGTACAAGTATAGACATACAACTCAATGGAGTGGACATCTAATAGATCTTAGATTAGATCTTAGATAATAGATCTCAATTAGAATTGAACATCTAATAAATCTATACATTTGTGGTAATTTTGTTTTGACACTGGTGCCAAGATGATTTAATTAGGAAAATAAAAGTTTTTTCAACAAATGGTGCTAGGACAAGTGGATATCTATATGCAAAAGGATGAAACTGGAACTCTCTCTCATATATATATTCAAAATGAATCTGAGTCCTGCACTGAAGGAAAAAGTAATTGAAGCAGATACAAATAGGTGAAAGCATATACCACATTTATGGATTAGAGGATTTAACATCAAAAAATTTCCATACTATCCAAAGCAATCTGTAGACTTAATGCAATTCCTATTAAATGCCAATGGCAAATTTCAAATATCTAGTACAAATATTCCAAAAATATATATATATGGAACCAAAATAGACCTTGAATACCCTCAACAGTCTTGAGGAATAAAAACAAAGTTGGAATTATCACAATGCCTGGTATCAAACAATACTACAAGGCCCTTGTAATCACAACAGCCTGATCCTGACATAAGAACAGGCATATAGATCAATGAAACAGAACAGAGATCCCAGAAAAAAAGCAACACCTTTACAGTCAATTAAGATTAGAAAAAGGAGGAAAGAACACACAATGGAGTAAATACAGTATCTTCAACAAATGGCGTTGGGAGAATTGGACAGGTACATGCAAAAAACACTAGATCACCAAGTTACACCACAAACAAGAATAAACTCAAAATGGATAAAAGACAAATGTAATTCATAAAATTGTAAAAATCCTATAAAACATAGGCAGTAAAATTTCAAATGATGCACATAGCAATATTCTCAATATATCTCCTAGGGCAAGGGAAACAATGGAAAAATAAATAAATTGGACTGCATCAAACTTAAAGTTTCTGCACAGCAATGGAGACCATTGACAAAATCCAAAGGGAGCCCACTGAATGGGAGACCATATTCACTAATGATATATCTGATAAGGGGTTAATTTCCAAAATATATAACAAACTTATAAAACTCAACACCAGGAAGATGAACAATTCAATTAAAAAATGGGCAAAGGATCTGAATAGATACTTCTCTAAAGAAGACATACAGATAGTCAATGGACCTATGAAAAAATGCTCAACATTACTAATCATCAGAGAGATGCAAGTTAAAACCACAATGAGATATCACCTCACACCTGCCACCAATAGAATGGCTACCATCAATAAATCAACAAATGTGTTGGGGAGGATGGGGAGAAAAATGAACTGTCATGCACTGCTGATGGGAATGCAAACTGGTGCAGCCACTTTGGAAAGCAGTATGGAGTTTCCTTTAAAAATTAAAAATGGAACTGCTTTTTGACCCAGTGATCCCACTACTGGGAATACATCCATAGAATCCCAAAACACTAATTCGGAAGAATATATGTACCCTTATGTTCATAACATCATTACTTATAATCACCAAGATCTGAAAACAACCCGAATGTCCATCAGTAAATGAGTGGATAAAAAAGCTGTGGTCCATTTACACAACATGGCCATAAAAAAAAAAGGAACTCTTATTATTGTGACAGCATGGATGGACCTGGAGATTATTGTACTAAGTGAAATAAGCCAGTCAGAAAAAGACAAATACCATATAATCTTATTTATATATGGAATCTAAAGAAGGGAAAGCCTAAAAAACAAAAAAGTAACAAAGGTATGGATACGTGGAACAGACTGACAGCTGTCAGAGGGGAGGTGCATGGAAGGGAGTTTGATGAAAGATGGAGAAGAGATTAACCAAAGAACATATGTGCATAACCCATAGACACTGAAAACAGTGTAGTGATGGCCAGAGAGAAGGGGGTGTGGGGTCTGAGTGGAGTTGGACAAAGGGATCGAAAATGGAGACATCTGTAATAGTGTCAACAATAAAAATAAAATTAAAGAATACATCAGAGTGTTAAATTTAAGAGTTAAAATTTTGCAACTCATAGCAGAAACCAAAGCATAAATATTTGTGACATAAGCGTAAATATTAAGCAGTGGTTTTTAAATTTATTTTTCAATTACAGTTGACATTCACTATTATTTTATATTAGAGTCAGGTGTACAGCAAAGAAGGTAAACAATTATATAATTTACAAAGTTATCCCCTCTATAATTTAAATATGCACCTGGCACCATACATAGTTACCACAATATTATTGAGTATATTCCCATGCTGAATTTTATGCTCTGTGACACTTTTGTAACTACTAATTGAAGGGATTAAGAAGTACAAATGATTTCTTATGTATGGCACCAAAATTATAAGCCACAAAAGAAAACAATAAATTAGACATCAAATTACAAAGTTTTTGTAT
Source organism: Trachops cirrhosus (assembly GCA_028533065.1). Lineage (NCBI taxonomy): Eukaryota > Metazoa > Chordata > Mammalia > Chiroptera > Phyllostomidae > Trachops > Trachops cirrhosus. The sequence continues at coordinate 18,640,433 of CM052552.1, read as the reverse complement.
TTCAGAGGACACTACCAAGAAAATAACTAGACACCTCACATAATAGAAGAAAATATTTTCAAATCAGTTATGATAAGGATTTATATATAGAAGATATAAAAAGCTCTTACAGCTCAATAATAACGTGACAAATAATACAATGAAAAAATGGGCAAATGATCTGAAAATACAGTTATCCAAAAAATGCATAAAAAGATGTACAACATCATTAGTTATTAGGAAAATGCAAATCAAAATTACAAGATACCAATTTTGGCCTACTAAGATGGCTTTGATAAAATAGGTGAACAGTAACAAGCCTTGGCTAGTGTGTACATATATTGCTGTGATATGGGTTTCCCTCTTTCTCTACTTTTGCAAATCCAGAGGCTTATTATTTTAAAAATATATAATCAAGCACCTGATGAACAGATAAACAAATTTTGGTATATGCATATAATGGAATATTATTCAACCATGAAATATTATTCACCATAGATGAACCTAGAAAACATTATGCTAAGTTAAAGAAGCCACATATTGTACAATTTCATTTACATGCAATGTCTAGAAAAGGCAAATCCCTAGAAACAGAAAATTGGTGGTTACCAGAGGCTGAGGGAAAGAGAATGGGGCATAATGGTTAATGCGTAAAGGGTTTCTATTCTAGAATTAGTGGTGATAATTGCACACCTTTATAATATACTAAATGTTATTACATTGTACAATTTAAAATGGTGAAATTATGGTATGTGAATTATATCTCAATAAAGCTTAAAAAACCTGAAGTCCTTACAATGGTTGTGAAGTATCTATACAATTTGATCCCTTTTTCCTCCCTGAGTTCTTCCACTGCTTGTCACCTTTTGGCTCACTCGTCTCCTGCCACATGACTTCCTTTGTGTTCTTTAAATACATTAGGCAGTCTACTGCTTTTTCACCTTTGCCTAGAATATTCTTTTCCTACATATTCACATATTTCTCCCCCTCTTTGCTTAAATTCCAAATGCTCAAGATTTTTCTGATAATCCTATTTAAAATTGAAGTTTTTATCCTGCCTCTCTGTATCCCTGTTACCATGATCCTATTATTTTTAACATACTATGGGGAGGGCAAAGAAATGGATTTATTTATCAAAATTGTGTATTTATTCTAACATGTTTAAACTTCAGTCACCTTCAAAGTACTCTCCATCTGATGCAATACCACCTATGGAGATATATTTTTTCCCATTGCTCAAAACAGTTTTTGAATTCACTGATTTTGATGCCTTTTAGTGCCTCTGACATTTTTTGTTTCATCTCTTCCACATCAGCAAAATATTTCCCTTTGAGGACTTTTTTTCACCCAGGGAAACAAGAAAAAAATGCCACTCTTAGGGAGAGATCAGTTGGGGTAGGGCATGGGGGTCATGTTGGTTTTGGTCAAAATGGTGTGGGCAGGTGTGCTCATAAATCATCCATCATGAAATGGGCAAACACAATAAAAGAGTCTTGGGAAAAAAAATCATTGAAACCAAATGCAACCTCTCACAACAATGTCAGCTGGTACAACAATACAAATGAGTTCCTAGAACACTCATCTAGTTGGGGAAGCCTGTACTACAAGGGACCCACCCTCTAGAACATAATTTCAGTTTTTTGGGGGAGTTCCCCCTCGTATATGATTTATTTTTATGCTTTATGTCACCATACTATAAGCCTCATGCATATGGAAAATGTTTTTACTCATTGATGTTTCCTAAAAGCCTAGAAAATTTGTGGCACACACAGTAGGTTTTCTCTCTGTTTGTATTTGGGTGTGTGCACACATGAACATAAATTTGTTTTCATGTTTATTTATTATTGTTTTTGTTGAATGAAAAAAGGAATAGATGGCATACCTTCTACCCATCACTTTGTTCACTCAGCTCTAGCCACATTTATTTTCTTTCTCTTTCCTAAACATGTACAGTTCTTTCTTTCTTTAGAGGTTTTGTATTTTCTCCCTTTTCTAGTATACTCTTCTACTCAATCTTAAAATTTTACAGTGAGCATTTAATGTGGTTCTTCAGTGTCAGCTGAAATATTACTTCTTCTGAGAAGTCTTACTTTACAATCTCATCCAAAGTAAGCCCCACCCATTACTCTTTAGTCCAGGTTCCTGTACGTTTCCTTCAGGATACTTCTCATGCTCTCTAAATTATTTTATTTATAAATGTGCTAATCTGTTTAACATCTGTCTTTCTATTAAATTTTTCTATACTTAAGATTAGGAACTTCATCTTTTTTACTGTAAATCTCCAAATGCTAACAAATTTCCTAATATGGAAAATATTCAATAAATATTGGTTGAATAAGTGAAGCAAGGAATAAAAACAAAGTGTGAAATAACCTCTAACACATACCCAAAGATGCACACATGTCTGTGCATGTATACTATAATTCCAGGTATAAGCTTTAATCAAGAAAAGTGTGATAAGCTTGTTGCTCATGGAATAAACTAGGCATTGCACTGTACAGGCATCTCTGGTGCAAGGTTTATGTAGAATACTAGCTTACATTTCATTTGCTTACTATTTGCCAAGTACTATGCTGAGTATTTTATGTGCTTTATTTTATTCTATCTTCATTGCAACCATGTGAAGTAGAGACTATTATTATAGCATTATTATTACTATTATTAACTACATAATGAGGGTGGGGTTATCAGAGAGGTCAAAGTAACTTGCACAGGTTGGACAGCTAAAAAGTGGTCTCTATAATGCAAAAATTCTGAATTCAAAGAGAACTTTCTAACAATAAAGCCTATGTGTGCATGTCTATGTGTATATTTGGGAAGCAGATACAGGGCCATTGACTCATGCATATTAGTGTAAAATTTTATCTGGTGATGATTTCAATTGAAACAAAGGCAAAAATATTACAGGAATAAATTAACATTTTTCTGTGTTCTCCTTCCACATTCGTGGTAGAGTGGTAGATTTAACAGCTCTGCTCTCATGACTTGTAGAAACTTGAGGAGCTATCTTTAGATAACTAAATTTTTATTATTAGTATTGGTAATGTTGACAAATTCTCTCATAAGTCAGTGATATATTCTTACCCTTTTTCAAATGCTAAGTTTCCTTCTTTTTAAGGAATTCTAGGAAAAGTTGTGGTTATGACTCACAAGTCCATTTTCTTCAGTGCTGTCATGACTTAGCATCACAAAGCTCTTTTTTTCAGTTATCTTGATTTTAAGGGGTCAGTTTAACCTTCTGAGATATTATTTTGTGATTTTGGCACACTTTATGAAGAGATGGTGTGCATGGAGGCAGAGTTGCCCATTATCAGCTACAAGTGTATAAGTGCTGTTTGACAGAGATAAGAAATTTATTGTTATAAAGATTTTATTTATTTTTAGAGAGAGAAAGGGAAGGAGAAAGAGATGGAGAGAAACATCAATGTGTGGCTGCCTCTCCTGCGCCCCCCACTGGAGACCTGGCCTGCAACTCAGGCATGTGCCCTGACTGGGAATTGAATCAGCAACTGCTTGTTCTGCAAGCCTGCACTCAATCCACTGAATTACACCAGCCAGAGAGAGATAAGAAATTTAAATATTTCCCAAGGCATGGAGAGTTCCAAAGTATCACTAGTTTGTTATAACTCAAACTTGTGTATTTAGTAGTCTAAAGGAGCTAGAAGAATACAATTTCTACAATAAACATCAAAGATATAGATTCCTTACCTCTAACCTATCAGTTGTTCTTATAGTCTCTTACATTTTCTGTTCACTCAGAGTCTTGACTTCATGTCAGAAATGTTCCTGCAGTGTGTTCTCCACTTCCAGATGTAACATTTCTCTATAGAGAACAGAACCCTGTCTAACTTCTTCCTGAAGTAATCAAAAGGGAAGACATTACTCTACCTATTTTTCTCCTGTAGCTGAAACTGTGTCTGCCTCTCCCCAATAAATTGATCTCTGTCAGCAAAAAGCACATCTCATTGCTCATTCTTCTCTACTTCTTGTTAGTCCCTAATGAAAATGATCAAACTCCAATAAGTATTAGATTTGCACTTTCACGTCTTTTTATTTTTTGAAGTATTATGTTTGTTCCCCCTGCTTCTAGTTTTTACTTTATTTGCTCACCAAGCCTTACTGGTTAGTTATAGGTACCTTCCCTTTAGTTTCAGAAGTGCATTAGGTTAAATGAGATGTATTTAGAAACACCAGAAACAAAATTTACACAAGCAATTGTTCAAGGTTAAATTGGCAACATTACAACAAAATTTGCATAACATGATAGATTTATTTCTAAAGAGTTCTCTGTTGGGACTCCCACAGTTTTATTTTTATTATCATTTATAATAGTTTCTGTTGTAGACCAATTAGATATTAATTGTAGGAGTGCTTACTAGAGTGAAATAAAATGGATCAAAGGGGGGATGGATCTGCCTGTTAGGATGTATTTGAAACCAATGATGGGGTCAATCAATGTTGGAACAAATCTGAGGGCTTTTTTAACTAATCATAAGTCACTGAATGCAGTATTTTTTGTTTCCCAAATTGATTTATTGTCACTTGACCTAATAACAAAAACCCTGACTCTCAAAATGCAAATGACAAATTAACATGGGAAACATATTTAACCTCATTTTTTTATTGTTGTTCAAGTACAGTTGTCTCCAATTCTACCCCACCAACACCACTGCCCCACCCACACCCACCTCTCACCGTCATTTCTATCTTGCTTTGGCTTTGTCCATCTGTCCTTTATACATGTTCCTTGATGACCCTTCACTTTCTTTCCCCCCATTATCCCCCTTAACCTTTGCCTGTGGTTACTGTCAGTTTGTTCTTTATTTCCAAGTCTCTGTTTCTATTTTGTTTGCTAATTTGTTTTGTTGATTAGGTTCCTCTCATAGGTGAGATCATAGGGTATTTGGCTTTCACCACCTGGCTTATTTCACTTAGCATAATGCTCTCTAGTTCCAACCATACTGTCATAAAGGGTACGAGCTCCTTTTTTCTTTTTGCTGTGCAGTATTCCATTGTGTAAATGTACCATAATTTTTCATCCACTCATTTACTGATGGGCACTGAGGTTGCTTCCAACATTTGGCTTGTGTAAATTGTGCTGCTATGAAAATTGGGGTGCATAGGTTCTTTGGATTGGTGTTTTGGGATTCTTAGGGTATAATCTCAGCAGTGGATTTGCCAGGTCAAAAAGCAGTTCCATTTTTAGTTCTCTAAAGAAATTCCATACTGTTTTCCATGGTGGATGCACCAGTCTGCATTATCCCCAAAAATGTACTAGGGTTCCCTTTTCTCCACAACCTTGCCAGTTGTTGATTTGGTTATGATGGCCATTCTGACTAGTGTGAAGTGGTATCTCCAGGTGCTTTTAACTTGCATCTCTCTGATGGTTGGTGATACTGAACATCCTTTCATATGTCTCTGGGCCCTTCGAATGTCCTCCTTGGAGAAGTGTTTGTTCAAGTCTTTTGTCAATTCTTAAAAAGCTATTATTTAATTTTTTTTAGAGGGAAAGAAAGAGAGAAAGAAGAGAAACGTTAATGTGTGGTTGCCTCTCATGCACCCCCGACTGGGGACCTGTCCTGCAACCCAGGCATGTGCCCTAATTGGGAATTGAACCAGCATCCATTTGGTTTACAATCCAGTGCTCAATCCACTGAGCCACACCAGCCTTTTGTTTATTTTTTAAATTAAGTTGTTTTTCTTCCTGGAGTGGAGTTGTGTGAGTTCTTTGTATATTTTGGAGATTAAACCCTTCTCTGAGATATCATTGGTAAATATATTGCCCCATACAGTCTGTTCCCTTTTCATTATGCTAATGTTGCCTTTAGCCATGCAGAAACTTTTTATTTTGATGAAGCTCCATTTCTTTACTATTTTCTTTATGTCACTTGCTCTAGGGGACATATTGCTGAAAATATTGCTGCATGGAATATCTGAGATTTTTGTACTTATGTTCTCTTTTAGGACTTTTATGGCATCACTCCTATATTTATGTTTTTTACCCATGTCGAGTTTATTTCTCTGTATTGTGTAAGTTAGTGATTGAGTTTCATTTTTTTTCCATGTAGCTATCCAGGTGTCCCAACACCATTTGTTGAAGAGCATAACTTTACTCCATTTTGTACTTCAGCTCCTTTGTAGAATATTAATTGATCAGAAAAACCAAGGTTTATTTCTGGGCTCTCTATTCTGTTCCATTGATCTATGTGTATGTTCTTATGCCAGTACAACTCTGTTTTCATTACCATGGCCTTGTAACATAGTTTGATGTTAGGTATGGTGATCCCTCCTACTTTGTCCTTCTTTCTCAAAATTGCTGTGGCTATTCAGGGTCATTCATGGTTCTAATATAAATTTTTGAAATGTTTGTTCTATATCTGTGAAATATATCATTAGTATTTTAACAGGGATTGCATTGAATGTATAAATTGCTTTGGGTAGTATGGACATCTTAATGATGTTAATTCTTACAATCCATGAACACGGTACATGCTTCCATTTGTTTGTGTCTTCCTTTACTGATTTGATTTCTTCAATGTTGTGTAGTTTTCTCAATACAGGTCTTTTGCCTCCTTGGTTAGGTTTATT
>CM052552.1:18617643-18633366 GCA_028533065.1 Trachops cirrhosus | reverse complement strand
AAAAGATTGAAACTGTACTGAATAATCTAAAATAAAAAAAAAAGAAATAGAGATTTGCTGTTTCGGGCTCCATCAGATATTGAGGACAAACAATGATCTGTGTGTAATTTGACTTATAGGTCCATGGGAAATTATATTTCAAAATTAAAAAGAGCTTCATAGACCACCTAAGTCTAATTCTTTTATCTTATTGATGAAGAAATTAAGATGGAAAAGAGCAAGTAATTTCTCATATAGCTCAAATATGGTGACAGAGGATGACCTTTCATCTTTCATTAGAAGAATAAATGTACCAAAGGTGAAAGTTCCATCCACAATAACTACATAAAACAAATTAATGGGAAATAAACATAGTGATGTGAACAGGTTACCAAATTAGGTTAGGAGATCTGGGTTCAAACACCAGCTCTGCCACTAATTCATGATGAGAGACCTTAGAAAAGTCACTTAATCTCTTTGTTTTTCATTTGTTTGTTTTACTGGCCATGTTTTTTTTTTTTAAGTTTTTTATGTTTTTATTTTTATTTTTTAAATTTTTTATTTTAGTTTATTCAGTACAGTTTCTATCCTTTATTCCCATTCCAGCTTTCCCACTCATTCCTCCCCTCCTCCCTCCTCTTTCCAACCCCCCTAGTTTTGTCCATGTGTCCTCTATATTTGTTCCTGTAAACACTTCCCTTCTCCCCTGAAATTCCCTCCCCTCTGCTGGCCATGTTTTATTTGTCTTTTTTCTTCAAACAGAATAACTAAAGATGCAGATAGTATTCAATAAAATAAAATAGATGAAACAAATTCCAAGAGACTGTGATGGCACATGCCACATTTAACCTAATTTTTTTTAAGATTTTATTTATTTATCTTCAGAGGGGAAGTGAAGGAGAGAGGGAGAGAAATACCAATGTATGGTTGCTTCCTGTGCATTCCCTGCTGGGAACTGGCCTGCAACCCAGGCATGTGCCCTGACTGGGAATCGAACCGTGATCCCTTGGTTCACAGGCAGGTGCTTAATCCACTAAGCTACACCAGCCAGGGCCATTTAACCTAATTTTATTCATGCTTTATTTAGGATGGGAAATAGATCACTCAGTGAAAACATACAAGTAAAACACAACATGTTTTATCATGTACAATGTTGAAAATACAGTAATGACTTACTGTAATTACTTCCATGCACACAAGTCTAACATTACAGTTTTTTTTAAAGATAAACAGAAGTAAAAATTCTTGGAGCATTCCATAATAGAGTGCTTTCTAACTTAATTTGCATTTCTGTTTCTTTTTCTGGAAATGGGTGGCCTGGAACATATGATCTTTTGGAAGACTGCATTTATTAAACACTCAATAAATTTTATTGAATAAGGATGGGTGGGCGGGCTGTAATGGTAATAAAGGATAGAAACTGTACTGATTAAACTAAACTAAAAAATTTAAAAAAGAAAAAAAATTTATTGAATAAGTAAGTGGACTTGTATTTAAATTTTAGATATTGTGCTATTTTTGAAAGATTCCCAGTGAGCCACATAACTAAAGAACTTAAAAGAGGTGTAACCAAAGAAACTTTCTTAAAGAACCACTACTATAAATGTAAATGCCTTTAGTGATAAGTGCATGAATTCATCTTTTAAATGTGAAAGGTTACTTCTTCAACAAATAGAAGGAGTAACTGATTATTTTCAATAAGTAAATATTCAAAATACATTACCCATGTTAATTATAAATACACCAATTCTGGCCACTATATTGATACTAGTTAATGTGGTGCTATGTGTGGATGGGGTGTATCAAATCATTTCCTTAATAAAGTCTTATTTTTGAATGTTTATTTCCTTTGGGAAAAAAGCAACTCAATCTTATTTTAAGGAAAAAAGATTTCACCATGTTCTAAAGACTAATAGAGTCACGTATTAGTTCATCTAATATTTATTGAATATCTATAATGTATGCAGATGTCAAGGAATAGTTATCCTAAAATGGGAAAATTTTAAAATGATACAAGAACATAAAACTAAATATAAAAACATGTTTTTCTTAAATGATTCAAGATACATGAACAGCCAAGAGCTATCTGTTTAAAACTTCAAAGGTTGAAACTTTTACAGTGGAGAGACAGAGCAGATGATGTGTGTGTAGGGGGTGAGTAGGAGGGCACAAAGTGCATTTCTGTAAGCAGGAGCTGAAACAGGCAGCAGAAAATGATCATATTGACGCATTTCTCCTCCTTCTTCCATCTTCCATGATGGAATAATAATAGGGATCTGTTCCATGTGTATTGTATCATCCTTCAGAGTTTATAAAGTGCTTTCACATTCATTATCTTACTTGATCCTCATGCCAACCCTAAAATACAGGTATAGTGGGTATTGTTTTTTCTGTTTTCAAGATGAAAAAATATGGGGCTTAAAGAGGTTAAGTGATCTTTTCACTGAAAGACAATACAAATTAGTACCAGGAGTAGAACTCATGTCTTTTGTCTCTGAAAGCGGTATTCTTTCCATTATCTCTATTAAGCCCAATATATTCTCCTCTATTTTCCCCATCTGGAGCAACGTGTTTTTGAAAGTTCCCCTGAGCAAGCTGCTATGCTGAACATCAGCGGGTGTTAACTCCAACAGTTTGGGTAGAGCAATAAGGAGTGAATTACTATCAGAAGTAAAAGACTCTTCTTTCATCTTCTCTGGCCAAACTTGGTGTGTGTTTGTGTGTGTGTGTGTGCGCGCGCACGCGTGCGCTCGATGGTTAAGGAGTGGAGTATAGAGATTATAATTTACCTAGTCTCTCTAAAGTTCACTTCTACTGATCTAAAATGATAGTAGTATATACACACAATACCTCCACTTCCATTTGGTGAAATGGAGAGAAAAAGTGATAAATACATAAGTAGGAATGGTCATGAAGAAATGAAGAAAGTAGAATTCAGTGAGCACTTAGTGTGTACCAAGAGCTTTACCTAGAATATTTCATTTAGTATTCACTATTGCACCATGACATAGGCCCTATTAATACTTTTATTTTACAGATTAGTAAACTAAAGCTTAGGTAGATTCAGTCCCAAGCCACAGAATCAGTGTTCTCCTAAACCAGGATTCAAATAAGTCCATATGGCTTCAAAATTGGACATATTAACTACTTCACCAAATAAAAATTCTGTGTCTTCTGATAAATCGAAAACAGACATGGCTTTTTTTTTTTAGTCAAAGTTAGCAGAACCTCCTGGGGTGTTCTAGTCCAACCACTTACCAAATACAGAAATTTCTTGTGGATACCCTTCACAGATGGCCATCCAGTAAACCATAAGAGCTCGGATTTAGTTAAGATTCTATAAATGGATGTGTATCTGCATGGATTTATTCCTTTTCTTGTTTGGTGCTTCATTCAGCACAAGACCCAGACAGCAAGCCAACATTAGAGATATCCTGTGATATATCTAACATCAAAAGAGTGAAAGACAAAGTCCAAGCAGCTAATCTCAGTGTCATCTGACTCTAACCCTTTGTGACCTGGTCCTTTGATCAAACTGATATGACCAACAAGTTCTTGTAGAATTCACCACTAGTTTTGCACAATTACATTATCTTTGTCCTAAGCATGGTTAGAGGTATCAGTCAGGTGGTGATCAGCCAGGAGCTACATGAATCCTTTGATTTCTCTTTCACAGGACCAAAATTGTACTTTCAGACTTAAGTTCAGTTACTGATGACCATTTGGGGCATTGTGATTCTGCAACAATCTACCAATGAAGAGATGATCAAAGTCTGCAAAACCCTCTAGTGTGACCAAGCAGAATAGCAAGTATTGGTGACTTCCACTGTTTCAGAAGTAATGTCACAAATACTTAAGGAGGGTGTCTGTCAGGATGAAATCAGTTGACATGTTTACCTTATTGTTACCTCATGTTCCTTGGGCTTGGTTTGGAAAAAGGAGGGAGAATGAGATGGAATTCTATATCCTCAATTTTTTTGAGTGCATCGTCTTGTATCAATAAAGAACATCTCTTGATGGCATTCATTTTCTTTTTCCCACACTTATTCATTCCTTCAACAAATTATAAGTGCCTTTTGCATCCTAAGCATGCTCTCTTCCTCATCTGTGTTCCTTTCACAATCTGAATTTTCTTTACTACCTTTTCTCCTTCCGTTTTTTGCTCCCATCTTCACTGTTTCAGTGTTAAGCTTGAGAAATTGTGATGTTATTTGTGAAGGCATTTAAAGTGAGAATATAAATGAGGGGAGGGTTGAAAAAATGTAGTGGATCTGTGTGTTTTGAATAGGACTGTTTTACCAGTGTCATCCAAGTTTTTTTGTTCTTTTTACTTAAAGCATATCTAAAGAACTCTTAACTAGTCAGGAATAATAACCAGCTTCTGTTGGTGGAGAATGCATCTATAATGACTTCATCCATCTTGGCATGACAGATAACCCTCAATTTAGAGTACTGATATTTGGAGTTTTCCTTATTGTTTATACTGTCACTGTGTTGAGGAATATAGTCCTCATAGTTCTGATCAGAGTCAGTACCTGCCTCCACACCCCTATGAACTTTTTCCTCTCTAATGTGTCCTTTCTTGATGTCTATCTCTCTTCCATCACAATCCCAAAAACTTTAAGAAATTCTGTTATCTAAGTTAAGGGTGTTATTTTCCTCAGATATGTGACTCAGATGGACTTGTTCATAATGTTTGCCTGTGCTGAATGCAACCTTTTGGCTCTTATGGCCAAGACTGCTACACTGCCATCTGTCACCCACTGTTCTACAATGTCATCACATCTAGAGTCTGTTGCTTCCTCTTGGTAGCAGGATTCTCCCTTGGTGGCTTAAACATGGTTTCTGTGCTAACTTCCATCACATAACTATTATTCTGTCAACATGTCCTTCCCCACTTCTTCTGTGACATCCATGTATTGTTGACACTGGCTTACTCAGACCCCAGGGTCACCTAGATCTTGATTGTTGACTTCAGATGACCCACCCTAGTCACTTCCATTGTGGTCATCCTTGTCTCTTGCATGTCTGTCATCATGACTATCCCGGGAATTCCCTCAGCATTTGGCAAATTCCCTTAGCATTTCTCTACCTGTACTTCCTATTTAACTGTTGTTAATCTGCACTATCAAATAACTATATACATTTATTTACAGTGCTCTTGACATGATCGTGGGCAGGAAATGAGATAGTCTTGGTGTTTTATACAATGGTGATACCTATGTTAAATCTTTTACTCTAAAGTTTGATAAACAGGGTAGTGAAAGTTGCTCTATGAAAATATTGATACAGATTTCCTAATCTTTTATTCTGTGTCTTGAGGATGGGATATGTTCTATGAAAACTTGCTCACAGTTCTATTGATAGTGTTTGCCTTGCCTGCAAATTAAGACTTGTTAAGAATAATTGAATTGCTCTTGTGAAGTATTTAGAAGTAGTTGTTTAGATAAACAGAAACATGATAGAAGGAAATTACATGGAAAAATAATGTATATTTTCTGAAATAATTGTCTCATTAGAAATATTTTAAGAGAGTGAAATATGCACATAGGCACAAATACATCAATCTAAGTTGTGAACTAATATAACAACAGTCGTGAGTTAAAACAATTCCAAGATAACAAGGTTAGAAAACAATGTAATTTGACTTTAAGTTATAGAAGAAAACATGGGTGGCAACTGGGATTCATATTCCTTTGTTTTGCCACTTATACTTATATCAAGGATTTACTTGGTGCCCCTTAATATGAGTTAAGTTCAGTCCATATCCTTCATAAGGATTCAGAAATCTCCTAGATAAGTATTTTCCAAATGCTGTATCATCACTGTCACTGTGAGACTGTAAAATGTGAACCTACAATTCACACGTGCAATTATCAAGATGTATAAGGAGAAATCTTAGAGTGACACTCAAACAAAAGATTGGGTTCACTAATTAGAGTAGGATTTGAAGATTCTTTGTAAGACAATAAATCATTGCTTAGAAAGAACTCCAAGCCTGAATTATAGCTATGAACTTTTACATGCAAATTCTGAATGAACCTGAGCCAAGTTCATTAGTATTCTTGAATATACTTCCAACAGGCAACACAAGTGTAAGTAGAACCCAAATTAATTTATTTGCCCACAGTTATTCCCCAGAATTTGTAGATACATAAAATTCATGGATATTGCTATCTTGTCTAAATATATTGAACAACATACTATTCATTAAAAACATACATCCCTATAATGGAAGAATATAAAACCTTAACATATTGCTTTTATAGGTGAGGAAACTGAGGCTTAAAGAAGAGAAAGTGACCTATATAAAACAACTAGTTGGGGAAAAATAATCTAATTGGCTCAAGCGGCAAGGAAAATCAAAGTAGTAGTATTTATCTACATTAGGATCAGACACAATTTTGGGGCCCTAGAATAGTTTTGTCTTTGTCTTTATTCCTAGAAACTGTCTAGCCTTAGTAGCCATCAACCAAGGACTCCTAAGCCCCAGCTGTGAGAGAGTATGGGTTACTTGGTAGCCATGAGAAAACCAGTTCTCTTAGAACACCAGATCCTTGTATCCGGCTACCAGCTGAAACCACAACTTGGAATTTCTCAACCTTTTCTAATTTAAAGTTAAAAACTGAAGTCTTCTAAACCTATTCTTCCTCTTCCCTTGCCCCCTAAGTGAATGATACCACCCAATTTCTTAAGACCAAAATCCAACACAGTCCTCAACACTTCCCTTTCCCTCAAATTCCTATATTCAATCAATTATCAAATCCTGTCAATTCCCCCTCCCAAATGCCTCTTGAATTAGTTTCTTCTCTGTTGCAACTGTCACTTAGACCATAACAAACTCCTTTTTTTGGGGGGCCTGAATTAACAAAATAGTTTTTTCTTCCTTCTTTCTGAATCCACAATTAATGCTATTAAATCTACTTTTCCTTTTTTACAAGATTTTACTTATTTATTATTAGACAGAGGGGAAAGGAGGGAGAATGGGAGGGAGAGAACATATCAATATGTGGTTGCCTCTTATGCACACACCACTGGGGACCTGGCCCACAACCCAGGCATGTGCCCTAGACTGAGAATTGAACCAGTGACCCTTTGGTTTGCAGGCCAGCATTCAATACACTGACCCACACCAGCCAGGGCTACTTTTCTTCACATAACAGCCACAGTGATTTAAATGTAAATCCAACCAGATCATCCTTCTCCTACCATGCACACTGCTGAAAACTTTTTTATGTCTCTCCTATTCCAAAATCCTAAGTTTGTCATGCAAAGCTCTCTATGTCCTGTCTTCCCAAGTCCTATTGATTTTTTAAAGTCCAAGTTTAAATTCCATCTTCTTTTTCGAATAGTTTTTCCTAATGCTTCAGATGGAACTGAGTGTTCATACAGTTTTCCCATTGTACTTTACACATTTATTGTAGCATTATGGCACTTGGACTTATAAAACACTCGTGTGTTTTTCAGAAATTCTATTTTGCTCATCTATGCTGAAACCTTTCAGAAGGATGCTATATTTGGTTACTTTTTTCACCTCCCACCCTAGGTCTAATATAGGGACTAGAAATTGATAAAGACTCCAATATAATTAGCAGAGTTAAAATTCACTAGCAACTAACCTTTCTCCTTATTCAGTACATTTTGTCCACCAGGCATTGTTATATCCTATTGTGTAATAGAGGAAAGGTAGAAAATCTTACCTCCTGGGGCATAAGCTTCTAGCTGAATCTTCCAATTTTGACAATATTTCCTGTCTCAACCCACAGTAAGAGTCCTAAACCTCTTCTTCATTGTTCTTATATTTCAGTTCTATACCACACCCATGTTAGGCCTCCAACTCCTTATCCTTCTTGGATTTCTGTTATTCTCTGGTCATTGGTCTAAGCACATTGCAGATTTCTTTCTGGAATGAAGACCATACTCTTTGTAGGATTCAAGGTTAAAGACATTCAGGATCAGAAACCAGAGGTAGAATGGTCCATAGACATTGTCATGATGGGTTTAAATTTTTAAAGCCTTATTATTTTAAGTGAATTCCAATGGAGAACAAAAATATATAGAACATAAAAGTGTAGCAGGTTTGGATGAAAAAAGTGTGAGGCACCTATAGCTCTATTGCCTAGAACTCACCTTTCCCACTCTAAGGCACCTCTCTAGAAATATGACAGTCTGAAAAACAGTAGGTTAATTGTAACTGCTCTTTTCACATATGAGGAAACAAAGTCCCCAAAGGGAAAATAATACTCTAAAGAGAATTCAGCTAGTCAGTGACAGAGACAGATTTAAAATTCAGGCCTCCTGATTCATATCCCAGAATATCATCTGCTATTACATTGTCTTATGCCCCTCTTATGATGTGAGATACTTAACACAGCTGGGAGGGTGGGACACAATAGGCCTCATCAGACTGAACTTCAAATACTGACTTAGCATTTATCTCCTTGACAAGTAGAAGTGTCCCCTATCCTCTAAACAGCCCCAGTAAGACTAGAGACAGCTACAGTCTCATCATCTTTCATCATTTCTATGTGGGAAGTGGTGGATCTGAAGAGGATACTTAAATACTTTAGTAATAGATAGTCCTTACAGTCAGGACTTGCTATGTAATTTGTAGGCCCCATGCAAAATGTAAATGTGAAGTCCTTTGTTCAAAAAGAAGAAAAAAGGTGCTCACTTCAGCAGCACATACACTAAAATTGGGATGATACAGAGAAGATTAGCATGGCACCTGCTCAAGGATGACATGCAAATTCATGAATCATTTCATATTTTTTTAAAAAGCAGAAAAAAGTGTCATTAAAGGTACTCAGATACAAAGTTTTTTCCTCTTTCTACAGCAATATTTCTCTCAACTTGTTACAGTGTTTTAAATTTTCTATTTAATGTCACACACTGTCAGGCACAGGAATATTTTGGGGACAAGTGCATAACCTCACAGATGCCCAGTGACCCCACCCTGTGACACAATGCACATGCTGTGGTCCACCAACTGTTGGACAGATGTACTGTACCCTGATTAGGCGTAAGTTGAGAAAGGCATATCTCTTTCTCACGGGCTGGCTGCTGCAACCCATGCTTAAACAGGTGACTGCCATGGTTATTGCAACCTCTGCAGCGGGATGCACTAGATACCTGGGTCAGAGTGGGCAATAAGCCCTACTGAGCCATCTGCCTAATGAACTGTATCACTAGTACCCTGGAGCAAGGATGACTGTCACCATGTCCAGCTCAGATGTTCCAGGGCACATGTACCTGACCCCAATCTTCCCTGCTCCAGTGCTGAGGCCCCTGAGGGCAGAGGTTTGTGGCAAGTCATTGTGTGAGACAAAGAGGAAGAGACTGTGTACTAATATACTAAGGACCAGGAGAATGGGCAGGCAAGAATATGTCCAAAGGAGATGGAGAGGCATTCAAAAATAGGACTATCTCCTAGCAAAGTCTTCAAGCTCCCAGTTCATACTCAATTGTTCCATCGCATTTTGGATTTCACATACAAAACACAAATTCAAATTATTAAAAATGTAAGAGTGTCATTAAACCCCAAATGCACGGCCCTTCTTAGCTAAGAGGACTGTACCACTACACTGATCATATGTCCACAAATCTATTTCTGCTTAGAGAGAAGGATTTCTTTTATCTTCACCAGGAAGTATAGTATAGTGGTTAAGATTACAAGCTCGAAATCAGACAATCAGACTTTGAGACACTCTTTCATTCCTAATTATTTCACCTTAGACAAGTTAGACTTTTATATTTTGTTTCATTATCTATAAAATAAGGATAATAAGATTTAAATGAGATGATACATGGACATTCATTAGAATAGTACACAGACATGGGATATAATCAAGAACTTTATCACTTTTCTGCTTTTAGAATTCTATGTATTTCATATATCCAATAAAAGCTACAGGCTTTGTTTACTCTGGATCTACTGCAGTTCTGTGTTCTGAGTGTTATTTAACCAGTTTTAGTCTCCAACAAGGTCTTAGGCTTAAGGGGAACTCCACTAGATCTGTACAAACTAAGTGAGCCCAGTCAGCTGTTGCTGGTAGAATTTAATTTTTTCTTTCATAGACTCAGGACCCATCCAAGTTAGTAGTAGGCCTTGCCATAGTGGATATCAAGGCTACCAAATTTAGTCCAAGACTTCACATTTAGTTTTGGTACTTCTCAAACAGACTCAAGAAGAGAATGTCTTCATTGTCTTATAAATAGTGGTTCCTGGTTATTAGGTTAATAGAAAAGACTACCTATCCAAGGCAATCTCTGGTATTATCATCTCAGTCCTGCTGCTCAAGTGCCAGCCATTAGAGACATTGAAAATCAAGGGGACTTGGAGTCAGAACAAGGTTTGAAACCAGTAGAGGCTGGCCAGCCCTTCCAGAGAGAGCAAGGTCCCTCACAGTGAGGAGATGGAGGGAGGTCTGTATAATGTGAGGTAACAACTCTGTCCCTTCAGGTGTTACAGGAGAATAGCTGGCCTCTTTCTGAATCTGCCATTCAGAATTGCACAAGAGGCTGAACCTTGCTATCCAGGGAGCTCTCAGCACATGTCCATATCATCCGTCCTCACCCCACACATTCAAGGTGAGCTGCAATCAACTTCATTGGAGAATGGGCCTCTCCAGCTGTTCTGGGCTGGGTATCCCTCCAAGGCACTGCTCTAGGTGGTGGTGCTCAGAACAGCATCTGGTCTTGGGCACTTTGACTGAAATATCCTCCCAAGAGAGTTCTCAGCTACACTGAGCTTGGCCGGAGCAAGTCCTTAGACTAAATCCAGAGGCCTGAACAAGTGCACTGATATTGGGGGAGGGGTAGTTCTGGAGGAAGAGGATGTTAGGTAGAAGTTTAGGAGAAGTAGGAGGGGTGAGAAGGGGGTCCATTGTACTTCCAGAAAAAGCTCATAAATAACTTTAACTGCCTCTGGCAACATATCTTTTTTAAATATATTTGATTAATTATGTTATAACAGTTGTCCCAATTTCCCCCCTTTGCACCCCTCCACTCACTACCCCCCATTCCCTTTTGCAATACCCCATGCCTTAGTTCACATCCATAAGCCATGCTTTTAAGTTCCTTGGCTACTTTATTTCCTATACTATTATTAACATCCCCCTGCCTATTCTTTACTCACCAATTTGTGCTTCTTTGTTTTTTAAAGATTTTATTTATTTTTAGAGAGAAAGAAGGGAAGGAGTAAGAGAGGGAGATAAATAGCAATGTGTGGTTGCCTCTCACATGGCCCCCACAGAGGACTTGGCCTGCAACCCAGTTCAGGCATGTGCCCTGACTGGAAATTGAACTGGCAACCCTTTGGTTGGCAGCCCATGCTCAAACCACTGAGTTACACCAGCCAGGGCCAATTTGTACTTCTTAATCCCTGAACCTTGTACTCCATTCTCCCCCTTCTCCTTCCCATGGGCAACCATCCAAATGATCTCTGTATCTATGATTTTGTTTCTATTTTGCTTGTTTGGTTTGTTTTTTAGATTCAGTTGTGCAATAAATTCACACATTTTTTAACAGGATAACAAGAAGTGGTCTGGAACAAGACAAAATCTGAAAATTCTGAGTTAATGGACCTCTACCCATACTTATGCTTAGAAGGTCATGCCCTCCCTTGGGACAGTATGCACCACATTCTTCCACCATATTGATATGTAACTCCATGACCCCACCCCACAAACTACATAAGTCCTCAAAACCAAGAGACCAAGCACCTATGCCTTTCTCACCCACCTCAGCTGGGCCCATTCTCTTCCATGAGAACATATCACTAATAAACTTTGTTTACATACTAATAGGCTTACTGATCTGTAATTCTTTAATACATTGGCAAGAAGAACAGAGTCCCCCACAACAAGGGTAGTAATAAGATTTTACAGACCCAAAGGCTGAGCAGCAGAGTGGTTCCCAGCTATTATGCAAGGAAATGACATTTTAGGGACTCTTTGGGCTAATACTGCTGTCAGCCACTTGGGCTTCTTGCAGGGATCTGGTCAAGGGCATCCCATTGAAGGACAAATGTCCTAGTGTAACCTTCTGGATATTGGATTGCTCACCAAACCCCCATGGGTCAGGGGGACTGATTAAATCAACCTGCAATCCCTGCAGGGTGAAAAATCCTAGAACTTGGAACTAGCTGAGGTCTATTTCATACTGCACTAGTGGAATAAGTAAGGAGAGTAGAGAGAGATATCAGGCTTATGAAGAGGCAGAATCCATTTTGTATAATTCTGAGAATATGGCTAGGCTGGGATTAATAAAAAACAGAAATAAACTAGTCCATCAATAAATATTTTCTGGATGCACATGGTGTGTACAAATTTATTCTAGGCAGTATAGAGTAAAGAATGGGGATTGGGGTGGAAGATGACAAAGAAAAGAGAAGAAGTAGCTCTTTTTCTTGGAGAGCATAAAATATGGGCCCCAAAGCAGAAAAATGTTAACCAGTTGAAGAAAAATTAAATAGAAATTGGTTTTACTTTATGCTTTTTCTTGAAAAGTTATATGAAAAATTACTATTTCAAACTCAGTAAGTTCCCACTGAATTCCATTTTAATTTTAGAGATACATTCCTACTTTAAATATAGAACAGACTGACAGTGACCAGAAGGGAGGAGGAAGGAGGATAATGGTGGAAAGAAGGGGAAGGGACTAGTCAAAGAACATATATGAATGACCCATGGGCATGGACAACAGTGTGAGAACTGACTGTGGGAGCTGGGGCTGGTATGGGTGGAGGGGGGCAGAGGGAAAAATTTGGACAACTGTAATAGAATAACAACAAAAAATGACAAAATATAGTAACCCCTGGGTAGGCAAAATGGCAGAGGAGTGAATGGAAGCCACACTAACCTCCTCCCAGAACCAATCTGGAATTAAAACTAAATTGTGGAGAAATCACCCAGAATAAACAATGGAAAAATGGTGAGAGAGAAGCCTTATAACCTTGGACAGATGGAAAAATCAACTTCAGCATAACCTGTTTGGAAAGTAGTGTGCTGGAGACTCGAGAGTGCCAGCCAGGCATCCACAGGTGGCAGCACCAGAAGGATAATTGAGCGGCCAGTTGAATCCCCCTGAGAAGAATAGGGTCTACAACCTAAGCTGGGATCCCCAGTTTAGAACACCAGAACTCTCCCAAAAAAGATACACAGATGACAACTGGCAGAGAAAAGCAGCAGGGTTGCTCTCCACCAGAGATGGGTGGCTAAAGATGCAAAAAAAAACATTTAAAGGGCCAATGCACAAATTTTCATTTGTAGAAACTTACCCATGGCTCTGGCAAAGGCAAGGGAATAGTGGGCTAGAGATGCCTGAGGAGAGACTGGGGATGGAAGCTTTGGGGAGAGAGTTGAGAGATTAGCTGCTGGGATCCTAGTGCTGAGTAATCTCCCATACAGGAACAGCTGTCGTGCTCAGGCAGACCACTCCCCTCTGATCAGTTGCAGAATGAGGGGAAACAACAAACCCACCCCCAGGAGAGACTGTGCCTGGCTCTGTGGTGCCTAAGCCTGAGTGCTGAGTGCAAAGTGACTAGATTAACAACTGAAAGAGACAGCCACAGAGAGTAGATCCTTGGCAAAGAGGTGGAGGGGGCAGAGTGGACTAGAGAGACCTGCGGAGAGACTGGGGATGGAGTCTTTGGGGAGAGAAAGGAGAGAGTAGCCACCAGAATCCCAGCTGAGCCACCACTCCTACAGCAGTGGTCATCCTGGTTAGGCAGACCGCTTGCCTCTGAACAGCAGCATCCTGATGGTAAACAATACCCCCACCCCAGGAAGAATTCTGCCCTGATCTATGGGGCTTAAACCTGACTACTTAGTGCAAAGTGACTAGATTAACAACTGAAAGAAACAGGCATAGACAGCAGATCTTTGGCAGTCTCACAGCAGACTGCCTAAGGTCAGACAGGGTCAACATCTCACCTCACCAAAGGCAGATCCAGAAAGAAAAACCAGTGGTAAATACTAGAGACAAGATGAAATCCACTGTGGTTTTCTAAATTATTAGTGATATTTTCTTTCCTGCATAGCTTTCAAATACTCATTTCTTATCCAGCAAGTTTGTTTTTAAGTCACTAGAATTTATATTGTAATTTATTTCTCTCCTTTCATATAATAGTCTTAACTCTTTACACTCTTATCAATACTGGTTCATTTGCTATTGATACTGAGATGGCAGGGGGGAGATATTTTTGCGACCATGGGCTTGTTCCCTGGACTTTGTGGTTTTCTCCTGGCAGCACATGTACAACAGCATACAAGACGTGGTGGACAAAGTGAGCCTCAGTCAACCACCTAGAGGGATAGACCCACCAAATAATGACCCAACAACAAACAAAATTCATTTACACCCAGAGAGCTAACATAAACACATCCCAAGAGCACCAAGTTCAAGAGATGAAGAAGACTGCATGACTGAATCTCACAGGTCTCTTATCATAGAAGTTCACAGTACAAACTTAGGGAGTCAGAAAAGATCAATTTAAAAAGCAGAGGCAAACAAGAAGGATCTCACAAACAATGAGAAGACAAAGAAACAAATCCCAAGTGAAAGGAAGGGAGGAAGCCTCAGAAAAAAATGCTAAATGAAACAGAAGCAAGTTAACTATCAGATGTTGAGTTCAAAGCAATGGTTATAAGGAAGCTCAATAAGCTCACTGAGAATTACCAAAACTATAGGGAAACTATCATGAACTTACTGTGAAGTATATCAACATGTAAAAGGACATAGAAACTATCAACAAGAGCCAAAAGGAAAAGGAGAATACAATTTCTTAATTGAGAAACACAGTAGAAAGAATTAAAAGGAGGCTAGATGAAGCAGAGGATTGAATCAGAGAGCTGGAGGACAAGAGAGAAAAAAAAACTCCCAGAAAGAACAAGATAAGGAAAAATGCTAAAAACGAATGAAGAGATGTTAAGGGAACTGCAAGACAACATGAAATGAAACAATTTCTATATAATAGGGGTACCAGAAGGAGAAGAAGAAGAGCAAAGGATAGAAAACCTGTTTGAAAAATTAATGAGGGAAAATTTCCAATGAGAGAAAGAGTCAAACAAATCCAGGAAGCACAGAGGGTCCCAATGAAGACGAACCCAAACAGTTCCACTCAAAGACACATCATAATTAAAATGGCAAAATTCTAAGGCAAAGACAGAATCTTAAAGACAGCAAGGGAAAAACAGGAAGTAACATACAAGGGAACCCTGATAAGGCTAGCAGCTGTCTTCTCAATGGAAAGAAACACTACAAGCCACAAGGGAATGGCAACAAATATTCCAAGTACTGAAAAGCAAAGGCTTGCAACCGAGACTATATCCAGCAAGGCTCTCAATTAAAATGGAAGGCAAAATAAGGAGCTTCATAGAAAAAAGAAGGCTGAAAGATACACCTCCGCCAAACCAACATTGTAAGATATGCTAAAAGGACTGCTTTAAAAAGAGGAATAAAAACAGTGAGAGAGAGGGAGAGAGGAACAAAGGAAAAAGGTGAGTAAAATGGCAGTGAATAAGTATATATCAATAATAACCTTAAATATAGATGGTTTAAATTCTCCAATTAAAAGACATAAGGTAGCTAAATGGATAAGAAATAATGACCTGCACATACACTGCCTACAAGAGACCCACCTCAGAACAAAAGACATATATTGACTGAAAGTGAAGGGTTGGAAAAAAATATTCCAAGCAAATGGACAGGGAGAAAAAAAAGCCAGGGTAGCAATACTTATAC
>CM052552.1:18592689-18617143 GCA_028533065.1 Trachops cirrhosus | reverse complement strand
TGCTCCCAAGTAGGAATGAAAATGCTCACTTTTCACTGGCCTTATTTGAATCCGCCCTAATTGGGTGGGGAGTATTAGAACACTTATTTTTATAGCCTGGAGAAGGTGAAGGTGTTCATTCTTTTTTTTTAAATCCTCACTTGATGATATGTTTATTGATGGGGGAGAGAGAGAGAGAGAGAGAAAGGGAGAGAGAGAGAGAGAAAGGGAGAGAGAGAGAGAGAAAGGGAGAGGGGGAGAGGGAGAGAGAGAGAGAGAGAGAGAGAGAGAGAGAGAGAGAGAAACATTGATGTGAGAGAAACATTAATTGGTTGTCTTGTGTACATATCCCAACTGGGGATGGAACCCACAACCTGGGTCAAACCCGCAATGTAGGTATGCACCCTGATCAGGGATCAAACCCACAACCTTTTGGTGGATGGAACATGCTCCAACCAACTGAGCCATCTGGCCAGGGCAGAAAATGTACATTCTTCATTTGACCTTTTCTGTCAGGAGTGGAAGTGGGCCCAAAGATTTTCTGTGGTATGTGGCCAGAGTAGTGCACTTACTGTCTAAAAGTTTCAATTTTATTAGGCTGTCTTTTCTGGTTGTTTAGGTAGAGAGGACCAGGTTTTCTAATTGCTTTCTTTTCTTTTTTGTCAGTGTTCATTAGTGTTTCAGGACTTTCAGGTTCTCCACTACCTAGTCTGGAAATATAAATAAAAAAAGAATATCTAGGGAACTTCTGAATATACCAAATTTCAATACTATCTGTTTTTTTTATTTTGCTCTCTATTTTATTTCATTGATCTCATGAACCTTTGCCACAATGTTTTAATTTCTTTATTTTTACTATAGTAAATAAAATGTGTTCCAGCTTCATTTTATTATTATTTTTTTTGCAGAAAGATCTTGGTTATTGTATTTATTGTTGTTCTAATATGGTAGTCCCATTTTCCTCCATTGCTTTCCCCTTGCTCACCCAGCCCCCACTCCCACAATCAATCCCCACTCTGTTGCCCATATCCATGGATCATTTATACTTGTTCTTTAACTGGGCCCCTCCCCTTCTTTCCTCCCTTACCCTCCTCCTCCCCCCCTCTGACAAGCCTTAGTTATTCTTAAATATTTTAGAATAATTTTAATATAAGCTTGATTAATTACAAATTCTTATAATGATTTATATATGTCACTATAAATTGGTCCAAACCCAGAGAATGTAAAACACCAGTAGTAAATCCTAAGGCAAATTATGGCTGATTATGATGTATCAATGTAGGTTCATCTTTGGTTAAAAAAATGTATTTTTCTTGTAAATGAGTTGACAAGAAGGTCAAGAGGTTGGCCAGATATCTGTGGGGGAAAGGGGTATATGGGAAATCTGTGTATCTCCCTCTTAATGTCGTTATAAACCTAGAATTTCTCTTAAAAAATAAAGTTTAAAAAATTCCTGTTACTGTTTTCACAAGATCGTGTTAATATTATAGATGAATTTAAAGAGCAAAGTATGTCATTTCATTCATTTAAATCTACTTTTATGACCCAACAAAGTGTTTTAAATTTTCTTTATGTTTTCCCTGTATGTTTCTAGTTAGGTCTGTTCCTAGAATCTCACTTTTTTTTTATTCATTCCTACAGTTATAATTGTAAATGTTATATTTTCTTTCATGATGTTTAAAATTGTGTTTCTATATCAACACTTGCATTTTTTAATTTTTATTTTATGCCATCTATCTTATTTATTTATACTATTTTTAAAGGGTATAATCTTTTTTTCTTAGGCAAATAAACTATAAGTTTGAATTGATTTTAAATGACATTATATTAGGTTGGCAAAAAAGTTCATATAGGTTCTTCAATAAAATAAAAGACACATTTTTCATTTTCACCAATACCTTTACTGATTTGGATATTTTGAGTATGTCAGCTATCTCCCACGTGGTATAACATTGATTGTTCTCAACTAATGTTTCATGGATCACCATCAACTTCAGCTGATCTACCTGAACAATGGTGTAGCATCATCTACCAAGAAATCTCCAGCACAAAACTTGGCAAACCACTTTTGACACATCCTATAAGTCACAACACCTTCTCTGTACACTGCATATTTTTTTCATGTTTCAGTTGTGTTATTACCTTTCTTGAGACATAAAGCATAATATGCTGATTTTTTTGCTTATTTTCTTCCATCTTCAATATTAAATGGCTATACAAAATTAACCAATTTTGATGTTTTTTAAAAGTGTGCTGATATAATAACCATCATAACACAATCTAACAAAATTGTTTCAAATGAAGTTAAGGACTACTAAGGACTACTAGAGCCATCTTACAGAAAAAATACTGAATGAACATTTTGGCCAGCCCCATATTCTACTCTCCTGTTCTTCAAGTGCACACTCACTTTCTTTGATGATTCCTACCTAAATTAACCACTACTATGGTAATTCTCACATTGTAATGCTCTCTTTACATTATTCCTTCTACATTCATTAGTTTACATTCCACTCTGAGGAATAAGTTTCACTTCTCCATTTTTTTACTCATTCATTTTTTTTGTATTAGTATGAACTTATGGATGTATGTCTATATTCTTCAATTTGTTGTGATACTTCACTATCATTATTTTTTTGAATCTCAAATTATCTAATATTTGGATAGTGGGTGCCTGATTAGACTTTCTCTAGTACCCTTTTGACACATCCCCTTCAATCTTTGATCACCTCTTTATTTGTCAAACACAAGATCTTCTAGGATCATTTTGTACTTTTCCTGCTCCATACTTAGAAACCATCATTTTCCAAGGAGCCCTTATTCCTTTTAGAGGAGAATCTTATTTAGAAACCAAGATTTGTGCACTTTAGCAGAGAGAGCTAGCAAATACTTTCTTGCACATATATGTGTATACACAATACCAAACATATATCGATATCTATTTCTATGTGTACATGTATGTGCACACATGTGATGAATATATAACAATATCTCCATTTTAAATTCAAAATTCAAGGAGTCTTTATAGCATTTCCTCTTTCTATATTTATGAATCCCTTCTCTGACAAGAAAGAAAGATATGATCAATACTCTTGTATATAATTAATCTCCTGACCATGCTGATGTCCTCCTCAGTGAGTGTATGAATGCATTGCCATTTCTTCAGCCCACTGGCTCTTTAATCTTGTCACCTTGTAAATCTCAGCCACACTACAATCTCCAAGAGAAGAGGAAGGTAAAAAGAAAAAGGTCTTTATTACCATTTTTAATAATTTACATGTATTTTTTGCTGTTTTATGGTATACAATCATACCATCTGTGAAAAATAAAAAATTTAGCTGCTCCTTTTCAATGTTTTTCTTCCCACACTTGTCTGTTTCCACTACAAAGTACCCTCAAATGTTAAGTAATAGAGATGATAGTGGACATATTCGCTTTATTTGTAACTTTAATAGTAATACTTCCAGTATTACTATACCATTACACACAATTGGAATACCAAAAGGAGGAGAAGACAATGGAATAGAAGAAGAATTTGATGTGCTAACAAGATCCTTTCCAAAATATATGATAGATGTAAACCTCAGATCCAGGAATTTAGAGAATATCAAGCAGCAGAGACACCAAACACAAACAAACAAAAAATAATAACTACACTTAGACATGTCATATAAAAACTTCAGAAAAACAGAGTGTTGAATAGATGAAGCACAAGAGATTTAATAGTGTGGTGAAACTATTTGTGTGACGCTGTAATGATGAATACATGACATGTTGCTGCATTTGTCAAGACCTATGAAACTTTATGATACGGAGTGAATCTTTTTTTAAGGTTTTATCTTCTTATTTACTTTTAGAGAGAGGGGAAAGGAGGGAGAAAGAAAAGGACAGAAACATCAATGTGTGGTTGTCTCTCGCATGCCCCCTACTGGGGACCTGGCCCGCAACCCAGGCATGTGCCCTAAATGAGAGTCGAACCAGCGGCCTTTTGGTTTGCAGCTCATGCTCAATCCACTTAGCTACACCAGCCAGGCAGAGTAAATCTTAATATATGCAAATGAAAAATCATTTAACTTGTCAGGGGATAGCAGAAAGGAATGTAGACTATGACATGAGGCTATACCTGTATTATCTGCATATGAAACAACTTCATTGAAGAGAGTGTGGGGAAAATACGCTGTCATAAGTAACCCTGGAAATGAGTATAATTTGTAAGATTAAATGCTAAAAAATGTATATAAACATTGTATTCTAGTTAGTAAAGTTTTGTACCATGAGAAGTATAAATTAACAATTCTGATACTGCTATTCATGTATACTGTCATTGAACAAAAAATTAAGTGGTTGGTGAGTTGTGAGAGCCAGGTTTATTTTCTATTGATTGGGAATTTACAAATTAACAAGGAAAAGAGGCTAGGATGATCCATGTACTAATGAATTAAAGCTGACAACACTGGCTGTTTACTCATGTTTAGTTTAATTTCGATGCAGGTGGTTACATATAGACATGTTTATAAATATGTGTATATACACTGGTTGTTATACATGCACATATATTTGCTTTTTCTTGCAAAGTGAGAGGGCATGGCAACAATGATACCCCAGCAGCAACTAGCACACCCAGCACCCAGACAGTCATTTCTAATATTATTCTCTAGCAGGAGGAATGAGGAATTCTTGGAGAAATTGCTGACTCCAGAACTGCAGCAGAAATCATGCAACATGAGCCTGAAGCATCTTGTAGTGCCAGAAAGTAAGGGAAAAAATCTATAAGATGATGGAGGTGTATCAAAGGGACATAGAAGCCAACCAAAAAAGTTCCCAATGACTAAACCTGGAACAAATTAGCAACAAAATAAAGTTACTAAAATAATTTAGTAATCCAAAAGTTAAAATAAATATCCATGAATTCATACTCATACAAATACATAATTGAATAAAAGTAATTACATGAGAAAGACAGGATAGATCTTCTGTGCTGAAGAAATCCATACAATTTATATAGCTACTTCATCCTCAAGATACTCCTCACTCAGTAAGCAGGGGCAATGTATAATGAGTTCCTTCCAAGAGTACAATTTGAAAAAGTATGGTAGAGGAAGGTAACTTTTCAGTAGAGAACCCTACAAAGACTACTTCAGCCAGTTAATCAAGGTTAACAGCTACAGTGATGAGTCATAATTATAGCATGTACACTTGATATGACATGATGTGAATGACACTTTACCTCTGTGGTTTTTCTTCTAAAACCCTATAACCACAGTCTAATCATGAGAAAAACTTCAGAGAAATCCCTATCAAGAAATAATCTGCAAAATACTTGACCTGTAGTCCTCAAAATTTCCAAGATCATCAAGAACAAGGAAAGTCTGAGAAAGCAATATAACAAAGAGTAGCCTAAGGAGAGATTACAGCTAGATATAAGGAGATAGTCTTGCTAGAAAATCATGGAATTGAAAAGGACAACTAGTTAAAAAGTTGGACATTTGAATAAAATATGTACTTTAGTTAATGTATCAATATTGGTTCTTTCATTTAACAAATGCACAATATTAATGTAAGATGTTAAAAACTGGGAAAGACTGATGTGGGGTATTTGGGAACTCTTTACTATCTTTGCAAAATTTTTTGTAAATTTAAAAATGTCCTAAAATTTTTAAAGTGTATATTTTAAAAATATCTGTTAGAATTTATCAATGAAACAATTTGGGCCTTATGCTTTGCAGGGAGAATCGCTCATTGACAATTTTCTCTATTTCTTACATGGTTATTTATTTGGTTATATCTTCTATATAAGTGCTCTTGGGATCAGTTTTCATAGCTTTTATTGTTGGAGAAAGTAAAATGTAAAATTCCAAGATTTTAAGTGTATTTGTATGGAGCACAACAGGATTTTGAGGAATTGAATCAGGGTTAGCCCCATAAGCTCCCTCAATTCCTGGACTTTTTATAGCTCCTCCAACTGAGGTAACTAACCCCTCTTCCCAACCACCTGCAAGTTCTGCTTTACTTTTTCCTGAACTGTTGCTATTGGAGCAGAAATCCTAGCAGGAATTTCAGTTCCTTCATTCCAAACTTGCTTTTTTCTCTAGTCTCACCTGTGATAAGTCAGACTTATGGCCTGGTACCCTAAATTCCTATATTGATTGTCAATACTTTCACCTTCCCTGGAAATACATCAGTACCTAGGATTGAACTATCATTTTCTGTCCTCTGCTGGATTCATTTGCCTAGATGCCTGCAGAGCTGGAGCTCCATGTAGACATCCATTCCCTCAATGCTAACTGATTTTATTATACTGAGCCACTCCTTGTTCTACAATGCTTTCAACCTGTTTCCTAGACCTCCTCTGTGCACCCACTTCATTTTCTTCCAGGGGAACATTCTTTGGAGCCTTCTCCACATCCCTCCAATTGTTAAATTGTTCCCTCCAGGAGTGATTTAACATTCCTTTTCTCTCCCCAAGAAACACTTCCTGGCTCTCAGGAGTTTTTAATTCAATCCTGATAAATGAATTACTGGTATTATTTTATACCAGCTTAAGTCAAGGTCATGCTGATGACACTTGCAAGGTAAAAGGGGGAATTCTCTCCATCCACAAGATTTTCTCTTTTCTGTTCCTCCATTTGATATTAATTTATGGGTCTGTGCTGGATATCAATCCAAGGGTCTGTGCTTGACAGGTGTTTCTTGGGATTTACATGCATAAATCTCCCTTTCAACAGAAGGTGACTTACAGCAACTAGCAACAGTGAAGATCAATTTAAGAAAATGCTGTTAAATTGCAGAGGCTAAAGCAGATTGATGTCAGTTTCCAAGTTGCCCTCTGCAGCTGACCACCAATATATATGTTTGTCCGAAGACACTGGACGGGATTTAGCATTTTGTTTGGCCTTTTGTAGCAAGGATTCTGAGATCATTGCCAAAATAGAAGATACATGCCCAAGGGAATTACTACAAACTACTTTAGCAAAAGAATGTCTACAGCTTTCTGTGAGAGAGAGCATCACTTTAAAAACAAAGTGCTTTTAACCAGAAAAGTTTTCAAATATTTTAAACAGTTTTTATTTACAAGTTACCAATTTCCTGCAGTGGGTTCAGGCTATAACATGGGAATATTTGACATCAATGGGATGATGGATATCTTTTTGGCTACCAGGGTTGTTAATGGAGGTAATAGGGGTTGGAATGGCTGCCTGCTGAGATGGTGGGTTTTATCTTATATGAGGTGTGGGGAGGGGTGGCCAGGAAGGTATCAGATGAACATGTACTGGAGTCCTGTGAAGGGGATTTCTGTTTCAGGAAACTATTCACTGATTAGTTTCTGCAGTCTTTTAAAAGCCCATAATCCTTCATGTCAAATTCAAAAAGAGTAGAGTATCAATGAAAGCTGAAGAACTGGAATAAGGTGGAACTGAAGTGCTGGGGCAAAATCCAATCCAGGGTCTTGTCTGCTGATCTACTGAATCAGAACAAACTGTAAGAATACTGTTAAGATGCAGATTTCCAAGCCTAACTCCTTCACATTCTACCCCCTGTAGCCTAGGAGGAAACTCAGAGAACTCACTTTGAAACCTATGCATTCAGTAGAAGCTCAGGTTTTAGAAATTGGCTGAATACCTGGGACCCAGCAGGAAGGCCAGAGCTGCTTACTGACTCTCCCAGAGATGGATTGCAGGTGACATATGGGCATGAACAGGAAGCTGTGCCCTGAAAAAGGAGAATGATGTCAGGGTGGGAGATATGAAGTGGGTAAACACTTGTGCCTCCAGTGGAGCTGCATCCATCCATAGGAGAAAAAAAGGTTTGTGAAGTCTAGAGATTGTTTTCAAGGAACTAGTACACCAAATATGGGTGCATCAGCCCAAAGCCTATACCTGCAGTAAGCTTCATGAAATTTGCCCTCAGGATGAGCTTTCAAACTCACTTCTACCTGAATTATAGTTCTGATCTACCCCAGACATTTTGGGCTCAGTAATTGCTGCCCCATCTCTGGCACTGAAGCGTGTGGTTGCTCTAATTCCTAGTGCAGGATAGCCCTGATTGGGAATTGCCAGACCTGTACATTAGCCCACCTGATGCATTTTTAGCTTTGGATACTCAGAGTGGAAGGTGCTTAACCCAGCAAACATTTGGATATGTGATTCTGGAGCTAAGATCTCTATGTCACTTTGGTGAACTTGGACAATTACCTTAATGAATTATTTTATAGAAGGGAAGGGTTTACAGGAACAAATATAGAGGACACATGGACAAAACTACGGGGCTTGGAAATGGAAGGGAGGTGGGGAGGGATGGGTGGGTCGGCTGGAATGGGAATAAAAGATAGAAACTGTACTGAATAATCTAAAATAAAAAATTAAAAAAATATTTTATTAATAGTGGGGGAACATATTGGTGCTGGATTTCATTTTATCCTCTTGTCCTTCTAGTCAGAGTCCCCCCTGGGGTTTTCTTCCTCACCTTCTTGTGAGTTTGTCTTGTGACTCTGTGTGGCAAGTCTCTAGTATAGATCTTTCAACAGAATGAGTCAATAGAAAGAGAATTAACCCCACCTACCATTGTGTCTAAATATTATTTGATATGTTCCTTGTAGGCCTGGTGCTCTCGCCCTCTGCTATTAATCAAAAATTTTATTATTGTCTCAGGCAACATAAAAAGCACTCACTCTCCCTTCCTAAGACACACATTGCTGTCCCTAACCCAGGGCCTCTAATGAAGCTGGTGCTCAGCTGTTGAATAATTTCATTACTTCAGTGCTGCAGTGACCACTTTTAAAGGCCATGTCTTCATTTCTCAGAGAAACAAACTGCAATTTAGGTAACCTATCACTCTGTGGACCTAGTCTGTTAGAGCAACTTGAAGCCAAGTCCAAAGATTTGAGCTTTGGGTATGGATGGAGATAAATAAGTACACTGTTCAGACTTTTTCTAGAATCATAAATAAATATCTTTATTGAAAGTGAACTTCAATGTAAACAGAAGAGTAGATATTTCTTTTAAATGCAATACATGCTCCAGGTAGATTCTGTTACCTTTCTTTATTGATCTCTTCTTTTCCCTTTATCAGCTCAACTGGAATTTTAACTTACAATCAAAAAAGTATTTTCCAGCAGTTACTTTTCATTCAGACTTGGAGCTTCTTTGATGTAAAGTCCTGAACACCACCCTAGATGCTTATCCCTCAATGGCTAGCAAAGACCAAACTGTTGATCTCAGTCACAGGCTGTCTATTCACCTTGCCTCCACTACCTGAGCTAATTATAGAGACCAAACTCTTTGCCCACTAACAAAAATAAATAAGCTTCACAAAGGTGTGATGTTGCTGAAAGTGTATGAACTACCCCCTCCCTTAAGTCTCTTTTCCTCAAATCAGAAAACATACTATCTTACTTGACACTTTCCAGATTCCCTCCTCCCATCAGCTCTCTGAACCCGCTGGGGGATGCTGGCTTAATTTCCACAATAGCTGCATTTAATTAGTATCCCAGGGTAACTGGCTTCCCTTAGCAACAGAGGTAACAATGGCTTCAGCTAACAAATTACTTTCACTACAGTTTTCTTCAACTGATAAAAAACATATCCAACAATACTCAAACATATGTTTTAAACAGAAAAGTAATCTGATATCCACTCATCAACAAATATTTAGTAAGCTCCTTCTGTGTACAAATCACATAACTGGTCTCTGGGTATAGGGAGTTGAATCAACTATGGTTCTTTCTCTTGGGAAACCCAAAACAGAATCGAAAAGAGAAGATATGAACTAAAATGTGTTTACTTCAAGTATTAAATGTGTACTTTGGTTTGAAGACCTGGAGAGTGTCCAAAAAAGGTGAAGGGCTTTGGGCTAGGGGAAGAAGGTCTTGAACTTGAAAGACCAACTATCGAGAGTAAGGGATTTTAAGTAAAACCCTAACTTTCCCACTACCTGTGTGATCTTAGGCAAATTACTTAAATTTTCTGAGCTCAATTTCCTTTTCTGTAAATGGGGAAGAGTAAAGCTCACTCAAAAAGGCTTATGTAAGAGTTAGAAATTCCATAGATAAAGTACCTATTGTAGGTATTGCCTAGACAATAGTCCCTCATTTCATCATTGGTAATGTAATCTCAAAGGCTCAACAGGCTTCAGCTAGGTAAAAAGGAAGGGGATGGAATTTCCATTTGGAAGGAAGTACATCCAAATGCTCAGAACAACTGAGACAGGAAATTGCTGAGCTTACAATGAGAAGCTGAGAGTAAGTGGAGATGGAATTGGAAAAATAGTTGAGATTTTTGTCACAAAAACTCTAGGTTAAAATGTCAGATTTGAAAGAGACCTTTAGTAATAATCTCATGCTCCAATCTCTATTTGATTGATGACATAGCTTACCTTTTATTAGTCCTAAGCTTTTTCATTATGAAGTAGAGTTTTATTTTCAAATTATATAAAAATGTTAATAGTTTTAAACTTCCATAATGTTCCCTCTCAGCCATAGTTTAGTATATATCTAGTTGCTGGTATGAGGGCAACTATACTCTTATCAAAGACACTAACAGAGACTCCTTGACCTGGTCTGGGCCATGAGCTAACTGGAGAAAAGTGGATGAAGTAGGACTGATAACAGTTTGCTGCTTCCTCAGTTTCCTGAGAAATTCCAGGTTTGGATGCTACCCAAGGTCACCTTCACCCTCCATCTAAATCAAGAGAACATCTGATTTGTCCTTGCTATCACTGTAAATAATGAAAAATAAGAATATTTGTACTCTATCTTTAATAGATTTTATTTATTTATTTAGTTTAAGAGAAGGGAAGGGAGGGAGAAAGAGAGAGAGAAACATCAGTGTGTAATTGCTTCTTGAGCGTCCACCACCAGGCACCTGGCCCTCAACCCAAACATGTACCCTAGACCAGGAATCAAGCCAGCAACGCTTTGGTTTGTAGGCTAGCACTCAATCCAGTGAGCCACACCAGCCAGGGCTATTTGTACACTATTTACATAGTACTACTTACCTTTTAAGGAACACTCACATCTGTTCATTCATTTTCTTCTAATATCAGACCTGGAGATAGTTACACCATCCTTCTACCCCCCAACACACATACACCTCAGTTCTACATGTGAAGAAACTGAGGCGCAGCAAGATGAAATGACTTTCTTCAGAACACATAGACAGTTAATGACTAGAACTCAGGCCTTCTAACTTCTTACCCAAGGCCAGTATCTATAATTTGGAGTAGGGCTTATGTAGGAGAAAGTGACAAGGGATAGATAATCTATGAGGCATTCAAATTTCTGTCTCTAGGAAGCCTTGATCTTCATCATATTTCCCTCAATGTCTCTTGGATGTTACACATTCTTATCAGCAGCCTTCCTACTCCTACAGATCATCAACACTCATCCCAAAAGCCTGGGAATGGCCACAGTGCTTGGGCTCTTTTCCCATATCTTACTGTTCCACAGCATATAACAATTTCTTGACAAATTTCCATTCCACACCACATAACACATCTTTGACAGATTTCCAATAAGAAAAAAATAGCAGAAACCAAATGCCCTCCACTTGTTACTTGTTGTGGCCAAGCATAGGCTTGTTTCAAAAGGTGTACCATAGGGCAGTCATGATATTCAACTCCTGATCCAAGTCTAGCTGGTGTTTCTTTTCCACATAATAAGTTAAGAGGTTCCTATTAGATCTTTTTTATTTACAAAACAAAGACAAACATCACTATTACAATTCAGTAAGTTTAAAGAAGGAACCCCATTGATACATGTTGTTGTGTATTTCACTTTTTTGTGTTTCATACTGTGCAAACTAACATTAGATCATTATGTTTTTCTGGTTCTCCCCTCCTATTTATGGGAATAGAGAGTTCATAGCCTTTTAAAGAGAAATTAAGTGTCAAACAAAATTTCACCTTCTAGAAAAACATTAATAGACAGGATTTTTCAAATATATATGATTTTTACTATCTGGGTATCTATGAATTCATTAACATTTATTGAATCCCTATAAAGTACCACACACTCTGCCTGTATATCACATTTAATTCTTAATCACTATGAAATAGGAAATATTATGCCTATTTTATAGAACAGGTGACTGAGGTTCAAGTATGTTGCCATTTAATAAACATTTACAGTAAAGAGCTACTAAGAGTCAAATCTGAGACTTTAATCCAGGTCTTCTAGTTCCAGAGCTAATGCTTTTCTTAATATACCCCAGCAGCATGTACAGGAGCTTGTTCCAAAAGTAAAGTTAATTTTTAGAAAATAACTAGGCAAGAAAATAATTATGAATTAGAGAACATCCAAATTTCAGATCCAAATCACTTGACCACTTAAAAGATAAAAGACTTAATCAATCACAAAGAATTCCATTTAAACTTATTATCTAAATGAATTAATAAGAATGACACTTTCTTACGTATTCCAGATCATAAAATCAACGTACGAACTTTCCAATCGTTTGAATCCAAAACACTAATCTTAAGAGAAAGCTTATATACCAAGAGTCTTTATAGTATGACACAAATAGAATCTTAATTTTCAATTTCTATTTAACTAATTTTTCTTTTGAAACAGAATTAGGAAGCCAAAAACCCTTCATACCCATTAAGCCCCTTGCATTTCATTTAAGAGGTTTCATTTTTCAAGCCAAATCCCAGAAGACAAAATAAGCTCTAATTTGCACACCAGAATTATAATTGCTTGTCTCAAGCCAGTGTCTCAGTGCCTGTATTAAGGGCTTCCCACTGACCAAAAATTGTTAGTTCATCAATCCATACAACTTTCTTTTGTACATTGAAGCTACTCCTCACTTTCCTGTTGTTTAGAATTGCCTATAGAACAGAAGATGCCCAGTAAAACTTAATTTTCAGATAATCAGCAAATAGTTTTCAGGTAATTATGTCCTGTGTAATAATTAGGACATACTTATACTAAAAAAATCATTTTTAATCGGAAATTCAAATTTAACAGGACATCCTGTATTGTTATTTGCTAAATCTATCAACCTTTCTCTTGATTCATTACAATTTTCACCAGGATTTTATCTCTATTATATTTTTAAATGCAACATTTATGTTTTTGTGGTGTGTGTGTCTGTGTGCATGTAAATGCCTTTCAAAATAAAGGTTTTGGAGCACATTTGCAATATTGAGACAATAGATATCAATCACTTTTATTAATAATGTGTAATCACTCTCTCTATATATAATTTACATCTATCTATCTATCTATCATTATATATATAAATTGAGTGTAAGAGTTACCAGGAAAATTGAAAATAGAAAAGTGGCAGGAGGCAGGGGGAGTGTTGAGAGAAACTTTCCTTACCATATATTAAAAGATACTATAAATTTATACTAATGAGAACTATTTGATTCTGATATGAGTAGATAAATTAATACCATAGAATAGTACCCCAAAATAAGTTCCAGAAGTATCAAGGAGTTAAATGAAAAAGGCAATTGTGAAGGTACCACAAGAAACATGGAAAAATTAAAGGCAATCTTAACACAGAAAAGACCTTTCTAAGGAAGATGCAAAGCCCAGAAAACAAAAAGGTTGTTACATGTAACCACATATAAAATATACAAATATGATTTTTCTTTTTATCAAGAACTTCCCATTATAAAACTAGTGCCTATTTTTTCTTTTCTTTTTAAAAAAATTCCATCATTTATTCTCTTTATGCCCTCTCCCTCACAACCCTCCCCCACAATCACTATACTGTTTCCATATCCAAG
Organism: Trachops cirrhosus; assembly: GCA_028533065.1. NCBI lineage: Eukaryota > Metazoa > Chordata > Mammalia > Chiroptera > Phyllostomidae > Trachops > Trachops cirrhosus. The sequence goes on along the minus strand of CM052552.1, from coordinate 18,603,433 downwards.
AGTTCATTCTCTCTTTTTCCCTTTTTTTCTCAATTCCTCCATCACTCAGGCACTCCCCCAAGAGCAGTCATCCTGCTCTCTATCTATGAATCTGTCTCTATTTTGCTTGTTAGTTCAGTTTGTTCATTATATTCCAAATATGAGTGAATCATATGGTACTTGACTTTCTCTGACTGACTTATTTCATTTAGCATAATATTCTCCAGGTCAATCCATGCTGTTGCAATGGGTAAAATTTACTTCATTTTATGGCTGAGTAGTATTATATTGTGTAAATGTACCATTTTTTCAATTACAGTTGATATACAATATTATATTTGTTACAGATATACAAGAAAATTTTTAAATTTTTTTCATAAAAATATAACAAACACCATCAAAAAGCAATTTAGAGAAACATCTTCAACAAATCTGACCCACAGTGCACTATTATTTAATATGTAAAGATCTCTAATAAATCAATTGGCAGAAGAACAAAACAATAAATAGAAAAATGAGTAAAGGGCATAAATAGTTCACTGAAAAACTACTACACAGCCCTAACCTGTATGGCTCAGTTGGTTGGCCATTGTCTTGCAATGCAAAAGGTTGCCAGTTTGATACCTAGTTGCAGCAAATGTCTAGGTTGTGTGTTCAGTCCCTGGTCAGGGCACATACAAAAGGCAACAGATCGTTTGTTTCTTGTGTTGATGTTTCTCTCTCTCCCTTTTCCTCTCTCTAAAAATAAAAAATAGATCTAACTTCCAGTCAAGATGGAGGCATAGGTAAACGTGGCTCACTTCCTCACACAACCACAGAAAAAAAAATACAACTAGACTACAAAACAACCATTCCTCAAAACTGTCAGAAATCTAGTTGAATGAAAATCTGACAACTGTGGAATTAAATAAACATCCATCCAGACTGGTAGGAGGGGCAAAGACATGGAATGGTCTTGTTGGTCCCATACCCACATGTGGTAGATAAAAATCAGGAGGGATACCTCAGGAGTGAGAGATTCTGGGCCCACACCAGACCACCCAGTTCAGGACTCCAGCACCAGGAAGATAACTCCCCATAATTTCTGGCTATAACAACCAGTAGGGGTTGGGGTGGCAGAAGAAAGTGCAGGATTCTTAAGAGTGTGCCCTTAAAGAGTCCACAATGGACTTAGGACTTATGCAGATGTCCTCCCTCTGGGCTCCAGCATTGGGGGCAGCAGATAGAATGACATCAGTGGCATATAGGGAGAAACTGAAGTGTCTTGCATCAGGGCAAGTGCTATGGGACAGCTTCCTCACAGACAAAACTTCAGAGGTCAGGCAGTGGCCTTTTCCTTTTTCTGAGCCCTCCCACACACAGACCGGTGACACCATATCAGAGACTGCATAAACTTGGTTCACATGCGTTGCCCTACACAGGCAATTACCTAAAGCTCTGCTGCATTCAACTTATCAGAGGGTTTTTCTACAATAGGCCACATTATTAAGAAAAGAAGTCAAAGCAGCTCTACCTAATACATAAACAAACAAACAAACAAACAAACAAAAACTCACAGGGAGGTTACCAAAATGAAGAGACAAAGAAATAGGGCCCAAATGAAAGAACAGAAAAAAAAAAAACCTCCAGAAAAAAAAGTAAACAAAGTGGAGATAAGCAATCTAACAGATGCTGAAGTCAAAACACTGGTTATTAGGATGGCCAAGAAACTCATTGGTTACTTCAACAGCACAAAAAAGACTGAGGCAGAAATGAAGATTATACTAAGTAAAATAAAGAAAAATTTACAGGGAACCAACATTGGAGTGATGAAGCCTAGAATCAAAACAATGATTTAGGACATAAGGAAGGGAAAAAAAAAACATTCAGTCAGAGAAGCAAGAAAAAAATGGATGGGCTACAGAGCCTCTGGGAGAACTTCAAGCATACCAACATTTGAATTAAAGGATTGCTGGAAGCAGGAGAGAAAGAGCAAGAAATTGAAAACTTATTTGAAAAAATAATAAAAGAAAACCCCTAATTTGGTGAAGGAAATATACACAAGTCCAGGAAGCATATACAGTTCCAAATAACATGGACACAAAGAGGAGCACAACAAGACACATCACAATGAAAATGTCAAAGGTTAAAAATAAAAAAAAAATCTTAAAAGCAGCAAAGAAAAAAAACAGATAGTTACCTACAAAGAAGTCTCCATAAGACTGTCAGCTGATTTCTCAAAAGAAATTTGCAGCTAGAAGGGAATGGCAAGAAGTATTCAGAGTCATGAAAAGCAAGGACTTACAATCTACATTACACTATCCACCAAAGCTATCATTTAGAATGGAAGGGCAGATGAAGTGCTTCCGAGACAAGGTAAAGCTAAAGGACTTCAACATCACCAAGCCACTATTATATGAAATGTTAAAGGGACTTATTTAAGAAAAAGAAGATCAAAACTATGAACATTAAAATGACAATAAGTTTACAACTATTACAATTGAATCCAAAAAACAAACTGAACAAACAAGCAGAACAGAAACAGAATCATAAATATGCAGATCATTTCAGGGTTATCAGGTGGGAGACAGGAAGAGAAAATGGGGGAAAAGGTACAGGGATTAAGAAGTACAAATTGCTAGGTACAAAATAGACAGGGGGATGTTAAGCACAGTTTAGGAAATAGAGTAGCCAAAAAACTTTTATGCACTACCAATGAACATAAACTAAGGGGGGGATTGCAAGAAGGATGTGGGACACTGGGTGAAAGGAGGCAAAGGAGGAAAAATTGGGACAAGTGTAATAGCATACTCAATAAAATATATTTTAAAAAATAATCTAAAAAAATAAAATAAAAATAAATAAATAAATAATAAATTTTTGACCCAGCAATTCCACTGCTGGGATTATACCCTAAGAGCCCTGAAACACCAATCCAAAAGAACCTACACACCGCAATGTTCATAGCAGCACAATTTACAATAGCCAAGTGCTGGAAGCAACCTAAGTGCCCATCAGTAAATGAATGGATCAAAAAAACATGGTGCATTTACACAATGGAATTCTACACAGCAGAGAGAATGAAGGAGTTCCTACCCTTTGTGACAACATGGATGGAACTGGAGAGCATTATGTTAAGTGCAATAAGCCAGACAGTGAGAGACAAATATCATATGATCTCACCTTTAACTGGAACATAATCACCAAAAGTAAAATGCAAACAAAATATAACCAGAGACACTGAAATGAAGAACAATCTAACAATAGCCTGAGGGGATGGGGGAGGGGACAATGGGGAGAAGGGTTTTCAGGAACTACTATAAAGGACACATGGACAAAACCAAGGGGGAGGGTGGAAGCAAGCAAGGGAGGGAGGTGGGTTTGACTGGGTCAGAGAGGAGGGGTGGGGGAGAAAATGCAGACAACTGTAATTGAACAATAATAAAGTAATTAAAAAGTAAAAATAAATAAATTATCCCTTTAAAAATATTTGCACAACAATGCAAAGGTATACATATACAAGGATATGCATTACAATGTTGTTTTACCAATGAAAAATTGGGATGGAGCTAACTGTCCATTACTAGAGGGTGGAATAAATTAGTGTATATTCATATAACAAAATAATTTTTAGTTGAAGAAGTAAAAGTGATTTACATGTGCTAAAATGTAATGATTTTGAAGTTTAATCTGTTGAGATTAAAGAAAAAGTAAGATTCACAATGGTGATTATGTTGTTCATCCTGTTTTGATAAAGAAATATGCATATATTTATGTTTGTATGTGCAGAGGCAAACTTTCATTGTTACACCCTTTTGTATTCTTTGAAAATTTTTGTATGAAGTGCATGTATTACTTTTTCAATAAGAAACAGCTAATCTATAAAAGATAACTATTTTGGGTCTTTTTTAAAGCTTGCTTATCTCATCTCTCATTTCTTCTCTCGTTCTTAGCTCAAGGTCTGTTTGCCAGTTATCACTGTTGTGCCAGTGGGGCCCTGCAGGGAACTGATGATAATCAGTGGCTTGCTCCCTCTCATAACACAATCCAGCAATCAGCAACTCAATTTCCTTGTACCAGAAAGGCCCCCACTTAATGTTAGCAAACAGAAATGTAAGTTTCCCCAAACTCAAAAGTTTCAAGGGGCAAATGTATTTCTCAAACCATGAAGTTTAAGGCATACTGCATTTCTCTAGATAGTAACAGTATATTACACCCATGATTCTTGCATTCTTGACTGACTCTCCAACAGATGCCACTTTCTCCATTATCTTTATCCAGGTTGTTATCTTTTTGTGGAATCCCCTCCTTTGTCTAGCTGGTGCCACAAATGTTACACTTCCCTTAAGACACAAGTCTCATTTTTTCCTCTACGTTGACTTTCATAATTACTTCTGCCCTGCTCAGAACACTATTTTCTTTTCCCTGACTTTGTGTCTTACGTTCATAAAAAGGTTATAGACATTCTAAATTATACTTTCTTAAAACTTTTTCTTAAATGTGACATGTAGGAATTAACTATGTTATCTAAATAGCACTCATTTTAGAGTCAAATAGAACAGGGTTCAAAGTTTTCTTCCAAGTTATACAGATGTTTAGGCAAATTACTTAAACTTTATGTGTCAGAATTTCTGCATTTTTAAACTGTAGATAATAGTATTTACCATAAAGAGATATCATTGGTATTAAATTTAAAGTGTCTGGCATGATATCTGGTATATCACTGATGGTAATTTACACTTAGCCTAGGAGCATCCTCTTCTTTGACCTAAGTACTTTACTATCACTGAGTAAAGACCAACAAACTTGAAGTTGATAGACCCCAGAATAAAATTTAAAGTATACATTATGGATTTCTTTTTTTACTTTCCCCATATTTTTTTTGTTTTCTTATTTTGTTTCTTCTCCTTTTATTATGTCAAGGTTTAATTGTGTTCTGACTCTAGCACTCATCATTTGTGTGACCTTGGGCTACTTACTAAATTGTTTAAAGCCTCAGTCTTTCCTAAAACAGTGTTGGTAATGTTTTCCTTATAAGGTTGTTGGGAAATTTAAATGAGATTATGTATGTGAATGTGTACAGTGTAAAGTGGTAGAGTACTATAATAATTTGAAGTGCTCTTACTAAATGTTCATGTAGAGATTTTATTTTTTTCTTTTCTTTTTTGAAATTTTTAATTTAATTTGTGTTCAAGTACAGTGGTCTCCATTTTCCCCCTACCATTCCCACCTGCCCCACCCATCCCTGCCTCCCACCCTCAGTGGGATAGAGGGTAGAGTGAGATTTTAAAGTGAACAAAAGCCTTTGGAGTCCCAATGACTTATTTTGCAGCCCAGATTTATGTATCACTTTAGTTTGTTCAGAAGACATATTTCCGGCTGTCATCCATCTACACTTTTGCTACAGCCTCTTCTAGGCTGTCTGTCTGTATAGAATTAGTTATTCATTCTAGCACAAACCAATTTCCCCCCAGACAAAATCCCTTCTTGCTTAGAGCCGAAATCCTGCCATTGAGTGACTTCAATTGACATACCCAGTCTTTTGTATCTGCCTCATTCTTTCTTCTTCATTTTCTTATCTTAAGGATGTTGAAACATTTTTAATTAATTAATTCATTCATTCATCAACTCAGTCCCCCAAATATGTATTAATATGAAGCACTTACTAAATGCTGTATCTAATGGCTAAATTTTGAGGATAAGAGGTAAATAAGGCACATACCCAGCCCAGTGACTTCACAATTGAGTAGGGAGAAATGTACAAATAAATGTTTATAATTCACTTTTATACTAACAATATGTTCTATCAGCTACTGAGACAGCAAGTTCAGGAAAAACTTCTGGAGGAGGAGGCATATATTTTACAGTTCAAAATATTTTGGAATAGTACTAGTAAAGTTTACTAACTGTAATATGATATATCATTAAAAATTATTTCTAAAATGTTTTAAAAGTGTTTATAAAAGTAATCTAAAATATAAAAAAATGAAGGATATATGTCATGCAGAGAATACAGTGCATGAAAAGATACAAAGCTATAAAGTGATGATGCTTATCTAGAGAATATATTCATAGGATTATGAAAAGCGACATGAAGAGTGTTAGGTGAATTCCAAGCCAGATCATAGAAGTCACTATGGACACACAAAGGGGCTTAAGTGGAGTCGACCACAAGAGGATAGAGTTTCAAACAGAGTAGAGGCATAATTAGTTTACAGCAGTGATTGTCAACCCCCATGGTACATGTGAAACATCTGGGGGATCTTTAAAGACTCAAACAATGTTTCATTATTTTTTAGTGTTGGGCATATAACTACTATAAGTACTCAATATATATACACACATACTTACACATTATATATATTTCTGTCTTATTCAACTTACGTTGCTAAAACAAGATACCATAAACTAGGTAGTATAAACAAGAAAATTTTATTATCACAGTTCTGGAGCCTGAGAGGTTGAAGATCAGAGTGATAGCATGGTCAGGTTCTGGTGAGAGACCTCTTCCTGATTTGTAGTTGGTCACCTTCTCATTGTATATTCACATGGTGAAAAGCAGACAGAAAGAGAGCAAGCTCTCTTGTTTCTTTTCATAAGGATACTAATCACATTAATAATAACTCTACCCCATGAACTAATCACCCCCCAAAGACTCTCTTAATACCATCACATTGGGGGTTAGGATATCAATATATGACTTTTGGGGGGACAGAACATTAAGCTGATATACTCATTTTATAACATAAAATATATAATGTATATTCTATATTATATACACTATATATAATATACTATATATACACAGGTGTATAATAAGAGTGAAAGGAAGAGAGAAAGCAAATGTGTCAAAATGTTAGGAAAGAATGACTCCAGGTGAAGAGTATATGGGCATTTATTGATCTCATAAGTTTGAAAATTTTTACCATAAAAATTTGTTAATGATGATGAGTATTATACATTGAAATGGTTAAAATGCTAAAATTTTTATGTGTGCTTTCCCAAAATAAAAAAGACAAAGAAAGCATATACAAATTACATGAATGTGGAAAATGGGCAGATGGCTCAGAGCTGTATATGAGAAGGCGAGAGTACATGACTGGGAGCTAAAAAGGTGGATAACAGAATCATGGCACTATCAAAAGAACTGAATGATGATTGGAAATTGAAACTTCATAGTTTTCTTTCAAGATCCAAGACATCAACTAAACAAATACAGGATAATATGTCATGGCAGCAACTGGTGTGAAAATGCCCTAGGATTTTTTACTTCCTCATGAGCTGATGTGAGACAACGGTGTGACATGGTTGCTAAATAAAATCAAACAAGTTGAGCTACCAAAAACAGAATATGAATGTTCAAGAAACCCTAGATATTCAAATCTACTAGTTTTTTTATATAGGTCAAGCCACACCTGGAGTGTTGTGTAGATTGAGAGAAACATGTCTTCAAGAGACCACCAAGATTAAGTAGTCATTTCATTTGAGACACAGGTAAATGTATTGTGTGTAATCAGTGGTGTGCTGAGAAGATATGCCTACAAAACATGAAGTAGGTGAGTAGGTAAATAATCTGTGTTGGTGATTCAGAAATGAAGAAGTTAAGTTAGAGGCTGAATAATCCACAGGGTTCTCAAGAACTAGATCCAAAGTGTTAACAATACAAAGTTCCAAGAGCTTGGGCAGCAGCTGGGAGGCAGGCCCACTGCAGCTGCTGCTCAATGTTTGGCTTCATAGCCTCTCTTTGTTGCTTCTGTAACTGTCTGCCAAAGCCAGAGTAAAACTTTAATTTAGAAATTAAAGGACATAACAAGGACATGAGACCTCCCTTCAAAATCTATAGAACTGGGTGGAAATTATTGTTATACCCAGTTTACAGATAAGGACACTTAAGGCTCAGAAAACTTAGGTAATAGGACAGAAGTTACATTGCTAAGGAATGGCAGAAGTGGAATTCTAACTGAAGTTATCATTTATTCATGAATTTATGTAATATGTATTGAGATGTACTTATGGCAAGCACTGGGCTACAAAGGTGAAAAATACATAGTCTTTGCTCTCAAGATGCTTATAAATACCTTAAAACAGTGCAATCAGGAATAAAATAGAGGATTTCACATTATGTTTTAATTTCATATGCTGGAGAACTCTAGCTTAAGTGGAGCTGGAGCATAGGGCACATGGAAGGAATGACAGAAGTACATCTGGAAAATTGATCTGGGCCCAGATTTTGTTGGCCTGAAATTACTATGCCAAATTGAATGGATTTTATACTGTATACAGTGAAGACTTATAAACATTTCCAAAGCAGAAGATTTATCTTGCTTTCCATTTAGCAAGATAACTCTAGGAGCGGGTTGAGGATGGACTGAGGGGTGCTGGGAAGAAAGATATTTCAAGTTGCATTACAATAGACTGTATAAGAGAAGATGAAAGCCAGAACTAAAGCAATAATAGTAGAAACATGCAAGGATGGGGTTACACAGATGTGAGAGCTGTTTCTAAGTATGAATCAGTAAGACTTTGTGACTGATCAGACATAAGAGGTAAACACAGGGAAGCCAATGATGTTGCTGAATTGTAAAGCATTAGGTAATGAATGAAAATGAGGGATAAAGGAAGAAGACCAGATCAAGGAAAGTAGAAGATAATTGTTTTGGTGTACATTGGTCTTAAGATGACTCTATGGTATCCAAGAAAGAAGTTCCGGTAAGCAGCTGGAAAGAGGACTGAAGTTGAAGAGAAATATTTGAGTTAAAGAAGGGGTGTCCAACCCATGGCCTGTAGGATGCGTCTGGCCCAGGATGGTTATGAATGTGGCCCAACACAGAATCATAGCTTACTTAAAACATTATGAGATTTTTTTTGTGATTATGTGTTGCAATGTCACATAAAATAAATGTGCATATGCTCTTGCTGTTTGAATTCACGGTCTCTCTATTTGTACGCATGCATGGGTTCAATATTACAGTGGTATGTGGCTTCCAGTCTGTTATCTTCCAAATGCAGATACTAGAATTGATACCATCAGATGCTACATGTGCTCATGGTGACTTAGCAAGACAGCAATTATCAATATTCCAACCTACCATTGCAATCTTAGGCATTTAATGTTATTTAGGAGTAACATAAGCATTCTTATTTGATCATTAAGGGCACCTCAGTGGTGCCTCACACGTCTTCCACCATGCTTTACAATTGGCCCTCTGTCGTGCCTTGCATCAGCAGCTGAGAGGGCTGTGAAAGGGCCCTTGCTTTCTATTTTACTGTCAAATAATTTTCATAACAAAAGTAAATAAAATCTTTTATCTATTATTATTTTTTTAATCCCAGCATGGCTTCTACAATGTCTCACAAGAAAAAAGAAACCCAAAAAAGAAAAATTACAGATGAAGGAAGATTGTTCATTGAAAATTAGACAGATGACTAACTACAATTTGTCAAGGCAAATAGTAAGGCACTCTGCTTAATTTGTAGGGAATTTGTGCAAGTTTTCGAAGACTATAATTTGAAAAGGCATCATATGCAAAAACATGCTGCCAAATTCAATATGTATGAAGGATTGTGTCATAAGGACAAACTGGTGGAACTGAAAAAAGGTCTATTCTCACAAAAATTTTTTCAAAAAGTTACAACTCAGGCAGATTCCATTGTAAAAGCTAGTTATGTGGTAGCATATTTAATAGAAAAAATCAAAACCATTTACTGCTGGTGAGTTTATTAAGCAATGCATAGAAAATGTGGCAGATATAGTTTGCCCTGAAATAAAAGGAAGCTATTTCTAAAATCAGTTTGCCTCACCAGACTACAGTCAGGCGAATTGAAGAAATTGGAAAATCTATCAAAAGAAGTTTGGAGAGTAAAGCTGCTAATTTTATAGTTTTTAAATTTTTTAAACTATATTTTATTGATTATGCTATTACAGTTGTCCCAATTTTTTCTCCCGTTTGTCCCTCTCTGGCTTGCAACCCCCACTCTCCAACATTTCCCCCTGCCCTTAGCTCATGGGTCATATATTATGTTCTTTGGCTTCTCCATTTCCTATACTATTCTTAACTTCCCCCTGTCTATTTTGTGCCTACCTATTATGCTTCTTGTTCCCTGTACCTATTCCCCCCCATTCTAACTCTCCCAATTGGTAACCCTACATGTGATCTCCATTTCTGTGATTCTGTTCCTGTTCTTATTGTTTGCTTAGTTTTTGTTTTTTTATGTTCAGTTGTTGATAGTTGTGAGTTCATTGTCATTTTACTGTTCATATTTTTATCTTCATCTATTTCTTAGATAAGTCACTTTAACATTTCATATAATAAGGGCTTGGTGATGATGAACTCCTTTAACTTGACCTTGTCTGGGAAGCACTTTATCTGCCCTTCCATTCTAAATGATAGCTTTGCTAGATAGAGTAATCTTGGATGTAGGTCCTTGCCTTTCATGACATTGAATACTTTTTTCCAGCCCCTTCTTGCCTGTAAGGTTTCTTTTGAGAAATCAGTTGATTGTCTTATTATGGGCACTGCTTTGTAGGTAACTGTCTCCTTTCCTCTTTTTACTTTGAAGATTCTCTCCTTATCTTTACACTTGGATAACTTAATTATGATGTGCCTTGGTGTGTTTCTTCTTGGATCCAACTTCTTTGGGACTCTCTGAGCTTCCTGGACTTCCTGGAAGTCTATTTCCTTTGCCAGATTGGGGAAGTTTTCCTTCATTGTTTGTTCAACTAACTTTTCAATTTCTTGCTCTTGTTCTTCTCCCTCTGGTACCCCTGTAATTTGGGTATTAGAGT
>CM052552.1:18555817-18592589 GCA_028533065.1 Trachops cirrhosus | reverse complement strand
CTGTTGGTTCCCTGTATATTTTCCTTTATTTCACTTTGTATAGCCTTCATTTCTTCCTTCATTTTGCAACTGAACTCAGTCATTTCTGTGAGCATCCTGATTACCTGTGTTTTGAACTCTGTATCTGATAGGTTGTCTATCTCCTCATTGCTTAGTTCTTTTTCTGGAATTTTGATCTGCTTTTGTTTGGGCCATATTTCTTTGTGTTGGTGCACCTGTTACATTGTAAGGGGAAGAGCCTTAGGTATTCACCAAGGTGGGGCAACCTTCTTTGCTGCATTGTGGTGCTGTCAGTCTGGATGAATGTTTCTTTAACTCCTTAATTGATGGACTTCCATGCGGTTTGATTTTCTGGCTGGTCTGATTTTTCTGTTTTGTTTTGTTTTCAAATTGGTTGTTATCCTTCTTTTGGTTGTTTGAGGAATTGAAGCATTTCTAACTATGCCTCCATCTTGGCTGGAACCTAAAGCTGATAATTTTAAATTTTATGCTTTGGCAATGGACGATAGCACTGATGCTACAGATACAGCTCAACTTGCCATTTTTATTAGATGCATTGATGACAAATATAATGTCACTGGAGAAGTGGCTTCTTTAGTACCATTAAAAGTCCTAAATAAATCAAGAGATTTATACAAAGCAGTAAAAGATATGTTAAAGCAATTTTCTTTGTCTATTATCAACATATCTGGTATAGTTACTGATGGTGCCCTGGTAGTGGTAGGTAAAAGAGAGGGACTTGTAAAATTAATAGAAGACAATGTGATTGCTGCCCAAAACTCACCTTTGATGAAGTGTCATTGCATAATACATCAGGAAAATTTATGCACAAAAGCTTTAAAAATGGATGACATCATGCAAATCATCATCAAATATGTGAATTTCATAATAACCAAAGGATTGAATCATTGCCAGTTCCAGGAATTCCTTAAGTATTGAGGCTGACTATGGTGATGTCATTTAGTTTTCCCAAGTCAGCTGGCTAAGCTGAGGCCAAATGTTGAAAAGATTTTATGATTTGCAACATACTATCAAATCATTTATGGTATCAAAAAAGCAAATTTGTGCCAGAACTTGACAATGAAGACTAGCTTACAGATTTAGCATTTTTAGTGGATTTAATTCTTCATTTAAATGAGCAAGCATGGGTCTTCAAGGTGAAAACTAACTTATCAATACCATGTTCCAACCATATCAACATTCCAAATTAAACTGAAATTATGGCAAGCTCATATTAAGGCCAACAATTTTATGCATTTTTGACAAATTGGCTAAACATAGTCCTGTGAACGGCAAAAAATATGCAACTTGTCTTTTCAATTTGATGCAAGAATTTGAAAACATTCTGGTATATGGTGTAAATTGGTGGTCTAGTTTTCTTGTTTTCTGAATGTACCAGTCCAGTTCTCCCAACACCATTTATGGAAGAGACTATTTTTCTCTGTTGTATGCTTGTGTCCCCTTTGTCAAATGTTAATTGACCATAGAGACATGGGTTTATTTCTGAGTTCTCTATTTTCTTTCATGGATCTTATGCCAGTACCAGACTTTTTGATTACAGTGACCTTGTAGTATAGTTTGATATTAAGTATTGTGATTCCTCCAACTTTATTCTTTCTCAAGATTGCTGTGGCTATTCAGGGTCTTTTTTGGTTCTATATAAACTTCTAGAATATTTGTTCTAGATCAGTGAATCATCCCTTTGATATTTTAATAAGGATTGTATCAAATCTATAGATTGACTTGGGTAGTATGGACATTTTAATGATGTTAATTCTTCCAATCCATGAACCCAGTATATTCACCCATTTATTTGTACCTTCCTCAATTTCTTTCTTCAGTGTTCTCTAGTTTTCTGAGTATAAGAATTTTATCTCCTTGGTAAAATTCATTCCTAAGTACTTTATTTTTCTTGTTGCTATAGTAAATGGGTTTTTCCTAGATTTTGTTTATGATAGTTCATTGTTGGTGTACAATGATGCCATCGATTTTGAATACTGACTTTGCCAAACTTACTTATTAGGTTGAGTAGATTTTTGGTGCAGGATATAGGGTTTTCTATGTACACTGTCATGTCATCTGCAAACAATGAGAATTTTACTTCCTTTTTCCCCATTTGGATACTCTTTATTTCTTTTTCTTGTCTGTTCACTATGGCTAGAACTTCCAGTACTGTGTTGAATAAGAGTAGTGATAGCAGACACTCTTGTCTTGTTCCTGATCTTAAGGGAAAAGCTTTTAGTTTTTGTACATTGAGTATGATGTTGGCAGTAGGTTTCTTGTATATGGCTTTTATTATGTTGAGGTATGCTCCCTCTGCTCCCACTTTACTGAGTGTTTTTTATCATAAGTGTTTTTATCATAAGTTATCATAAGTAAAACTACATTTTATCAAATGTTTCAGGATCTCTTGATATGATCATGTGGTTTTTGTCCTATTTTTTTCATGTGATGTATTATGTTTACTGATTTGCAAATATTGTACCATCCTTGCATCCCTGGGACAAATGCCACTTGATCATGGTGCATGATCTTTTTAATGCATTTCTGGATCTGGATTGCCAATATTTTTTGAGGATTTTAGCATCTATGCTCATCAGTGATATTGTCCTGTAATTTTCTTTGTTGCATCTATAACTTGTTTGGGCATTAGGGTAATACTGGCCTCACAAAAAGAGTTTGGAATTATTTTTTTTTCTTTTTCAATTTTTTGGAATAGTTTGAGAAAGATAGGAGTTAGTTTTTCCTTGGATGTTTGGTAAACTTTGCCTGTGAAGCAATCCAGTCCAGGGCTTTGTGTGTCAGGAGGTTTTTGATTACTGCTTTGAGTTTTCTAGTTGTTATCAGTCTATTCAGGCTTTGTGCTTCTTTAGATTCAGTTTTGGAAGATTGTGTGTTTTTAGAAATTTATCCATTTTGCCCAGATTGTTCAATTTCTTGGCATATAGGCATATAGTTGTTCATAGTAATTTTTTCATTGTATTTTCTTACAATCCTTTGTATTTCTGTAGTATTGGTTGTACTTCTCTTTTGTTTCTGATTTTATTTGTTTGAGTCCTCTCTTTTTTTCTTGGTGAATCTGGTTAATGGTTTCTCAATTTTGTTTATCTTTTCAAAGAACCTGCTCCTGAGTTCATTGATCCATTGATATTTTCTATTCTCAATGTCATTTAATTCTGCTCAATCGTGATTATTTCCTTCTTTCTACTCACTCAGGGTTTTGTTTGTTGTTGTCCATCTAGTTTTTTTAGACGTAGGGTTAAGTTGTTTATTTGAAATTTTCTATGTTCTTTAGATAGGTTTGTATGGCTATGAATTTGCCTTTGCTGTGCCCCATAGGTTTTGGGTTGTTGTGTTCATTTTCATTTGTTTCTAGGTACTTCTTTTATTTCTTCCTGGATTTCATTGATAACCCACTAATTATTTAATAACATGTTATTCTGTCTCCATATATTTAAATATTTTAAAATTTTTATTTTATTTAAAAAACTTTTTAGAGATTTTATTTGTTTTTAGAGAGAGAGAAAGAGGAGGAAGAAAGGAAGAGAAACATCAATGTGTGGTTGCCTCTCACATGCACTTTATTGGGGACCTGGCCTGCAACCCAGGCATGCGCTCTGACTGGGAATCAAACTGGCAACCCTTTGGTTCACAGCCCAAATTCAATCCACTGACCTACTACACCAGCCAGGGCTTTATTTCATTTTTTTTACATTACCTTTTAGTCCCCTTGCACACCCTTATCCCCAGCAATTACCAAACTGTTATTCATGTCAATGAGTCCTTTTTCCTTTTTGCTCCATCCCTCCACACACTGTGTTATTCAGTCTCCACATATTTAAATGTTTTTGAGTGTATTCCTTGAGGTTGGTTTCTAGTTTCAAGCCATTGTGATCTGAGAAGATGCTTGATATTATTTCTGTTTTCTTGAATTTGTTGAGGCTTGTTTTGTGTCCTACCATGCTGTCTATTTTTGAAAATGATCCATGTGTATTTGAAAAGAATATGTGTTTTGCTTCTTTGGGGTGAAAGTCTGTATAAATATCAACTAAGTCCATTTGATCTAGAGTGTCATTCGATGCCACAGTATCCTTGTTGATTTTTTTTGTTTTGAGGATCTGTTCACTGTTGATGTCAGGATGTTAAAATCCCCTGTGATGACTATATTGTTCTTGATCCCTTTCTTAAAGTCCTCCAAGATTTTCCCTGTGTATTTAGGTGCTCCTATGCTAGGTGTATATATATTTACAAGGATTATATCCTCTTGTTGGAAAACTGCCTTAAGTATTATGTAGTGACCTTCTTTGTTTCTTGTTATGAAGTCTATTTTATGATGTAAATATTGCTACCCCAACTTTTTTTTCATGTCCATTTGCTTGGAATAATTTTTTCCATTCCTTCATTTTCAGCCTGTGTAGATCTGTTCTGAGACAGGTCTCTTGTAGACAGCATATATGTGGGTAGTATTTTCTTATCCATTCAGCTATCTTATCTCATGTTATTGGAGCATTTAATCCATGTACATTTAAGGTTATTATTGATGGGTATTTATTCATTGCCATTTTTCCCTTTGTGCTTGCATTCCTCTGTCTCTCTCTCTCTCTCTCTCTCTCTCTCTTTTTCTTCATCTTCTTAAATCAGTCCTTTTAGCATCTCTTGTAATTGGGTTTGGGTTTTGGGTTTTTTACTCATTTCTTGTTGGGTTCTCCCCTCTGGCTGGTTGACTGAGAGTCATAACCCCCACCACAACTTGTAGCTGTTGTACAGGAGCTGCCAGAACAAAACAGAACAACCCAGCAAACAAAACCCACACCAGCAAAAATATTCCCCAACAACTACTGTGATAGCAACAACAAATAGCTAAGACTTATAAAGGTGCAAAGAGAATAGTAATATTATATGAAAAGAAAAAAATAATATGAGGTGACTAACAGGAAGAAAAATGATTTTGGGAGGGTAGGAGAGGAAGAGATATAATAAGAGTAAGGAATAGAAACACGGCAAAGAAAAGGGGAAAATAAAATTTACCACATAAATAAAAAAAGGAGGAAAGAGAGTAAACTGTAGTAAGACAAGGAAATAGTATGATATGAGGATTGGAGAAAAACAGTGAAAATAGGTATGAAACTGCAGTAAAAAAGTCACCTCAGCGATAGCCATGATAATGGAACAAAGATTGGTAAAAGTGGAATGAGAATAGTAATATTGTAAGAAACAAAAAAGATTTTGAGATGTCTAAAGTAAAGAATACTAACTCTGATAGGATAGAAGGAGGAGAAATGATAAGCATAAGGGTTAGAGACTAGGTTAAGAAAGGGAGAAGATAAAATTTAAAATAAAAATAAGACAGAGCAGGAGGAAGATGAAATGAAGTAGGACTGGGGTACATGAGATTCAAAAATAAAAAAAAACCCTAAAAAATAGTGAACACCTAGGGATAGAATTGATGAAATGCAACAATAACCCCAATATCAATGACTGTCGAACCAATATTAATAAAGGTGGAATGACAATGAGGATATTATAAGAAAGGGAAAAAGAATGTGAGATGACTAATGGAAGTAAATACGTTTTTGAGAGGATGTAGGGAGGGGAAATAGTAAGAGTGATGAATAGAAACCAAGCATAGAAAGGGAAAAATAAAATTTAAAACAAAAAGATGAAATAGAAGGATGACAGGAAAATGGAGTAAGAGATGGGAAGAGCAAAATATGAGATTGGAATTAAAACTTAAATAAAAATAAGAAATAATAATAAACATAAAAATATATATAAAATTAAAAAATATAAAACAGAAAATAATGAAATAATAGGAAAAAATCAAAGACAAAGAAACAATGTTTAAAAGCTCTGCAAGAGAAAAAATAGGACAAATAATGAAAAATAACAGTGTGGAATTCATCTCCGCAGAGTCTAGTGTTTGTTGGCCTACTGTCTTTTCTTTCAAGATCCATCCCTGGTTATCTGATGTCCCAGTAGAGCTTTAGGCAGCTGTTCGAGGCTACAATTGATCCACAGTCAGTGGCTGTATCCTTTAGGCTTGGCTGGTCCCTACTGTTCTGTCTTGCTGGCTTTTTATCACACAAGGCCCAGGGGGTGGTTCATCTAACACTCATCTGACAGTACCACATGTAGCACCTCCACCTGCCTCCAGAGAAGTCCTCTGGTGCAATCAGGAGGGTAGAACCCCTGGACCACTCCCTAAGAGGCACTGTTCAGCCCTGAGGGAAGATACTGGGTGTGTTCTCCACCCTTAAGCCACACATCTTTGTATGGTCCAAATTATTTCTGCTAATGTATAGTTTCTGATGAATTAGCTGTCTGTTTCATGTGTGGGACAAATCTGTGTAAAACAGTCAGCTCCTTCCTGCCTGGTGCTCGTGGCAGCTCTGTGTGAGAGTTGAGGCTAGGCAGGGCCCTGAATGCATCTTGCTGTGCCAGTTTCTAATCTCTCTGTTCTGCTGTTTTCAATTGAATAGGCCTGAGAAGGAGCCAGCATAGCATCTGATAAAAGTTCATAAAGGGCTCCTTTGAAGATTCTCTTTCTTTCTCCTGCAGATATATGCCAGGTGGGGGGTTCCTGAGCCTGGCTTTCCTTTCCAGGAGGTTTGTATTCCATTGTTTGGGTGGCTCTGCCTAGCTGCAAGGAATCTCAGGTGCTCAGCTCTAGCCTGTCTAGTTCCTGGGTCACTGCTCTTACAGGAGGCTTAAACCCAAACTCTCATTCTGCACACAGCCCTCCCACTAGCCAGCTCCACTGGGTTGGTGGTGGGGGCTGCAATCCCTTTGCTGTGCAGATTTCTACTCTTCCTGGCCAGCTAGGTTCAGTGGGCACAAACTGTGCTTTAAGTTTGGCCCCTTTGCTGGCAGGGCAGCTACCATGTGTGAGCTTCTTGGCTCAGCCATGCCTCCAGTCCCCTCTTTAAAAAAGTCCTTATGTGGCATGCTCCCTGGCAGCTCAGAGCCATTGACCAGCTCTCTGTGCATTCTACTTCCCCAAAAGACAAATAGTCTTTCTTGGTCAGGGCTGGCCACAGTCTGACAGTCTTAAGAGCTAGAATTTCTTTCTGAGATTCTCCCCATTGGTGCTGCAGCCATGGACATACTGCTCACTGAGTGTGTACAGTCAAGTCTCCCAGACTCTGTATATCCTACCAAATTTCTCCAGATTAGGATTGGGTGGTCCCTGTGTGGGACCTGGGCCCCCTTCTTTGGAAGGGCAAGAGCCACCAAGCTGTGCTTTTTCTCCTCTGCTCTCTTTTACTTCAGACACCTCACACAGGGCATTTCCCCTGAAACTTGTAAAATCTCTTACTGGATGAGGCAAAGTCTCTTCTGCACTCCCTGGTTTCAAAAATTCACCTCTGCTGAGATCCCAGTGATTATTCAGGTCATGAAATGGAATATAGGTTGAAAATCCATGCTGGGGACATGAGCAAGTGGGCTCAGCTTCCACCTACTTAGCCACCATCTTTCACTTCTGGCATTTCTTTTAATATACTACATTAGTGAAAAATTTGCTTGAAGGTCAGAGATATGCTCAAATCTTTGTTATTATAATGTTAGTGTGGAAATTAAGGCCCATTTTATTGTCTCTGATGAGTCTCAGAAATTTCTATATGAGTTGTGTATAGTTACCAACTGGCATTCTCTACTTCAGTAGTATAGCTGGTTCCTTATATGTCATGAACCCATGGAACCAAAGTCCTCTATACAGAAAACAAAGGCCCAGGTAGGTTAAATCCCAAGGTCACACAGATGGTATGCTGCTAACACTGGGATTGTAACCTTCTTGTGTCTGATTTCAGAGCTTGTGCTCTTTATGTTACATATTTGTGAGTCAGAACAGGGAAAATATTCATCAAATGGGGGTTAACTTGGTGGTATATTATTCATAGAGTGCTTTAAAAGATCTTGAAATTTTACGTGACTTGATTTACTACTTGGAATTCTGACAAAGATTGTGAGAGATTTAAACCTTACAGATAGCAACAAATGCAGCTTGCTTTTTAATCAACGATTTGGAATCCTGAAATGTAATGTTTATTTTAGCTGAGGTAAAATAAAAATCTTACTGTTACAAGGGGGACTAGCCAGATCACTTAGGGGAGGGAAGAAACCCTAATCCAGCATGACAAGCTTCCCCCTCAGAGAAGAAAGGAGTTGGAGGAAACCCCAAGGTGGTGGATTGAAGCAGTAGCCAGCAAAAGAACCCCAATTCCTGTATAAGGAATGCCAAAGGCAGCCCGGAATCAAAACTGGAACTATGGAGTGATTCCATACCCCCAAGACAAGAGTAAAGAGCTAACACAGCTAGTGACACCACTTGAACACAGCCTGTGGGCTGTAAGAACTGGAAAAGGTCACAAAACATGGATAACAAGGTGATGCCCCACACCAGGCAGTGACACATTGCCTCTGTGAGCTAGAAAACTCTCTCACCTGCTTCCAGATCATGGCAGCCAGAAGAGGGGCCAAGACACAGTGCGGGCTGATGCTCATGGTGCATGTTGGCCCAGAATTGGCTGGGAATTTGGACACTCCCAGAGTACATAGGATTTGAGGGTAAAATTTAAAACAGAAGATGTGCAGAAGTGCTTCCATTTTCCTTCCCCTTGCTTGCATGGTCAGGAGCCAGCCCATGGAAGTAGAGTCCCACATGCAGGATGTGGGCCCTGTCTTGTATTGCTCTACTTGCACGGTCAGAACAGGCTTGTGCAGGACATACATCTTACCAGTGACAGGCTCAGGCAGGAAGCTGCAGCCCTGCACCACATGGCACAAGTCCTGGATGGCTCCCATTCTCTCACCCTGACAGCTGCACACAGACATGTGGGCCAGGAATGTTTGCCAGCCTCCAATGGTACAAGCAGCCCTAGATGCTGGTGCCCAGCAAACTGAGCCTCTCACATGACCAGCTGCAGTGATCTGGCAGTGCACCCTGGCCCAGGAGAGGGAGAAAGTTGCAACAAGGCAATAGAGATACTAGCCTCACAAGTGTGCACTCCAGAGGGAGAGAGCCTAGAACTGGGGAGATGAAGACCCATCTGTGCAGCAGCCTTAGACACAGATAAGAATGGAGAGGGTCTATGGGCATGGATTTGGATTGCCATCTTTTTGGTAACAAGGGGATTTCTGTGTTTTGCAAAAGAGAGTGGCTTGGAGCAAGGGAGCCCCCAGTTCCCCCAAATTGGGCACTCTCTTAAAAAAAAAAACATTTACTCCCCCACCAATCTCTGTTTTATGGTTGTGTATGGCAGCAGGTGGCTGAATCCTATTTTGCTCTGTAACATTACATCTCTCCAATCATAATGAAAGTCAGAAAATATTATTTTATATATGACAGGTTATTCACTTTCTAATCAACTTGTAAATAAACGTGGATTTAAAATACTTAATGTCCTTGATCTATAAGCTCTACAGGACTGGTACCTGATTTCCTCTTGTGATCACTTAAACGTTTTCTTGTTGCACAATATATTTTAAGTCCACAAGTCTCCATTGCTATGATAGTGCACTGCACAAGCTCAGATGTCTCTCCATACATATCCAATGACTATTTCCCTTGCTCATGTTTCTCTATTTCTCAAGTCCTTCCATTCCACTACTGGAAGGCTTACAGCATGGTAATCAGAGTCACCTTGACTTTCCTTGAGTTAGTGATACAGACAAATACCTTTATTCTGTTGGTTATATGCCATTTACACCTATATGCATTTGTCTGAGACTTTAAGAGCCTTCAGGGCAGAAATGTTTCGATTGTTTTGCTTTACTAAGTAGCATTTCATTGTATAGTTTTACCACAGCGTGTTTCACTACTCATCCATTGATAGTGGTTTAGGTTGTTTCCAGTTTTTCACTATTATGGATAAAGCTGTTAAAAATGATCATATATAGTATTTTTCTCTAAATATAAATTCTAATTTCTCTGGGAAATGTTACCAACAGTGTAATCGCTTCGTTGTATAGTAGATGCATGTTTAACAAGAAACTTCCAATCTGTTTTCTAGATTGACTGTACCACTTTACATTCCCAGGAATGCAAGAGTTTCAGTTGCTCCATATCTTCATCAGAATTTATATTCCAGTACTTTTAAAGACATTCTAATAGGTGTATAGTGTTCTTATCTTGGTTTTAATTTGAGCCCACCTAAAGGTTAATGGTGTTAAATATATTTTCCTACACTTTTTTGCCATCCATATATATCTATTTAGTGAAATGTCTGCTTATGCCTTTTGCCTATTTTCTAATGGCATTGTTGTTGTTTCTTCGGTTTTTTTTTACTGTTGAGTTTCAGTTATTTATATATCCTGGATACAAGTCATTTGTTTTATACATGAATTACAATATGTCTCCCAGTCTTTAGTTTGTGTTTTCATATTCATGACAATGTCCTTGACAGAGAAAATGTTCTTAATTTTAGTAAGAACATTTATCTATGTTTCCATTTATATATCCTACTTTTTGTGTTCTAAGATAGTTTTTCTTAAACTCAGATTACATTGGTTTTCTCTATCTTCTAAAGTTTTAAACTTTATGCTTTATATTTATATCTATGTGCCATTTTGAGTTAATTTTTGTATAAGGTTTGAGTTTGAGGCCAGAGTTCATTGTAACTTTTTAATGTTGTTGAAGTACAATTGTATCCATTTTCACCCCCACCACAACCCCCCATCCATCCCTGCCTCCCACCCTCCAACCTACCCCCTTTGGCTTTGTTCATGTGCCTTTATACATATTCCTTGATGGCTTTTCCTCTATTATCCCTCTCTCCACTCCTTTCTGGTTACTGTCAGTTTGTTTATTATGGTTTGCATTTGTTCCATTTGTTGAAAAGACTACCATTTCTCTATTGAATTTTTTTATACCTTGGTCAAAGATGAAATGCCTAGCTTTGGCTGGTGTAGCCCAATGGATTGAGCAAAGGCCTGGAAACCAAAGGGTCACCAGTTTGATTCCCCGTCAGAGCACGTGCATGGGTTGTAGGCCAGGTCCCCAGTAGGGGGGGCACAAAAGGCAACCACACATTGATGTTTCTCTCCCTCTCTTTCTCCTTCCCTTCCCCTCTCTCTAAAAATAAATAAATACAATATTTTTTTTTAAAACATGAAATGTCTACATTTGTGTGGGTCTACTTCTGGACTCTCTTTTTATGGTCCACTGTCCTAAGCATCTATTCCTATGCCAGTGCACATTGTATTCATTATTATAGATTTAATAGTAAGTCTTAAAATTTGCTGATGTGAGTCTTCTAACTTTGTTCTTTTTCTCAAAATTGTTTTGGTGATTTTA
The DNA here is from genome assembly GCA_028533065.1 of Trachops cirrhosus. Lineage (NCBI taxonomy): Eukaryota > Metazoa > Chordata > Mammalia > Chiroptera > Phyllostomidae > Trachops > Trachops cirrhosus. Next base: position 18,581,296 of record CM052552.1, on the reverse strand, counting down.
TTTTCTTTACACTTTCATATAAGTTTTCAAATTTAGAATTTTAGAAATTCCTATTGTCTATAGTGATAATAACCACAAAATGTCTGTGGTGATTTTTATTGCTATTGCATTAAATCTATAGAACACTTTGAGAAGACTTGGCATTTTTATTACATTAATTCCCACAATCCATGCTCATAGTATGTCTCAGCATTTATTTATATCTGCTTTGTTATCTTTCATCAACATTTCATAGTTTTCAGCATATAAATCTTGTATAAGTTTGTTACAGTAATACTTTATTTCATTTTTGATCCATTTTAAATGGTATACATATACATTTTCATAAACTTAATTTCCAATTGTTCATTGCTTGCATTTAGAAAGAAAAGTAATTGTTGTGTGTTGTCATTGTAACTTGTGACCTTGCTAAACTCATTCATCAATTCTAAAAGGTTTTCATCTTATATTTCCTGATATTTTCAACACAGCTAATTATGTTGTCTACAAATGGACCATTTCATCCTTTCCAATCCATATGCTTTTTCTTTCTTTTTCTTATCTTACTGTGCTAGCTAGAACATTTAGTATGATATTGAATAGGAGTTGTGAGAGTAGGTATTCTTGCTTTGTTTCCTGATCATAGGAGAAAATCATTCAGCTCTTCACTGTTATGATATTACCTTTAGAGTTTTCATAGTTTCTTTTTATCAGATTTTGAACATTTTCTTTTACTCCTCATCTACTGAGTTTTTAAGTATAATCATGAATGGATACAGCATTTTATCAAATACTTTCTGCATCTATTGATATGATCATGTGGTATTTTTTCTTCTTTAGATGGTTAAAATGGTGGATTACATTGATTGATTTCATTCATTTTTGAATATTGAACTGGCCTTGCATTCCCAGGAGAAACCCAATTGGTTGTGATATTATACTCTTTCAGGTATTGCTGGTTTCAGTGCCCTAATATTTTGCTTAGAATTTTTCTGTCCATGCTCATGAAGGATATTGGTTTGCAGTTTTAATTTTTTTGTACTATCTTTGTGTAGTTTTGATATCAAGGTAATGCTGGAATCATAAAGCAAGTTGCAAAGTATTTACTGCTATTTTGTAGAATAAAATGATATTATAACTTTTAAAATTATTTATTAAAGTAACCAGTGAATCACCTGAACCTGAAGATCCACTTTTCAGGAGATTTAAACTATGAAATTGGTTTCTGTTATAGTTAAAAGATTGTTCAACCTTTTCATTTAATCCTTAGTGAGTTTTTATAATTTGGCTTTTAAGGATCTGGTGACTTCATCTAAGTTTCTGAGTGTAGAATTGTTTACATTATTTCCTTATTTTTTTTTAATACCTGCAGTCTGCAGTAACATCCTCTTTCATTCATGATTTAACAATTTGTGTTTTCTCTCTTTTTTCTTCTCAATCTTGCTAGAGAATTATAAAATTTTTAATATTTACTAGTAACCAGTTTTGTTTCATTCATTTTCTTATTTTTTTCAAAACATTTATTGAATTATACTTTTTAAATAATTTCTTCCCTTTTCCTTAATTTTAGTTAATTTACTATTTTAACAGTTTCCTAAGACAAACATTTAATTAATTGATTTGAGAACTCTCTTACTTCAAATACATACTTTTAATGCTATAAAATTTTCTATAAACACTACTTTAAACAAAATCCATAAATTTCATTGTCATTCCATTCCAAATAATTTCTAATTTCCTTTCACTTCTTTTGAGACTCCCTACCTTTATTATGAACCATGGATCATTTTGGTGGTTTTCTTTCCAAGTGATTAGATAATTTTCTGTTATTTCTTTCTAGTTCAAATTATGGTCAGAGATGATATTTCATATGATTTTAATACTTTTCAAGTGTGTTATGGTTTGGTGCACTATTCAAGATAGGGTCTAGATAAATGGATTCTGCTATTGTTGAATGAAGTGTTCTATATCAATTAGTTCCAGTTGGTTGATAATATTGTCCAGTCAAATACTTTTTACTATATCATTTTGTTAACAATAGGGAATTCTGTTTACTCAACAGTTTCTATGTTACAAGTGTTGCAGTAGGCAATTATTTGTAATATTTATTTAATTTTTGTAATACTTATTTAAACTCTGCAAGTTATATATCCCATTTTACATATTATAAAACTGATATGCAGATGTTGAGTGCCATGTCTAAAATTATATAAAAATAAAATTTTGAGGTCAGAATTTGAACAAAGTTCTGTCTGGCTCAAAAGATTATGTTGTTTTCATTACACTACCCTAGTTTTGGCTTGATATACAAGGTCAGTCTTGAAAAAGTCCAGCCATTTTTAATATACCAAGAACAGTTTGTGTGACATGATATAACATGACAGCCAAGGAGTTCATGTGTGCACATACATGCATGAACAATGACAACTTCACTTACTTGTCAGTGGGGGCAGTAGATGCCATTGAGTATGTATGTGTATTGTGTGGCCATTACATTCAAAATGACTGAGTAGAGCAATGAATCTGCATCAAATTTCACATTAAGCTTGAACATTCCTCCACAGAAGTTATTCAGATGACTCAGAAGGCCACACCTATGGGCAACTGCCGATTGGCAGGTTCATCATGACAATGTGTCCACTCATCATGTCTCGTGTAGAGATTTTTTTGTGAAACATCAAATCACCCAGGTGACTCAAACCCCCCACAGACCACATTTGGCACCCGGCAACTTCTATCTTTCCCCAAAACCAAAAGCACCTTTGAAAGTGAGGAGATTTCAGACCATCAATGAGATTTAGAAAAATACAACAGGGTTGCTGATGGCAACTGGGAGAACTGTGTGAGGTCCCAAGGTGCCTACTTTGAAGAGGACTGGGGCAACATTATACTGTGTACAATGTTTCTTGTATCTTGTGGCTTCTTCAATAAATGTCTCTACTTTTCATATTACACGGATGGATAATTTCTGGACAGGCTTCATATATGAACTACTTGATATGTTGTTTAGAGAACGTTTTTAACTTTTATTCACAAGTGCATAGTCTGTCTCTCTACCTAGACTGTGAGCTCTCTGAAGTTAAAGACTGTCTTCTTTTCTTTTTGCATAAGGCTTGTTAAAGCTTCAATGTCCACTAAAGGCTTGATAGGTGTTGACTGACAAATTGACTGACTTAAATTCCTTTAAAAGGCTTCATTATGAACAGAGTGGTGGTGGTCATAGCTACTGTCTTGAAGAAGCAAGAAGTCATATCCTAGACCTGAATTATATGTTACTATTTCTCAATAAAGATGCTATTGGGAGAGGGAAGATGGTGGTGTGGTAGGAGGGAGCAGATTCCACTTCCCCCTACACATGGGAGAAAAACTTAGCCAATCTATGGAGGAACAGAGTAAACAGCAAACAGTACCAGAGCATATATGAAAATAGGAGATCAAAAATTGTGGTGGACATTGAAAAACCAGACAGTAAGGAGAGTGCTTCAGTACAACAAGGGCCCAGGGATCAGCGCAGGAACCAGGGAGGCTGCAGCCCCAGGCCCGGCGCTTGCTGGGTCTCCCACAGGGCTCATGGGAGACAGCTGGGTCAACCACTACCTCTCCAGTCAAACAAGGATTGAGCACCACTGGGGGAGACCTGGTTCCTTGAAGGCAAAGAGAGGGGAGTGATGACTGAGTGGCAAACACACTGTGGTTGTGAGCACCCAAAACTAGCCCTGGGAACAGTGTGCACCCAAGTCCATATGACCAAAGCTGGCCTGACCGTGCACCCGTGCCCGCAACCCCAGCAAAGTGTGCTTTGTGGAAGACCCAGAGCCCACACCTGTGAACCCGGGGGAACCGTGCTTAGGAGGGCCCAGATACCACACCCAGAGCCCTGCGGAGAGGCACCAGACTGGCTCTGGGGAGAGTGTGTGACTGAGTGCTGAACAGAAAGGGAGAAAAGCAAAACCAATGCCCCTCAGCCTGCTGCAGCCAGCAAGACCATAAAAAAAGGCTTGGCCAGTTTAAAACCAACAAGAGTTTTTTTGTTTTGTTTTGTTTCTTTGTTTGTTTGATTTTTTTAAGTAAATTTTTATTTTTTAATTTTATTATTTTTATATCTCTCAAATTCCTCTTGCTTCTCTTTCCTTCTATCTACTTTTATTCCTTCTTTGTTTCTTTCGACTTTTATCTCTTCTTCCTTCCTTCTTCTTCTTTTCTTTTTTCTTTTTTTCCTGTTTCTTTTTTCTTTTTAGATACCCCCAAGGGACACCAAAAAGAAAAAAAAACCAGGAACTGTGAAAATACTACAGCTGGACCCAAAGAGGGGGCATCCCAACAGGTGAGACACCGAGACAAATTTCACTTTGCTATTACAGAGAACCTGAAAGTTATTACATATTTGTATTATTATCTTTTTCATTACTCTTACATATTTTATTTAATAGTATTTTTGTATTTCTCTTCTTTCTGTATAGTCTTCTTTGCTTGGCTGGTTATATTGTATCGTTTGACAGGTTTCCCCTGTTATCTGATTCATACTGTATTGCTAATTTACTGTCCTTCACTTCATTTGTGTTCCATTAGTACATTTCTCAAGGTTCTATACTCCCTATTCTTGTTATCTAGATCTCATAGATTCTGTCATATAATTGTTGCTCTAACATCACTGTAAATTATAGCTATTCCATACAATTATAAATACTATACAACACCCCCTCCCAGATCTTAACCCATGTCACGGTTTACTGAAAACTATTACTGTAGTGGTTAACTCTATTCTCTCATACACTACACCTATTTACTACCCTTTACTCACACCTTACCCCATAATCTGACCTCCCACAATGCCACTACTTTCTAGATCCAACTCACAATCCTTACCTCCCCAACAAGAGCCTTCTTTCCATCCATTCTAGAAAGTGGCTAGTTAGGTGCAATATCACAGTTAACACTATACGTAGTCAAAGGATCTCCTATTTCCTCTCTACCAGCTGCTACGGTAAATATCAGAGAATACTCTCTTGCTGTCTTAAACCATTTTCCATTACCCCTCCAACTGATCACAAAAAAGAGTACGGGGAAGCTGTGAACACCAGTATACCAAAACAAGACTGCATCACTGAATCTCACAGGTATTCTACCACAAAAGTTCACAACATAAACCTAGGGAGCCAGAACAGATCAATTTAAGAAGCTGAGGCTAACAAGAAGAGTCTTAGAAACATTGGGAAGACAAAGAAACAATCCCCAAATAAAGGGAAAGGAGGGAGCCTCAGAAAGAATGCTAAATGAAATAGAGGCAACTCAACTATCAGACATTGAGTTCAAAGCAATGATTATCAGGAAGGTCAATGAGCTACTGAAAACTGCAGGGAAACTACAGTGAACTCACTCCAAACAATATCAACAAGAAAAAAGAAATAGAAACTATCAACAAGGGCCAAGAGGAAATGATGAATACAATTTCTGAAGTGAAGAACACAGTAGAAGGAATCAAAATCAGGATCGATGAAGCAGAACATTGGGTTAGCGACCTAGAATACAAATAGAAAAAACACCCAGAAAGAGCAAGAAAAGTAAACAAGGCTCAGAAAGAATGAAGAGGGATTGACACAAATGCAAGATAATATGAAACATAATAATGTCCATATAATAGGGAGACCAGAAGGAGAATAAGAAGAGCAACAGAGAGAAAACCTATTTGAAAAAGTAATGATGGAAAACTACCCTATTTCGATGATCGATAAAGTCACACAAATCCAGGAAACACAGAGAGCCCCAATCAAGAGGAACCCAAACAGGCCCACTTCAAGACATCTCATAATTAAAATGGCAAAATAACAAGACAAAGAGATAATCATAAAAGCAATGAGGGAGAAACAGGAAGTAACATACAAGGGAGCCCCAATAAGGTTAGCAGCTGACTTCTCAATGGAAATGCTCCAAGCCAGAAGAGAATGTCAAGAAATATTCCACATAATGAGAACCAGAGGCCTGTACCTAAGGCTATTTTACCCAGCAAGGCTCTCAATCAAGATAGAAGGCCAAATAAGGAGCTTCCCAGACAAAAGAAGTGTAAAAGAATACACCTCCACCAAACCAGCTCTGAAAGAGATGCTAAAGGGCCTGCTTTAAAGAAAGGAAGGGAAAGAGAGAGAGAGAGAGGAACACAGGTACATAAATGGCAATGAGTAAGTACCTATCAATAATAACCTTAAATGTAAATGGATTAAATGCTCCAATAAAAAGACATAAAATAGCTGAATGGATAAGAAAGCATGACCCACACATATGATGCCTACAAAAGACCAACCACAGAACAAAAGAGCTACACAGACTGAGAGTGAAGGGATGGAAACAAATTTTCCAAGCAAATGGACAGGAAAAAAAGCCAGGGCAGCAATACTCATATGAGACAAAATAACTTCCAAAAAAGGGCCATAAAGTGAGACCCAGAAGGTCATTTCATGATACTCAAGGGAAGAATCCACCAAGAAGACATAAACATAGTAAATATATATGCACCCAAAATAGGAGCACCCAAAGCCATAAAGAAAATCTGGGAGGACTTTAAAAATGATATTGACAGCAACACAATTATAGTAGGGGATTTTAACACCCTACTGTCAAAAATGGACAGACCTTCCAAATAAAATACCAACAAAGATATTGTGGCATTGAACAATGCCCTAGATAAAACAGACTTAACTGATATATAGAGAGCCTTCCATCCCAAAGAAGCTAAATACACATTCTATTCAAATGAACATGGAATATTTTCAAAGATAGTCCACATGATAAGACAAAAAACAAGCCTCAACAAATTCAAGACAATTGAAATCATAGCAAACATCTTCTCGGATCACAAACGACTGAAACTAGAAACCAACCCCAAGGAAAAAACCCAAAACACTCAAAGTCATGAAGATTGAATAGCATGCCATTTAACAATGAATGGGTCCACAATGAAATTAGAGAAGAAATCAAAAAGTTTCTGGAGACAAAAAAAAAAAATGAACTCACAACAATGAAAACTTATGGGACACAGTGAAGGCAGTCCTGAGAGGGACGTTCATAGTGATTCAGTCCTATCTAAAAAGATAGCAACATTTCAAACAAAAAACTTAACCCTACATCTACAAGAACTGGAAGAACAAGAACAAGGACAGCCCAGAGCAAGTAGAAAGAAAGTAATGACCAAGATCAGAGCAGAAATAAATGACATGGAGACTAAAAGCACAATTCTAAGAATCAATGAATCCAGGAGCTGTTTCTTTGAAAAGATAAACAAAATCAACAAGTCTTCAAGCAGGCTCATCAAGAAAAAAAGAGAGAAGACCCAAATAAACACAATCAGAAATGAAAGAGGAGAGATTACAAGTGACACCACAGAAATACAAAGGATTGTAAGAAATTGCTATGAAGAACTGTATGCCAAGTAATTTGAAAACCTAGGTGAAATGGACAAATTCCTAGAAAAATATAATTTCCCAAAACTGAATGAAGAAGAAGCAGAAACCCTGAACAGAACAATAACAGCAGAGGAAATTGAATCTGTGATAAAAAAACTCCGGACACACAAAAGCCCTGGACTGGATGGTTTCACAGAAAATTTCTACATAGCATTTAAGGAGCAGCTAGCCCCTATCCTTCACAGACTATTCCAAAAAATCCAAAAAGATGGAAGACTCCCTAACTGTTGTTATGAAGCCAGCATCATCCTAACCCCAAAACCAGATAAAGATACAACAAAGAAAGAAAACTTCAGGCCAATATCACTGAAGAACATAGATCCTAAAATCCTCAACAAAATACTACGAAACTGCATCTAGCAATACATTAAAAAGATCATACACCATGACCAAGTGGGATTCATCCCAGGGGCACAAGGATGGTCCAATATTCACAAATCAGTAACTGTAATACATCACATAAACAATAGCAAAGAAAAAAATCATATGATCATATCAATAGATGCGGAGAAAGCATTTGATAAGGTACAGCACCCATTTATGATAAAAACATTCAGCAAAGTGGGAATAGAGGAAGCATTCCTCAACTTAATAAAGGCTATATCTGAGAGACCAACAACCATCATCATAGTCAATGGGCAAAAACCAAAATCTTTTCCACTAAGATCAGAAGCAGGACAAGGTTGTCTACTTTCACCACTTCTATTCAATATAGTATTAGAAGTTTTAGCCACAGTGATCAGACAAGAAAAGGAAATAAAAGGCATCCAAATTGGAAAAGAGGAAGCAAAACTGTCACTGTTTACAGATGACATGACAGTGTACATAGAAAATCCTATAGACTCGGACAAAAAACTGCTTGACCTAATAAATGAATTTGGCAAAAAAGCAGGGTACAAAATCAATATCCAGACCTTAAAGGCATTTTTGTACACCAACAATAAATCAGCAGAAGCAGAAATCAAGAAATCCCATTCGATATAGCAAAAAGAAAAATAAAATACCTAGGAATAAACTTAATCAAAGAGGTAAAAGACCTGTATTCTGAAAACTACATAACACTGAAGAAAGAAATCAAGGAGGACACAAAGAAATGGAAACATATACCGTGTTCATGGATTGGAAGAATTAACATCATCAAAATGTCCATACTACCCAAAGCAATCTACACATTCAATGCAACACCTGTTAAAGTTTCAATGGCATATTTCACAGACATAGAACAAACACTTCAAAAACTTATATGGAACCATAAATGATCCCAAATAACTGCTGCAATTTTAAGAAAGAAGAGGAAACAGGAGGGATCACAGTACCTAATAGTAAACTGTATTACAAGTTCACTGTAATGAAAACAGCCTGGTACTGGCAAAATAAACAGGCACATGCAACAGAGCAGAGAGCCCAGAAATACACCCAAGGCTCTACGGTCAATTAATATTTGCCAAAGGGGACAGCAACATAAAATGGAATAAAAATAGCCTCTTCAACAAATGGTGTTGGGAGAACTGGACAGCTACATTCAAAAAAATGAAACTCAAGCACCAGCTTACACCATACACAAAAATAAAATCAAGGTGGATAAAAGATTTAAATATCAACTGCGACACCATTAAAGTCCTAGCGGTGAACATAGGCAGGAAAATCTCAGATATTGTACACAGCAGTATTTTCACTGATATGTCCCATAGAGCAAGGAACATAAAAGAATGAAAAAACAAATGGGATCTCATCAAAATAAAAAGCTTCTGCACAGCTAAAGAAACCAGTATTAAAATAAAAATAGTGCCCAGTGTATGGGAGAACATATTTGCCAATGATACCTCAGACAAGGGTTTAATCTCCAAAATATATAAAGAACTCACATGACTCCACTCTAAGAGACAAGCAACCCAATTAAAAAACGGGCAAAGGACTTGAACAGACACTTCTCCAAGGAGGACATACAGAGGATCCAGAGACACATGAAAAGATGCTCAGTATCACTAGCTATCAGAGAGATGCAAATTATTAAAACCACAATGAGATACCACTTCACACCAGTCCGAATCGCCATCATAAACAAAGCAACAAACAACAACTGATGGAGAGGTTGTGGAGAAAAGAGAACCCTAGTGCACTGTTGGTGGGATTGCAGACTGGTACAACCACTATGGAAAACAGTATGGAATTTTCTAAGGAAACTAAAAATGGATCTGCCTTTTGATCTAGCACTTCCACTGCTAAGATTATATCCTAAGAACCCTGAAACACCAATCCTAAAGAACCTATGCACCCCAATGTTCATAGCAGCACAATTTACAATAGCCAAGTGCTGGAAGCAACTTAGGTGCCCATCAGTAAATGAGTGGATCAAAAAACTATGGTACATTTACACAATGGAATTCTATGCAGCAGAAAGAAATGAGCTCCTACCCTTTGCAACAGCATGGATGGAGTTGGAAAGCATTATGCTACGGGAAATAAGCCAGGCAGTGAAAGAGAAATACCATATGATCTCACCTTTAGCAGGAACCTAAACAACAAAAGAAACAAACAAACAAAATATAACCTAAGACACTGAAATTGAGAAGGGGCTGACAGTGACCAGAGGGGAGAGGGGAGGGAATTTCAGGGGAAAACGGGAAGGGTATACAGGAACAAGTATAAAGGACACATGCACAAAAACTAGGGGTGGTTGAAATGGGAGAGAGATGGGCAGGAATGGTGGGTGGGCTGGGACAGAGTAAAAGACAGGAAACTGTACTTGAACAATGATTAAAATAAAATTTTTAAAAAAATTTTAAAAAGATGCTATTGGTATCTGGAGTGAGGAAATTCTTGTCATGACAATAGCACAACAGTCTTTTGAGCACTACAGAATATTTAGCATATCTGCCACATATGACTCAATATCAGCATTTCTTCAGTTATTTTTCACAATAAAAAACCCTCCACACAATTTTCAGTGCCCTTTATAAGGGATGTATTTCCCTATTCAAGAATCCATGAAAATGCCTGGCACACATAGGTGTTGAATAAAATTTTGTGTGGAAAAGAAAGAGAAAGAACACCCCTCAATGGAGGTACTTCAGGGTTTTGAAAATTGTGATTGAGGTTGTGTCTATTAAGATCTGCTTGTGAAGAAAAGATAAATATCGTATCTATGTTCACTCCTAAAATGTCTTTTATTTCATTAGTTTCTCTGGGTTTGTCCAAGTTCGCAGTTCACTATTTTGAGAATGACCAACACTCATGTAGATTAGGAGGTACTAGTGAGTATCCAAAGGCAAGAGTCCCTAATCATTGTGCAAAGAACTCCTCTGTATTGTTCTATTGAGTGAAATCTCTAAGATCTCCCTCAGACTCTGTGAGGAATCAGGCAACTAGAGTTAAGTATGCTACTTGTAAACAGGAAAAGGAACTAAGCACAAGTTAAATTTGTAGTTTTCAACTCTGGCCATACAATAGAATTACATGGAATGCTTTTAAAATATATGGATGCCCTTGTTCTACCCTAGATGAATTAGATCAGAATCTGATAATGGGAACTAGGTATGGTACATTTTAAGGTCCCAGGTGGTTTTAATGTGAAACGAGTTTTAACAACCATTAGTTTTAAACAAAAGGGTTGAAATGATTATCAAGTAAGTTTTAAAAGATGATTTCAATGTGCTATAGCAGAAAGAACATAGATGGATAGATTGTAGAGTCAGACTGACCTGGGTAACATTCCTGGCTTAGTTACATATCATCTTTGTGATCCTGGGTAAATTATTAGTTTCTTTGTGCTTCATTTTATTTATCTGTAAGATAAAAATAAATATAGTACCTACCTCATAAGGTTGTTGTAAAAATAACATAAAATTTTCATTTAATTTAGCACAGTTTCTTGTACTGACTGGCTCAATAAACTTCTTAAAAATATGTAGCATGGAACTAATTTTTAAGCTATATAATACACATTCAAAAGTCAGGAAGAAGTTAAAGGAAATTTCATTTGAAATATCAAATTGCCAGAATGACATCATAACTAAGGTAGGACACTCAATTCAAAGAGGATAGTAAAACCCTCCACGTTTCAGGCTTCATGAAGATGAATCCCCTACCCTCATTAACTGCAGACAGGTGACATGACATCTGCCAGTATATGTCACCAGGATAGGTGACTCCTCCATCAAGCCATGAGTACAGTAATACAAAAAGGAGAAACACAGTTGCACATCCTCACATCTCCCTGAGATGCATGGACCAGATTGAGAAACAAATTAACACCAAAAAGATCACCTGCTTTGATATTATTAGGACAGAAATACTCTCAGCTATGTATGAATCCACAGCATTTACAATTTGGAGGACTAATTTACTCCACTGCACCCACCAACTAGCTAGGGATAATGCAGTGCTCACTAATAAACACCTATGAGGAACAAAAAGCAGATACTGACTACACTAATGCCATCACTTGAATCATTATAAATTAGGCATTTTATAGAACTATCAGTATTTTTCTTCTAGTCACTTAGAGATCTTTGGAGTTTGATAAATTGATAGTGTACAGGGATGAGTACCCACAAAGCATTGCATCTACATTATACAAATGTATACAAGCAGTGACAATAGATAAAGACATCTCCATTAATATATCACAACACAAGAAAAAGATATGGGTCTCTAGATGAAAGCATTTGGGCACCAATTTGTTCTGCTGGCACATTGCCTCATTCACTCCTGAGCATTAATGAGTTAGCCTTTAAGTTGTTATCTCATAACCCCCATTTCAACAAAGGTTGCAGCCATGATGAACAAAATGGCTCATATTACCCTTTGCATTGGTGATACTCCAAAATAATTACATCTGGGGCAGTGTTTTACAATATGTAGAGTAAGCCAATCATGCTAGAGTAGAAGACCATAAACTACTTCAAACATCACCTAATGTACTATAATTTAACTTAAAAAAAAGATTAATTTGTCTTCTTAAAATGGCTACAAAATTCTGCATAGTGAAGCAACAGAATTAAATGAATCTCCCACACGATACTTGTCTATAAAATCTACTTTAATTTTTTTCTTGCTTTAAAAATCAATATTTTTGTACTTGAAATAGAAAAAAATCTGACTGCAATAAAAGAATATGAGTAAAAAATCAATACTTTTAACCTTTAAATGCATCATAACTTAGTATTCTATGTAAAAGCTGCTAATGAGCAAGCATTAAAGGATATTGAGGCTGCTTTTGCTTCCCAAATAAAATACCATGTATGTATGTATGTATGTATGTGAACACACTCATATGCATGCATGTATTAGATAATGGAATTGAAGTGTATGTGAGAAATGTTATTAAGTTACTACTGATTTTTTATTTATTGTTCCTGCCACAGTGAAATGCACCCAACCAATGTTTAATAAGCATTTACTGGATGGAAAAAATATAACAAATGAATAAAAACAAGTTTTGCACTACTCAAACTTGGCTTAATAAAAAAAAATTGGGAAAGTATGGTACAAGGCAGCTGACCACCACATACATCTCAAATACGAGAGTATTTTATTAGAATACTGAGTGGCACTCAGAGACTTTATGGATCACATAAAACTAATTAACTAGTTCTTTGACATATAAAAGTAATTTATATTTTATAATCAAAGTAAAGAGTTGAGTAAACATGGGTATATGACACATAAAATAAGAAATATATTTTTACTTCCATCTTCTGTCCTGTCCATCTCTCCATAGTTACCAGAATCTCTGTGTTTGGGAAAACGACTAGTATTTTAATTGTGTCTAAGACATTTTTAAACTTTATTTTTATTGTTGACACTATTACAGATGACCCCATTTTTCCCTTTTGTCCACTTCCACCCAGTCTCTTCCATGACTCCCCACTGCCCCTCAAACACAACTGATGATGAAAGTATTAGTAGTTTTCTAAAGCGTACTTGACTTTATGGTCAGGCTAAGCTTTGTCTGAGGACAGGTTTGATGTTGGGAAGAAGAAGGGTGTGCAAGGAGGAAGTAAATTAGAATTCATTAAGTAGTTTTTTTTTTCATAGCTTGCTAAACATTTTACAGACACCCATCATCACCTTTGTCTTTACAATCAGTGTTGCAAAACTGATGTTATATCTTTTTTACAGAGAAGATTCAGAGAGGGTAAGATACTAACTTTACAGAGACAGTAAGTGGCAGAGCAGAGATCAAGACCCATTCTTCTGACTCCAAATTCCAGGATCATGACTTTGAACTTTGTATGCAATAGGCAGGATGGTGGAAAGAGATGTGTGAGCCAGCATGAAGCATTTGCGATAGTTGACGCACAATATGTCATGTTCTAGGCAGCCAGGGCCAAATGCTGCAGGTGCCTATTTAAGGACTTGAATTTCACATGTCTGACTCTTTCTGCATATGTACCCTCTGCAGATCTGCAGTGGTCCAATGGAAGCAGGCAACATCAGCAAGCTAACTGAATTATTTCTCATGGGCCTCGCTGAAGAGCCTCAGTTTCAGTCTATCTTCTTTGGCCTCTTTTTCTCATCTATGCATTCACACTGGTGGGAAACCTGGACCTCCTTGCCCCTGTTGTGGTCAACCCCCGATTCATTTCCATGTGTTTCCTCCTTGGAAATCTGTCTCGACTTCTGCTACTCTTCAGTCACATTTGCAAAAATAGAGATGGTATTTTTCTCTGGTTACCAAACTATCTCATTTGGTTGTGTCCAGGCAAGCTGCTTTTTGATCTTTGATGTCACTGAATTCTGCCTTCTGGCTTCCATGGCCCATGACAGCTATGTGGCTGTCTGCACCCCACTGCTCTACCATATTGCAATGCCCCCAAGGCTCTGTTCGCAGCTAGTGGCTGCCAGCTATGTAGTGGGCCTGATGAACATTGTGCTCCTCACTAGTATAACATTTCATCTGATGTTCCATAAGTCCCATGTCATCACTCACTGCTTCTGTGATATTCCTCCCTTTTTAAAACTCTCCTGCTCTGAAAAACAGGTTCTTTTTTTAATTTTTTATTTTAATTTATTCATTACAGCTTCTATTCTTTATTATCTTCAGCTGATTTTCTTCGCCTGTGGTGGATTTAATGTGTCTGTGTCCCTGACAATCATCCTGGTCTCCTACGTACATCTTCTTGACTATCATAAGACTCTCCTCAGCCTAGGGTAAACACAAAACATTCTTCCCTCGTGCTTCCTGCCTGACTGATGCCAGCCAGCCTGTGGTAGGGAACCATAGTGTTCATTTATTTGTGCCTATCCTGTGACGACTCAGTAGACAGGGACAGGCTGTTCTCTGCATTCTACACAGTGGTTATCCCCATGACCCACCCCATTATCTACAGTCTGAGGAACAAAGATATAAAGGAAACATTTGGGAAAATTCTCAAGAAGGCCTCAAAATTCCTCTCTCTACCTATACCCAGAGTTCCATGAGGTCTAATATAATAAAAAAAAGATATAGAAGGAAAAAAGAGGAGGTGACATATTTTTGGCCACCCACCATGTCTCAGGCATTATTTTAGGAATTTTACATAGATTACGCCTTGCATATTCTTCAAAACTCTGGAAGTCAAGTGTTACCATTGTCATTTTGTAGATGAAGAAACTGAAGCTATGAAAGGTTCAGTGATTTGCCCAAGGTCACATAGCTTATCTGCAGTAGAACTTGGATTTCAGTTCAGGACTGTGTGTCTCTGAAACTCCCTGTAAATTATATTACACTGTTTCAAGGAAGGCAAGATACCATCCTCTCTCTTAACCCTCAGAGTCCGGAGTTTCCAATTTTTTTTTCCCTTTCTGGTAAATCTGTCCACTCAAATTTATAATAGATTCAGCTACTTGAGACCCACTCTCTTTCCCATCACCAATTCTCTACTTGTAGCTGTGGAACATGCCTAATTACATCATTAAATTAATTGAATACCTGTTGTATACAGAGCTCTATACCAGTTGCAGGGATGGGCAAGAACCACAAGGAAAAAGCTCTGTTCACTACCTTTTGGCAGCATCCAACTCATTTATGGAAGACAGTTGATTCCACCCTAAAGGCAACTAAACTATGACTTCTTAGATACATTAATATTCATTGATTTCTTTCTATTGCTAATCAGTTTTCTCATAATCTTTCCAAGAACTCTGTGACATAGTTACTATTTTTGCTCTGGTTTTACAGATGAGAATATTGTAGCTAAAATGGATCAAGGAACCCACTCAGGGTCACACAGTTAACGAATGATTAATACAGATTTTGAAACCAGGTTTGTTTGTCCAAAGAGCTTATGTCCCTTCCACTCTGCTATATCACCTCCTGGATTACTGGCGTGTCTATCAATAAGCACCAAGAGATATAAGTTGTGAAATTGGCACTCAAAGCAAGGAAAGCAAGATGGACTGGGTTTATAAGAAAGCCTCTAATAAGATGTGGGTGGTTTGAATGAAGTCTATAGAGAGTGAGAAGTGGCAACAATGGATGATTGTCAAAGAAACTGGGGATCGAAGGCTGAAATAGAAAACTCTGGTGCATAGAGGGATGGTTTGGCTGGAGCAGGGTACAATGCAAATTTAGAAGCAAAGTATATTGATAAAATGGACAGATGGTTGGTAATAAACAAAAGATATTAAGAAAATGGGAAGATAGTTGGGTAGGGCTTATATCCTTTTTTGTGGTTCTTATTAATATTTAACAATCCCTTACAATCATATGTGGGAAATTTAGAAAACATTTCTTATTTCCCTAATTTGACATAACATAGCTTTGGCTGTTTGGCTGCTTAAAGCTGTGGTAAGTTGTAATAAGTTTTATGAAAGCCAAAACCTCCATAAAACTTTATTCTTTTTCTATAGTCTACCCTCCTTAGATTGGCCAGATGATGAAGAAATTTGAGCCCTTCATCAAAAGGGGCCATTGAGGAATTACTTCCTGACTCAAAACTTGTGGTCAAGTTAGGTTTAGGCAAGGCCTAAACCAGTGTGACCTAGTGAAGTTGCCTCAAGTCTGAAGGCATCCAGATCTAGAGGAGGAGCTTACTTCTTAACATCTTCCATACTAGGAAATCCTGTGTCCTAGAGCAGGCTTTTCTCTATTTTATCATTTTCCAAGACTATTGCAATAGCCTCCTAACCAGTCTCACTACTTAGAACCAAAGCTTGCCCATATTAATTTATCCTCCACACTGCTACCTTATGATTATTCTAAATAGAAGTTTGGTCACATCACTGTTTCTTCAATAGTTCTTCATTGTCCTCATAATAAAATCCAAATCCCCTAATGTACAAGGCCCACAATCAGATCTTACCTATCTTACCTATGAAATTTTATCTTTCATAAGCACTCTTCCCTTCTTCACATTTCATAACCTTCTCTTTGTACTACTGCTTTCCTCATTCACAGTGCCCTCACTTTTCATCAGTGAAAAATCCTCCCAATGTCCTTAATCATGGCCTTCCTCTTGAGCCCACCAAAAGTGTTCACTCCTTCCTTAGAACTTTAGAAACAATACTTGCAGCATGCAATCATCCTATACTTGTAAACTACCTTATCTGATTCTAATTTTCTTATACCTATATCTATATTGTATGATTTGAAGGGTAGGACCAAGTTACCTCCGAGCTATGTAAACACCTTAGGGCTTGAAACTAAGTTGGAATTTAGTAATGTTTTTCATGAGAAGAATAATGACTGCACATACTGCATATTTGAGCTCTACCATGGGCATTTATATCTACTTTTGAACTCTTAAAAGTCTAGAGATATGTTATTAATCCATACTCTTTCTTTTTCAGTATTCCACCTCTTGCTCAATATTTACTTTCTATTTTTTTAATTTATTGAGGTGATATTGGGTAAAAAAAAAACATGCAGGTTTTAAGTGTACAATTCAACAAAACTTCATCTTCACACTGCATCAAGCACTTTTAACCCAAAGTCTCTTTCTGGTCCCATCTCCCCTGTACCCAACTCCACCTACCCACACTCCCCTTCCCTCTGGTTATCAACACAGTATTGTCTGTGTCTGTGTGTTAAATATAATTTTTGGTTAATCCCTTCACCTTCTTTTTTTTCCCTTCACCTTCTTTTATCCAACCCACCAACACTCTGCCCTCTGACAGCCATCAGTCTGTTCAATATATCCATGCCTCTGTTTCTATTTTATCAGTTTATTTTGTTTATTAGATTCCACATATGAATTAATCATATGGTGTTTGTCTTTCTCTGACTGGCTTATTTCACTTAGCATAATAATCTACAGCTTCACCCATGCTGTTGCAAAAGGTAAGATTTTCACTTTTAAAGCCAAGTAATATTGCATTGTGTAAATGTACCACAACTGCTTTATCCATTCATCTAATGTTGAAAACAACTTGGGTTGTTTTAATTAATGGGTTGTATAATTAATGCTGCAATAAACATAGGGGTGCATATATTCTTTTGCATTAGTGTTTTGGGTTTCTTAGGATATATTCCCAGAAGTGGGATCACAGGGTCAAAAAGCACTTCCATTTTAAATTTTTTAAAGGAAATTCATTACTGTCTTCCATAGCAGCTGGACCAGTCTGCATTCCCACCAATGATGTACAAGGGGTCCCTTTTCCCACATTTGTGCCACATTTGTTTTTTTTGTTTTGTTTTTATTTTTTAAATTATATTTTATTGATTATGTTATTACAGTTGTCCCAATTTTCCCCCTTTCCCACCCTCCACCCAGTAACCCCCACACCCTCAGGCAATCCACACAGCTTTGTTCATAACCATTGGACATATGCATAAGTTCTTTGGCTACTCCATTCCTATATTGTATTTCACATCCCCATGGCTATTCTGTAACTACATATTTTTGCTTCTTAATTCCTTCACCTCTTCACACATTACCCCACACCCCTCTCCCACCTGCCAACCATCAAAACACATTCCATATCCATGATTCTGTCCCTGTTCTTCTTGTTTGCTTAGTTTTTTTAATAGATTCAGTTTTTAATAAACATGTATTCATTGTCATTTCATTGTTCATAGTTTTGATATTCTTTTACTTAAGTCCCTTTAATATTTCATATAATAAGTTTGGTGATGATGAACTCTTTAGATTTTTCTTGTCTGAGAAGCTCTTTATCTGCCCTTTGATTCTAAATGATAGCTTTGCCAGGTAGAGCAATCATGGCTGTAGATCCCTGCGTTCCATGACTTTGAATATTTCTTGCCAATCCCTTCTAGCCTGCAAAGTTTCTTGTGAGAAATCAGCTGACAGTCTTATGGGAACTTTCCTGTAGGAAAATAATTTATTTTCTCTTGCTGCTTTTAAGATTCTCTCTTTATCTTTAACCTTTGACATTTTATTTATGATGTGTCTTGGAGTGGGCTTCTTTGCATACATCTTGTTTGGGACTCTCTGTGCTTCCTAGACTTGCATGTCTATTTCCCTCACCAAACTAGCAAAATTTTCTTTCATTGTTTTTTCAAATAGATTACCAATTTCTTGCTCTTTCTCTTGTCCTTCTGGCATCACTACAATGTGAATGTCAGAACTTCCAAAGTTGTCCAAGGAGCTGCTTATGCTATCCTCTGGACTCTTGGACTCTTATCCTCTTATGGTAGCCTTGGACTCTTTTTTTTTTTTTTTTCATCTCGTTCTGATTGGTTGTTTTTGCTTCCTAATATACCAAATCATTGGTTTGATTTTTGGCTTCATCCACTCTACTGTTGTTTCCCTGTAAATCATTCTTTATTTTATTTAGTGTACCCTTCATTTCTGACTGGATCTTTTTTATGCTGTTGAGGTACATAGTAAGTTCCTTGAGCATCCTTATAACCAGTGTTTTGAACTCTGCTTTTGATAGATTGCTTATCTCCATTTTGTCTACTTCTTTTTCTGGAGTTTTGTTCTGTTGTTTCATTTGGGCCATATTTCTTTATCTCCTCATTTTGGTAGCCTCCCTGTGTTTGTTTCTCTGTTTAGGTAGAGTTCCTATGACTCTCTGTCTTGGTAATGTGGCCTAATGTACTAGTTGTCCTGTAGAGCCCAGTGGCAGAGCCTCTTATCACCCAACCTGGGTACTCAATGTGCAGAATTTGTATGGGCTGAGTACACCCACCTCTTGTAGTTGAGCCTTGATTTCTGTTGGAAGGTCAATGGGAGGCATTTACCAAGGCCAGTCAGCTGCAAGAACTGGCTGAGACCACTGATCACCTGCCTCCACCCTTTGTGGAGGTTCACCTGTGCAGGAACAGTATGGTGGTGCTTTGACATGGTCTATGGTTGTCCATTGGGTCTATAGCTGTCCTGTCGGCTCTGGAGTTTCCCAGGGGCTGCAGGTCAAGTTCAGTCTCCCCACCTGTGTTTCACCCAGGGCTACCCTACCTGAGCTATAAAGCAATCTGAGATGGCTGTTACTTGTGCTGGGCTTGGAGATTCCATGGCAAGGCCAAGCTGTGAATCTAGGCTGGTTTCTGCTATTACTTGGCCTGGGGTCTCTTATAAAGAGGTATAGAGGCCAGAGGCTCCCTGAGGCCAGGTGTTGCATATTTGAGAAGATTTAGAGAATGTGAAGCATGAGCTGAAACCAGCCATTCATATGGAAAAGTCACTGTTAACAGTTTGGGTGGGCCTGTAAGTTAGGTGGGATGGAATCTCAGGGGATTTCCAGAGCAGGGCAAACAGTGTTAGCCAGGTTGATGGAGTCTCAGATGTGGCACCTGCCTGCTGGCTCTGTGGCTCTGTGGGGGGAAAGTTCAGAAAAGGGACATTGGACTCTGGCAACCTTTCTGTCTGAGAGAAAGCTGTTCCCCAGCTCTTGCCTTGACGCAAGACACTTCAGTTCCTCCATGTATGCCACTGGTGCCTTTCGAACTGCTACCCCGGTGCTGGAGCTCAGAGGGATTCAGTCTGAGTTAAATCTGTGTGTGGGTTCTTTAAGAAGAACTATTCAGGGCCTCAGAAGATTCTTCGACTAACTAAATCCCTACTGGTTTTTGCAGCCAGAAGTTATGAGGACTTATCTTCCTGACTCTGGAGCCCTGGCTGGGGGGCCTGGTGTGGGGTTGGAACTCCTCACTCCCAAGCTATCCTTTCCAAATTTTTATACACCACACATGTATGTGGGACTAGCCTGTTCCATTTCTGTGCCACCTCTACTAGTCTGGATGGATGTGGTTACTTTAATTCAGTAGTTGTCAGACTTCCAATCAACCCAATATCAGATGGTTCTGTGTGATGGTTAGACTACAGTTTAGTAGTAATTTTGATATGGTTATGTGAGGAGGTTAGTCATGTTTACCTATGCCACCATCTTGGCCAGAAGTCACTATAATTTGTTAAATGTTGATTAATTAATGATAGTCATTCTGAAAGTTGTGAAGTACTTTTTTTGCAAGTTATGAGGTGGTTTATTGAAAGGGGTTTTAATTTTTATCTCCTGATGATTAGTGATGTTGTCCACTTTTTCATGTCTATTGGCCATCTGTATATCCTCTTGGAGAAGTGTCTTTTTAGGTGTTTTGTGTATTTTTTAATTGAGTTGTCTTCTTGGTGTGGAGTTGTATAAGTTCTTTATACATTTTGGAAATTAACCTGTTATTAGATGTATCATTGGCAAATATGTTCTCCCATTCAGTGGCTTCCATTTACATTATGTTGATGGTTCCTTTTGCAGTGCAAAAGATGTTTAGTTTGATATGTGCCCATTTGCTTATTTTTTCCTTTGTTCCATAGCCTGAGGAGATATATCAGCAAAAATATTGCTACAAAAAATGCCTGAAATTTTACTGTGTTTTCTTCTAGGATGTTTTGGTCCCTCAGCTTACACTTAAGTGTTTAACACTTTTTGAGTTTGTTCTCATTTATGTTGTAAGTTGGTGGTATAGTATTGTGTTTTTTAATGATCTCTCCAATTTTCCCAACACCAATTATTGAAGAGACTGTCTTTACTTCATTGTATATTCTTTCCTCCTTTGTTACATATTAATGGGTCATAAAAGTATGGGTTTATTTCTAAACTCTCTATTCAATTCCATTAATCTATATGCTTGTTTTTGTGCCAATACCATATTGTTATGATTACTATGGTCTTGTAGTATTGCTTGATATCAGTTAGTATACTACATCCAGTTTTGTTCTTATTTCTCAAGATTGTTGAGAATATTTAAGGTATTTTTTAGTCCATACAAATTTTTGAAATATTTGTTCTATATCTGTAAAATATGTCATTGATATTTTAATAGCAATTGTGTTGTATCTATAGATTGTTTTCTGTAGTATGGACATTTTAATGATAATTCTTCCAATCCATGATCATGATATACCCTTCCACCTATCTGTATTTTCCTCAATTTCTTTCTTCAGTGTTCTATAGTTTTTCAGGTTCAGGTCTTTTACCACCTTGATTAAATTAATGGTTATGTACCTAAATTTATTTTTGCAGTAATAAATGGGATTATTTTCTCAGTTTCTCTTTCTCAAAGTTCATTACAGTGTATAAAAATGCTATTGGTATCTGAATATTGATTTTATATACCACTATGCTTAGTTAATTTATTGGATCTAGTAATTTTTTGGTAGCATCTAAGGATTTTCTACGTACACTTCATGTCAAATATGAATAATGATAGTTTTACTTCCTCTTTTCCAATATGGATGCTTTTTATTTCTTCTTCTTCTCTGATTTCTCTGGCTAGGACTTCCAGTACTTTGTTGAATAAGAGTGTTGAAAGTGGACATCACAGTCTGGGTCTTGGTCTTAAAGGAAACACTTTTAAGTTTTGCCCACTGAATAGGATGTTGGCTGAGAGTTTGTCATATATGACCTTTATTATGGTGAGGTATATTCCCTCTATTCCCTCTGTTTGCTGAGAGTTTTTATCATAAATAGGTGCTGGATTCCATCAAATGCTTTTTTTGCATCTATTGATATGGTCATGTGATTTTTATCTTTCAGTTTGTTTATGTGCTGTACTACATTTATTAATTTGTGGATAATGTACCTACCTTACATTCCTGGAATAAATCTCATTTGATCATGGTATATGATCTTTTAACATATTGCTGGATCTGGTTTACTAATATGTTGTTAAGGATTTTAGCATTTATATTTATTAAGGATACTGTTCTCTAAAATTCTCTCTGCAGAGTCTTCATCTGGTTTTGGAATTAAGATAATGCTGGCCTCATAAAAACATCTTGGAAGTTTTCCTTTGTCTTGAATTTTTTGTAATTATTTGAGAAAAATAGGTTTTCATTCTTCTTTGGTAAAATCCACCTTTGAAGCCATCTGATCCAGGACTTCTGTTTGGTAAGAGTATTTTGATTGCTGCTTTTATTTCATTAGTTATATATTTCATTTTATTTTTTTATTTTAGTCATTATTCAGTTATAATTTGTCTACTAGCAAAGATCTGTTTATATTATTTTCTTAAAACCCTTTTTATTTTCATACTTTCAGTTGTTAATTTTCTTTCATTTTTTAATTCATTTGTTTGGTTCTCCCTCTCACTTTTCTTTGATGAGTCTGATTAAAGTTTCATCAATCTTGTTTATTTTTTCAAAGAATCAGCTCTTGGTTTTATTAATCTTTTGTATTGATTTTTTAGATCCCATATCATTTATTTCCACTCTAATCTTCATTATTTTCTTCTTTCTGCTTACTCTGGGCTTTGATTGTCATTATATTTCTTGTTCATATAGGTTTATAGTTAGATTGTTCATTTGAGGTTTTTGGTTTTGTTTTGTTTTGGTTTTTTTTTTTTGCTTCTTGAGATAGCCTGTAATGCTATGAACTTTCAGGACTGCTTTTGCTGTGTCCCATAGAGGTTGGGTTATTTATGTTCATTTTCAGTTACTTCCAGGTAACTTTTAATTCATTTCTTAATATCATTGTGAACCCATTCATTGTTTCATGACGTTATTTACCCTCCATATGTTTGAATGTTTTCTATTTTATTATTAAAGTGATTTATAGTTTCATACTGTTGTAAAGAAGATGCTTGATTTAATTTCAATCTTCATTTACTTATTAATTCTTATTTTGTGTCCTAACATGTGGTCTATCTTTGAGAATGTTTCATGTGAACTTGAGAAGAATATATATTCTGCTACATTGGGATGAAATGAATTGTTTTCTAAATATCAATTAAGTCCATCTGATCCTGTATGTCATTTAAGTCATCTGTTGCTTTGTTGATTTTCTGTCTGAAAGATCTATCTATCTATGTCAGTGAGGTGTTAAAATTTCCAACTATGAGTGTATTGCTGTCACTCTCTCCCTTAATATCCACCAAGATTGTCTTTATATGTATAATTGCTCCTATGTTGCATGCATATATGTTTACAAGGGTTATAACCACTTGTTGGATTGGTCTCTTTAGGATTATGTGGTGACCTTCTTTGTGTCTTGTTATGTCCTTTTTGTTAAACTCTATTTGGTCAGATATAAGTATTGCTATCCAAGTTGTTCTGTTTCCATTTGCATGGAATATTTTTCTCATTCCTTCACTTTCAGTCTGTGTGTATCTTTTACTCTGAGTTGGGTCTCCTGTAGACAGCATATACATGGGTCATGTTTTGTTACCCCTTCAGCTACACTGTGTCTTTTAATTTGAGCATTTAATCCATTTACATGTAAGGTTATTATTGACAGGAACTTATTTATTAGCTTTTTATTCTTTATACTTATGTTCTTCGCTCTATTTTTTCTCCTTCTTAAAGCAGGCCCTTTAACATTTCTTGCAATATTGATATAGTAATAATCACCTCCAGTTGTTGTTGTTACTGTTGTTATTTCCTCTGAAGTTCTTTATATTGCCTTCAATTTTAAATGATAGCTTGGCTGAATAGAACAGTCTTGGTCATAGGTCCTTGATTTTCATCACTTTGAATATTTCATGCTAATCTCTTTTGGCCTAAAATGTTTCTGTTCAGATATTAGATGACAGTCTTATGGAAACTCCTTTGCAGCTTAACAAAATATCTCTCATTTGCTGCTTTTAAGATTCTCTCTTTGTCTTTAACTTTTGCCATTTTCATTATGATGTGTCTTGATGTGGGCCTCTTTGGGTTCATCTTGATTGAGACTCTCTATTCTTCCTGAACTTGTGTGAACTTTCCCTTCACCAGATTAGAGAAGTGTTCAGTGATTATTTCTTCAAAGTGGTTCTAGATTTCCTGCTCATTCTCTTCTCCTTTGGTCACCCCTATGATAGGAATGTTGTTATACTTGATGCTGTCCCAGAGGCTCTTTGATATTCCTTATTTTTTTTAACAAAACTCCTTCTCAAGGGAATTTAAAAATTTAATAAAAATTATAAATTGTTACTGAATGACATCAAAGTATAACATGTAAGTGATATGACACTCACAAGACAATGCATGCAATATGAAACAAAATAACTGAATATTAACATGTTAAGATTTCAGCTAAAAAAGATAGTAGGAACCATGAAACTAATCAAAACAAGGAAAAGAGTGGAAATAAATATCAAAACAAAGTCATAAAGTAGAAAACAAAAATGAAATAGGCAATATTTTGATGAAGTTGAATAATCACAAAAGAATAAAGACTAGTTTTCTGAGAAAATTCCATATTGTTTTCCATATTGTTTGTACCAGTATGCAATCCCACCTACGGTGCACTAGGGTTCCATTTTCTACACATTTTACTATAGCCAAGTGCTGGAAGCAACCTAGGTGCCCATCAGTAAATGAATGGATCAGAAATCAATGTGTATGTTTACACATGGAATTCTATGCAGCAGAAAGAAAGAAGAAGCTCCTACCCTTTCCAACAGCATGGATGGAAGTGGAAAGCATTATGCTAAGGGAAATAAGCCAGGTGGTGAAAGACAAATACCATATGATCTCACATTTAACAGGAACCTAATCAGCAAAACAAAGAAACAAGCAAAATATAACCAAAGACACTGAAATAGAGGACAGGCTGATAGTGTTCAGAGGGGAGAGGGGAGGGAATTTCAGGGGAATTTCAGGGGAAAAGGGGAAGGGTTTTTAGGAACAAATGTAAAGGACACATGGAAAAAACAAGGGGAGGGTGGAAACAGGAGGGAGGAGGG
>CM052552.1:18544398-18555317 GCA_028533065.1 Trachops cirrhosus | reverse complement strand
ATTATTTCTTCATTCTTTTCTATTTGGTTGTTTCTTTCTTCCTTCTGGTCCACTCCATTGATATGAGTCCCAGTTTTCTTCCCATCTCTATTGGTTCCCTATGCATTTTCCTTCATTTCACTTATGGCAGCCTTCATTTTTTCATCTAATTTGTAACAAATTCAACCAATCCTGTGAGCATCCTGATCACCAATGCTTTGAACTATGCATCTGATAGGTTGGCTATCTCTTCATTGCTCAGTTTTATTTGCTCTGGAGGTTTGACCTATTCTTCCTTTTGGGCCATTTTTTTAGTCTGGTTGCACCTGTTGCATATGAGGGGCAGAGCCTTAGATGTTCACCAGGGCAGAGCAACCCAGTTGCTGGGTAGTGACACTGTATGTGGGGGCAGGGTCTGAGAGGGAACAATGGTTCTTGCTCTGCTCTCTGCCGGATTTTGGTCCCTTTTGCCACTTCCCTCAAGAAAACTTGGCCTTTCTGGTGCTTATTTCCATGTGGGTGGGTTTGTGTATGGTTTAGGACCCTGTGGGTCTCTCCAACAAAGTCTCCTGTGAGGCTAGGTGTCTCTCCCAGCACCTCAACCCCCACAGGTGTTTTCAATTGGTGTTTTGAGGCTTTATTTCCCCGAGCTGGGACCCTGGGTTGCATGGTCTGTCTCACTCCCCAGTTTTGCCTGGTTTATCTGCACTTGAATGTGTGACCACCTGGACAGCCAGCAGCCTTGCACACTGTACCCTGCTTCACAATTGCCGTCTTGTTGGGTCTTCCCATTGCCACCCCGTGCTGGAGGTCTGCCACGCACCGCCTGCATGCCTAGGGTCCTCCTGCTGCCATCTTGCATGCCCAGGGTTTTTTAGCTGCTGCTTTGCATGCCTGGTGCCACCACTTTTTTTTCCATGACCCCTCTCTGCCTGGAGGCCTGACACTGCCCCTCCTACCGGCCTGGATGCATGTGTCCATTTTAACTCCTTGGTTTTTGGACTTCCATACAGTTCCATTTTCTGTCTGTTCTGGTTGTTTTGTTATTTTGTTTCTAAATTGTTGTCCTTATTTTGGTTGTGCGAGGAGACACAGTGTGTATCCCTACACCTCCATCCTGGCCAGAAATCTACTTCATATTTTTTAAAGTAATAAGTTGTGCTATGAAGTATTTGGCCAATAAACATGAAAATTGATGAGCTAGACAATTCTGTAGAAAAATACAAATCAACATAATTTTATTCAAGAAGAAATTGAAAATATGAATAGGTCATTAGACACTAAAAAAATTCAATATGTAGCCAACTCCTTTGCAACTAAAGGCACTAATCTCATATTCTTTCACAAGAAATTTCTGTCAAACCATCAAAGAACAGACAATCTCTATGTTATGTGAAATATTCCAGACAATAGAAAAATAATAACAGCTGCATAATTCATTTTATAATGTTAGTAAAATCAATACAAAAATCAGACAAGCTCATTAGAACAAAATTATATGCCAATATAATTCTGATAAAAATCTTAAAAGTCCTCATTAAAATATTAATTAGTTGAACTCAATAATATATAAAAATAATACAATATGATCACATGGTCCAGTTTATAATAGTTTAAAGTTAGTCTAACTTTAGGAAATCCATTACTACATGGCAACACTTAAGCTAATTAAAAAGAAAGAAATATGGCTCATCTCAACAGACTGGACATGCTTTACTTCCTCACACAACCAAAAGAAGTAAAACAACCAATTTAAAAAAAAACAGACCTGTCAGAAAATCAAACTGTATGGAAGTCCAACAACCAAGGAGTAAAAGAAATAATATTCATGCAGACTAGAAGGAGGGGTAGAGATGGGCATCCAGGGTGGACACAATGTGTGGCAAGGTGGCATTTGGCAAGCCAGGTAGACCCAAATTTGTGTGCAGATTAACTGAAAAGAACAACTGGGGACCAAGAGAGACCATGCAACCTAGGCTTCCAGTACAAGAAATTAAAGCTTCAAAACCTCTGACTGTATAAACCTGTGAGTATTGTGGCAGTGAGGAAAACTGCCAGCCTCACAGGAGAGTCTGTTGGAGGGGCCCAAGGTGTTCTAAAATGTACACAAGCCCACCCACCTGAGAATCAGAACCAGGGAAGCACGTTGAATGGCACAATTCACTTGTGGGAAGCGATGAAAGTGACTGAAAGCAAGGTAAGAACCGAGCAAGCAATACGGTTCCATCTCTGATGCCTCCTCCACATTCAGCACCACAATGCCAAGAAGTGGGTTTCACTGTCCTGGCAAATACCTAAGGCTCTGCCCATTACAATGTAACAGATGCACCGAGATAAAGAAATCAGCAGGGATGGGTGGGGGAAGAATTGGGGAAAAGGTACAGGGAATAAGAAGCATAAGTGGTAGGTACGAAATAGACAGGGGGAGGTTAAAAATAGTGTACGAATTGGAGAAGCCAAAGTGCTTATATGTACAACCCATGGACACAAACTAAAGGGAGGATGCTGGTGGGAAGTGATGCGCAAAGGGGAGAAAAAAATGAAACAATTGTAATAGCAAGATCAACAAAATATACTTAAAAAGAAATAACACATCAAAGCTCCAGAAAAAGAACTAGGTGTCGAGGATATACACAAATGATCAGATGCAGAGTTCAAAACACTGGTAATCAGGATGCTCACAGAAATGATTGAGTACAGTTGCAAAATAAAGGAAGAAGTGAAAGCTATACATAGTGAAATAAAGAAAATATACAGGAACCAGCAGTTAAGTGAAGGAAACTGGGACTCAAATCAATGACTTGGAACAGAAGGCAGAAATAAACATTCAACCAGAACATAGTGGAGACACAAGAATTCAAAAATATGAGGAAAAGGCTTAGGAACCCCTGGGACAAGTTTAAACTTGCCAACATCCAAATCATAGGGGCACCTGAAGGAGAAGAGGAAGAGCAAGCAATTGAAAACTTATTTGAAAAAATAATGAATTTCCCCAATCTGGCAAAGGAAATAGATTTCCAGGAAGTCCAGGAAGCTCAAAGAGTCCCAAAGAAGTTGGATCCAAAGAGAAACACACCAAGACACATCATAATTAAATTACTCAAGATTAAAGATAAGGAGAAACTCTTAAAATCAGCAAGAGGAAAGGCAAGAGTTATCTACAAAGTAGTGCCCATAAGACTATCAAATGATTTCTCCAAAGAAACCTTATGGGCAAGAAGGGCCTGGAAAGAAGAATTCAAAGTCATTAAAAGCAAGGACCTACAATCTAGATTACTCTATCCAGCAAAGCTATTATTTAGAATGGAAGGGCAGATAAAGAGCTTCCCAGATAAGGTCAAGTTAAAGGAGTTCATCATCGCCAAGACTTTATTATATGAAATGTTAAAGGGACTTATCTAAGAAAAAGAAGATGAAAACTATGAACAGTACAATGACAGCATACTCACAACTATCAACAACTGAACCTTCAAAAACCCAAAAACAAAACAAAGTAAGCAAATCATAAGAACAGGAACAAGGATCACAGAAATGGAGATCACATGGAGGGTTATCAGTGGTGATGGGGAGGAGAGAAGATGAGGAAAAGGTACAGGGAATGAGAAGCATAATTGGTAGGCACAAAATAGACAGAGGGGGTTAAGAATAGTATAGGGAATGGTGAAGTCAAATAGCTTATATGTATAACCCATGGACATGAACTAAGGTGGGAAACATGCTGGAGGGAGGGGGTGCAGGGCAGAAGGGGAGAAAGGGGAGAAAAAATGAGACAACTGTAATAGCAAAATCAATAAAATATACTTTAAAAAAGAAAAAAGCTCTAAACAAATCAAGAATAGAGGAAAATATTTAATCTGACAAAGAATATAAAAACCTACAATAAACATTATAATTATTGTAGAGACTTTAGCAGCATTTTCATTAGAGTCATAAATATGATGAGGATACCTGTTTTCTAGATTACTATTTCACATTACATTGAAGAGATCATTGTGAATTAAATAAGAGAAGGAATTGTCTTTAAACACAGACTCTCTGATTTGCTACATAGAAAACCAAAGAGAATGTTTAGAAAAGTTCTTTTAACTATTTAAGTAGTTCATCAATGTTGCTGCATAGAAAACATTCTTTAAAAATCAATAATACTATGCAGTAGCAAAAAAACAGAATATATCCTTCTTAGTTGTAAAATGGTGACAGAGTAAGAGGATCTTCCTCCAACCTCCTCCCAGAACCAAAATGGAAATTAAAATAAAGGGGAACAGCCACCTGGAATTACCAACAAAAGACTACCTGAAGAGGAGACTTTTAACCAAGGATGGGCAGAAACCACCTGGAGACCCGAATTTAGGGCCAGTTGTGAAAGCAGTTGACTTGCTCCAATGGGCAGCAGGCCAAGGTTATGGAGAGATAGCATGGCTGTGGGAACTTCTCCCTGAAAAGTGGGAAGCCTGAACCCCAAACTGGGCTCCCTAGCAAAAAGCAATGGAGTATGGATTAGCCACCCACATAGCAATATAGCAGTGATAGGTGGTGGGGTTTCTGTCCACCCAGGGAGAAACAAAGCTCTCTGGAGAGAAAGCCACTGTATTTTTTAACGGGCCATAGCACAAGTTTTTCTATCTCAGCCATTCACCCTGGCCTCTAGCAAAGGATGGACCATGAGGACTAGAGTTGCCTGAGGAGTGTCTGGAGTAGGAGGCATTAAAAAGAGATGTGGGGGAGCTGCTGTCAGGATCACTGTGTGGGGTCATCCTCTGATATTGCAGCAGCCATTATTCTTGAGAAGAAAAAGCCCCTCCCAGGAGACTCAGCCTGGGAAAAAAACAATTGCCCCACCCTGTGGGATATCATTCATCCCACCCTCTAGAATCATTACTTGCTGCACCCTTTGGAATTCTGCCCACCCCACAGTGTAACTTTTTATTTTCCCACCATGCATCTCAACCCCTGCTGAGGAGACAAAAATACAGGAAGACTTAGGGGATTCCAGAGACTAGCTTTGGCGCATGGCCATTCCCTACACTGTCCCAGGAACTAGAGTGGCACTTTGTCCTCATGGGAGCCAATAGAAAGATCTGATAGAAACACCTTCCTTGTCTGCAGCAGACCCAAACTCTGGGCTCTGGAGGCCACACATGCTTGCCTACTTTGGGCTCTGCTCTGCCAAGTTCTGGAAAATAATACACGACAATCTCAGATGTATGGCTCTGGGGTGGAGAACACACCCACCATTTTCTGAGAAGTCTTAATAGTACCCCGCCATGGGAGATCCAGGGGTCTCATCCTCTTTATTCTACCAAAAGACTTTTTAGAAAGAGTCAGTTTAATGATTAAGAATTATAAGAGGTTGGCAAGCAGAGGCAGATGGAAGCAGATACTGTGGTATCTTGGAATGTTTGCAGACACCTCCCAAGCCCTGTTGGTAAAAGTCAGCCTTGCAGGTCTATCTGTACTGTCACAAAGGGTAAATTTTTCTTTTTTACAGCTGAGTAGTATTCCATTTTTGTTTTGTTCTTTCAGCACCTGTACAACAGCTTGCAAGATGTGGTTGGGGATGAGCCTCTCATTCAGCCAGCCAGAAGGGAGATTCCCACCAATGAAGGGCAAAAAAAAAAAAAATCAAGAATCAATTACAACAGTAGTGCCCACATAACCAACACAGGGGACATTTCTAGAGCATCCAGCCCAGGAGTTTAAGGAGACCACACTACTGGGTCCCACAAGACTCATACAACAAAAGGCCTTTCCATGTATACTTGGAGTTAAAATAGATCAATCTAATACACAGAAACAAGCAAAGACAGACAGCTAAAATGGGGATACAAACAGTCTCCAAAAGAAAGAAAAGGAAGAATCCCCAGAAAAAGAGCTAAATGAAATTGAAGCAAGCAATTATCAGATATAGAGTTTAAAGTAATGATTATAAAGATGCTTAATGAATGTAGTAAAAACTACTAGGAACTTTATGGCAACTAAAAGAAACAGACTAGGAACTACATTAGCATGAAAAAGGACATAGAAACTATGAATAAAAACAAGGAGGAAATGAAGAATACAATATCTGAAATGAAGACTATACTAGAAGGAATTAAAAGCAGGTTAGACAAAGCAGAGAATAAAATAACCAATTTGGAAGACAAGTTAGGAAAAAATTCCCAATCAGAAGAGCAAAAATAAAAAAATTATGATAATTTAAGGAAACTTTAGGACAATATAAAATGTAACAATATCTGCATCATAGGGGTTCCAGAAGGAGAAAAAAGTGATGAAATGATGACATGAAACTTCCGTAACCTGATGAAGGAAAAAGTTACACAAGTTCAGGAAGCACAAAGATTCCCAATCAAGATAAATCCAAAGAGATCCACTCCAAGGTACATTATAATTATTAAAGTGATAAGAACAGATTCTATACTTGATCTTAGCCAAAAGGCCAAGAAGAAAGACAAATCATAATTAAAATGGCATAGTTTAAAGACAAAGAGAGAATCTCAAAGGCAGCAAGAGAGAAACAGTTAGTTACCTGCAAGGGATCTCCCATAAGCTCTCTGCTGATGTCCCAACAGAAGCACTCCAGACCAAAAGGGGTTGACATGAAATATTCAAAGTAATGAAAAGCAACGAACTACAGCCAAGACTACTCTATCCAATAAGGCTATCATTTAAAAGTGAAGGTAAGCCCTGGCTGGTGTGGCTCAGTGGTTGAGTGCTGGCCTTTGAATCAAAGGGTCACTGGTTCACTTCCCAGTCTAGGGCACATGCCTGGGTTGCAGGCCAGGTCCCCAGTAGGGGGTGTGTAAGAGGCAACCATACATAGATATTTTTCTCCCTCTCTTTCTCTCTCCCTTCCTCACCCTAAAAAATAAAATAAAATCTTTAAAAAAAATTGAAGGTGAAATAAAGAGCTTGCCAGGCAAAACAAACAAACAAACAAACAAACAAACAGAGAGACAAAAAGCCCTAAAGGAGGTTATTTTTACCAAACCAGCATTGCAAAAGATGTTAAAGAGACTGTTCTAAGTACAAGAAGAAATAGAGTGAGAGATGAACATTGGTATAAAGAAAAAAGTGGCAATGAGTAGGTTCCTATCAATAATAATATTAAATATAAATGGATTAAATGTTCCAATCTCAAGACATAGAGTAGATGAGTGGATAAGAAAACATGATCCATATATATGCTGTCCACAAGAGACTCATTTCAAAACAAAATATTTATACAGGCTGAAAGTGACAAAATCGAAAAATATTCCATGCAAATGGAGATGAAAAAAAAAGACTTGGGCAGCAATACTCATGTCTCACAAAATAAACTTCAAAACAAAGGCCATAATGAGGAAAAAGAAGGTCACTACCTAGTACTAAAGGGATCAACACAACAACAGAGCATATATGCACCCAACATAAAAGCATCAAAATATATAAAGAAAATCTTTATGGATAAAGGAAGAGATTGAAGCAATACACTCAGTGTAAGAAGTTTTAATACCCTATTGTTATCAATGGAGAAATCTTCCAGACAAAACATCAACAAGGGAATAGTGATATTAAAGGACACACAAGATCAAATGGATTTAATTGTTAATTTCAGAACATTTTATCCTGAAATAAAAGAATATACATTCTTCTAAAGTGCACACAGGTCATTCTCAAAAATAGAACTCATGTTAGGAACAAAAGAAGTCTTATCAAATTCAAGAAGACTGAAATCATATCAAATACTTTCTTGTATCACAATGACATGAAATTTGAAATCAACCTCAATAAAAATGCTAAAAAATATTCAAATACATGGGGACTAAATAGCATGATATTAAATAATGAAAATGTTGTCAATGAGATGAAAGAAAAAAAAATCAAAATTACCTGGAAATGAATGAACATGAACACACAACAAACCAAAACCTATGGGACACAGCAAAAGCAGTCTTGAGAGAGGAGTTCATAACATTACAAGCTTATCTCAAGAAGCAAGAAAAACCTCAAACAATCTAACCCTACATCTAAAAGAATGAGAAAAACAACAACAAACAAAGCTGAGAGTAAGTATAAGGAAGAAAATAATCAAGATCAGAGTGGAAATAAATGGCATAAAGACTAAAATGTAATTCAAAAGATCAATGAATCCAGGAGCTGGTTCTTTGAAATGATAAAAAAAATTGACAACCTTTAACACGACTCATCAAGAAAAAAGAGAGAAGACCCCAATAAATACAATCATAAATGAAACAAGACAAGTGACAACTGATATCACAGAGTGTAAAGAAAGGAGTGTAAGAAAAATTATGAACAATTACATGAGGTCTGTTCAGAAAAACTCCAGCCATTGTTAATATAATGAGAACAGTTTGTGCAACATCAATGTAACTGGGAAGCCAAAGAGAGTGGACTGGAATGTGCATGTGTGAACAATGACAACCTCACTGTACTAGTCAGTGGGGGCGGTAGATGTCATTGAATGAGCATGTGTACATTGTCACTATTGCATTCAAAATGACTGAGTGAGTAGAGCAACAAATCTGCATCAAATTTTCATTAAGCTTGAATTTTCCTCTGAGGAAACTATTCCAATGATTCAGGAGACCACAGGAATGGGCTAATGGTGATGGCAGCTTCTTCATGTGCTTCCTCATACACCACATCTTGTCCAGAGATTTTTTGTGAAACATCAAATCACTCAGGTGACTCAGTCTCCCTACACGTCATATTTGGTGCCATGCGCTTCTGGCTTTTCCCAAAACTAAAATCACCTATGAAAGTGGAGAGCTTTCAGACCATCAGTAAGATTCAGAAACATATGACAGGACACCTGATGGTGATTGGGAGAACTGTGTGAGGTCCCAAGGTGCCTACTTTGAAAGGGGACTGAGATGTCATTCTCCTATATACAATGTTTCTTATATCTTTTATCTTCTTCAATAAATGTCTCTATTATTCATATTACATGGCTGGAACTTTTCTGGATAGACCTCATCATATGTCAAGAAATTGGACAACCTGGGCAGAATGGATGAATTTCTAGAAACATACAACCTTCTAAAAATAAATCAGGAAGAGCAGAAAACCTGAATACACTGATAGAAACTACTGAAATTGAAGCAATAAACAAAAATCTCCCAGTACAGTCCTGGACCAGACAGCTTCACAGGTGAATTTTACCAATCATTCTAAATTGAACTAACATCTATTACTCTCAAACTAATTTAAAAAATTCAACATATGGGAAGACTTCCAAGCTCTTTTTATGATGCTAGCATTATCCTAATTCCAAACCAGATAAAGACATAAAGAAACAAAATTACAGATCAATATCCCTGATGAACATATATGCTAAAATCCTCAACAAAACATTAGCAAACTGGATCAAATGATACATTAAAAAGATCACACACCATGACCAAGTGGGATTTATGCTGGGGTTACAAGGTTGGTAAGATACTCACAAATCAATAAATATGATATATAACATTAAAATGTAAAATAACAATCAAATTATTACATCAGTAAATGCGGGAAATTAATGTAATAAAAATTCAGCACCCATTTATGATAAAAACTCTCAGCAAAGTGGGAATAGAGGGATCACATTTCAACATAATAAAGGTCATATATGAAATCTTACAGCCAATATCATACATCATACTCAATGGACAAAACTTAACAATGTTTCCATTAAGATCAGGAACAAGACAGGGATATTGACTTTCCCCTCTTATTCAACATAGTACTGGAGGTCCTAGCCACAGTGACCAAAGAAGTAGAAGTAATAAAAGGCTACCAAATTGGAAAGGAGGGAGTAAAATTGTCATTATTTGCAGGTAATAAGATGAACATAGAAAACCCTATACATTTCACACAAAAAAACTACTAGAACAAATAAATGAATTCAGCAAAGTAGCAGGATACCAAATCATTACTGAGAAGCCAATGACATTTTTATACACCAATAATGAACTATCAGAAAGAGAAATTGAGAAACAATCACATTTACTCGTGCAACAACAACAACAACAAAAAAAGGTACCAAAGAATAAATTTAACCAAGGAGGTAAAGACCTGTACCCAGACAACTATAGGATACTGAAGAAAGTAACTGAGGAAGATACAAATAAGTGGAAGCATATACCATGTTCATGGATTAGAGGAATTAACATCATTAAAATGTCCATACTACAGAAAGCAATATATAAATTCAACACAATTCCTATTAAAATATCAAAGGCATATTTTATAGATCTAGAATCAACATTCCAAAAATTTAAATGGAACCAAAAAAAGACCCTGAATAACCTCAGCAATCTTGAGAATGAAATACAAAGTTGGAGGTACCACAATACCTGATATCAAATTGTAATATAAGGCCACTAAAATCAAAACACCCTGGTACTGGCATAAGAGTAGACATATGGATCAATGGAAGAGAACAGAGAGACCAGATATAAACCCACACCTTTATGGTCAATTTATATTTAACAAAGGTGGCAAGAGGCATATAATGGTGTAAAGACAGTCTCTTCAATAACTAATATTAGGAAAACTGGAGTGGTACATGCCAAAAATTGAAACTAGATCACAAGCTTGCACCATATGGTAGAATAAACTCAAAATGGATAAAATACTTAAATATAACGGGTGATACCATAAAAACCCTAGAGGAAAACATAGAAAGAAAAATAAGGAAATAAAGAAAAAATAAACAAATGGGACTACATCAAATTAAAAAGCTTCTGTACAGCAAAGGCAACCATCATCAAGATGAAAAAGGAACTGACTGTATGAGAGAATACATTTCTCAATGATACATTAGATAAGGGTTTAATTTCCAAAATATATAAGGAACTTATAAGACTCAACACCAGGTAGACAAACAATCCAATTAAAAAATGAGCAAAGTACCTGAATAGACACTTCTCCAAGGAGGACATACAGAGGGTCAA
>CM052552.1:18534052-18544298 GCA_028533065.1 Trachops cirrhosus | reverse complement strand
TCAGTAGATGAGTGGATAAAAAAGATGTGGTACATTTATCCACTGGAATACTGCATAGCAGTAAAAAGGAAGGAACACTTACTTTTCCAACAGCATGGATGGAACTACAGACTATTATGCTAAGTAAAATAAGCCAGTCAATGAAAGTATATGACAAATACCATATGATCTCACTTGTATGTAGAATCTACTGAACAAAATAAACTAAGGAACAAAATAGAATCATAGGCATAGAAATATGGAACAGACTAATTAATAGCTGTAAGAGGGGAGGGGGGACTGGTTGAAAGAAGGTGAAGATATTAGTAAAAGAACAGAAAATATGGCCTATGGACATGGACAATGGTGTGGGGATTGCCTGAGGGAGTGGGTTTTGCTGGGTGGAGGAGAAAAGGGGGGAAATTGGTACAACTCTAATAGCATAAACAATAATATTAAAAAGGAGAAAACAGCCCTTGCTGGTGTCACTCAGTGGATTGAATTTTGGCCTGTGAACCAAAGAATCACTGAAATGTACAACTATACATTTTTCAAAACTCATCACTATAACTGGTGAATTTTATTGTTTGTATATTATACATCAGTAAAGCTAGTTAAAATAAATATACTGTTCACAATAACAACCAACACAATTAAATACCTAAGTATAAATATAAAAAAGGATGCCCATGATCTTGATGGTAAATATTGTAAGCACTATTCAAGGACATAAAAATGCTTTATAAAAAGGAGATATGTATCATTTTTACATACAGAAGAAGTTATTAACTTAAAGATGCTCACAGTCTCAAAAAATTAATGTATTGATTCAATGCAATTCCAAAGTTCTGATATAATTTTTTGTGAAACTTAACAAGCTGATTCTAAAATTCATATGAAAAATTAAAGGACTAAGAATATACAAGATAATTATGAAAAAGAACAAATAAGGAATTTTTCTACAGATATCAAAAATTAGAAAACTATAGTAATTGAAAGTGTAGTATTTGTGTAGAAAAGGCAACAATTTAGTTGTAGAAAAGACAGACCCAGTCACAGATCTGAGAATATAAGGAAACTTTGTATATGACAGAAATGGCATTGTAGATCATGAGAGGAAATGGTGGATTATGTAATAAATGGTATAGAAACAATTGCTTATTCATACTGAAACAAGTAAAATTAATTTCCTACATTGTACCCTATACAGAAATGAATTTCAGATGAATTCAATAACTAAGTGCTTTTAGAAACTTTCAAATTTTAGAAGAAACTTAGCATAATATAGTTATGATATCAATGAAAGGTTGTCTTGAATAATATATGAAAAGCACAAATTGTGAATGATTGATAAATATGGCCACATCAAGGGGAAAACCTCTATCTTTCTGTTATAAGATATTATAGTGAACAAAGTTAATAAGCAAGTGACAGACTTGAAGAAGGCATTTGCAACAAACATATAGCAGGCAAATACAGACATGTAAAAGGCTGTATCTAGTAAAAAATAATCTAAAATAAACAATAGACAAAATATTATTGGAAAATGCACAGAAGAGAAAACTTGAATGACCATTAAATAAATGAAAACATGTTATCCTCACTAATAATCAGGGGAATACAAATTAAATTAACATAGAGATACAACTTCATAGACATCAAATTGCTACAAATAAAAACATCTGCTAATACCAATTGCTGGCAAGAATGTGTGGAAACAGATACTGTTATACACTTCTTGTTAAAATGTGTGCTTGTACATCCATTTTAGAGAGCAGTTTGGTAGTACCTAGTAAATATGAAAATATGAATATACTTTCAGCCAGCAATCCAACTCCTAGGTACCTTAAAGAAATATGATAAACAAATTCAAGTACTTTCATTGCAAAACTGTTTGTAATGACTAAAACTTTTTATATTTCATTATTTTTATTGTTGTTATAGAACAGTTGTTTCTATCCCCACACTAATTAACATAAATATCCATCCTTTATACACCAAAAAAAATCAGGTGTTCAATTTATAAGAATCATCAATCCTTTTATTAATCCATCCAGTGAAAACTCAAAGCAAGGCTCTAAGACAAATAATTCCAATTTCAGGATTCTTATTGTTAACAAGTAAACTATGAGGATAAACAAACCAACCAACCCACAGTATTCAATATAAGGAGAAGTAAAGTAAATCAACAATGAATGAATGAGAAGTACATGTTATTAACAGAGATAAGTCTGATAAATGTGAAGGGGTGGGGAGCAAGTTGAAAAAAGTTCTGATCTAATTGCTGCAAAATTTAAAACATAAGAAATGTTACTAGTTATTGTTTATGGATACATTCATTTATAGTAGAAGGATAAAAACTTGAACATGAAGGACAAACTTCAACTTTGGGATAATTCATGTCTCTGGAATTCCAGAGAAATGAGGGTGGGACAAAAAAAGTTTTCACTGTATCTATAATGTTCTATTTTTTATAAAACCAATTCT
This sequence comes from Trachops cirrhosus, assembly GCA_028533065.1. Classification (NCBI taxonomy): domain Eukaryota; kingdom Metazoa; phylum Chordata; class Mammalia; order Chiroptera; family Phyllostomidae; genus Trachops; species Trachops cirrhosus. The sequence goes on along the minus strand of CM052552.1, from coordinate 18,541,832 downwards.
GTAACAAAAATAAACAATGGCTTATCCATATGCCAGAGTGCTATGCAAATGTTAAAATGAATGCGATTGATCTGTGTGTGCAGATACAGAAAGATCCCCAAGATATATTAAATTAAAAAGTTCTATAAAATTATTATGTACTGTGCAATCACTTCTGTGTAAATATGAAAAATGTAAATATAGTAAATGCTAGTATAAGCATACACAATTTCTTGAAGTACCCACATAAAGAGTTTATAGTAGTCACCTCTGGGGAGAGAGACTGGTGGTCTTGGGTTGGAGGGTGAATTAGTTATACTGTTTTAATTATTCACCATGTACAAAGTATGCATTGTTCATTAAACTTAGTTTTTGAATAATTGAACTGAAAATCAGACCTGACACCTTGTGTGATCTTCAGGTTAGTATTCTTTGTGTACTGAGACTATGTAACATTTATTGGATTTTCTTTTAATAAAATTTCCTGCTGAGCCTTAGCAAGCTGGTAATTAGTAAGGAGGTGTCACTTCGGTGTGCTGTCCAGTGGAAAGATTCTTTTCATTTCCCTCAAGGCCAAGAACTGTATCTGTGACACCTTTGCATCCTAGGTTTGCATCCACCAAACCTAGTACAGACCCTTACCTGTATTAGCAAAGTATACTTATACCTGTATTCCTTCACTCATTCATTCAGTTATTCATGCAACAAATGTTATTAGAGAAAAACTATATTTTAATGCCTATATAACGCTTTTCAAGTACTTTATATTTTAAATAGATTTCTCTGGATGACCAGAGATTTGGTACTGCTGTTGTTTCTATGGGAAACATGAGTTGACATCAAATAACCAAGTCACATGTAAACTTCAGGGTTATGATTTATTCATTTGTGAATACTCAGAAAAAAAAATATTTTCTTCCACAAATTACTTTTGGCAAAGTTGAATGATGAAGAAGGGAAAATATGATCTTAGTGACAATGACAGTGATGTTATTAGTGCCTGAATCCATTGCCTTCTCTCCTTTTTCAATGACCACCATTCTGTCTTGAATTGAGGTAACAGCCTCCTTACTGGACTTCCTTCCTCTAGGCTCTTTCTTTACCTCTAACTTGTAATTTGCATAGCCACCCAAAATATATAGTTGTCTAAGACACAAACATGACTATGCCACTTCCCTATTTAAAAATCCTTTAGTGACTTCTCATTGATCTCAGGATAAAGTCCATACTCCTTAGGATAATGTATAGGGCCTTCCATCTTCTGTGCCTATCTATGTTTCCAGCCTCCTCTCCTGTTACTCTTTTCATGACCCATGCTATTTCCTCTGATGGAAACTCTTCCACTCCCTTATTGACTAGAAAGATTTATATTTATTCTTCATAATTCAATGTATTGTAAAGATTAGTGAAAAAATAAATGTAAAAGTATTTGGAAAAACAAAATAAAATATCTAAACCCAGATGGCAGGTCCTCCAATACACCTTCACTGTTATACTTCCCCTGAAAACTCCTTCCATGCTACATTTACATGTTATAGAGTACTACTATTGTATTTTTCATGTTGCTATTCCATGCTTTGTTTACCTGTCACTTCCACTACTCACCAACTTCCTAAGTCATGGATTCAGCTTCCCAGACTTCTTTCACCTTTATATTCCCAGCATTGAGAGTACTGCCTGACTGAGAGGAGGATTCTGACATTGTTTCTGAACTCATAACAAAATAGTGATAATGATAACAGCAATGGTCTTATTTCTGCAAGTGCTCTGTTTTACATTATGCTCACACAGCCATCAAAGAAACAGGAGTGAGGCCTAAGTGCTATACAGAGGGTTTTACTACCCCAACCAACTCCTTTTTTGTACAGCCTGGAAAGCAGATGAAGCATGTAAAACCGGCACTGAAGAAAATTACTGAGGAAGCCAGATGCAATATGTCCACCAAGGATGGAAAAATTACAAGGTAACTGGTCTAAAAAAAAACTACCTCTGAAAGCATGTGTAAGAGGACTTTTAATTTCATTATAAAAACCAAACTATAACAGTTGTGATTATAATTAGAATGTAGAATTCACTTAAAGTTGACTGAAGGCTTTCAGTGAAGGAGATGTAGATGTTTTCAAGCTATGTATAATGATGTAAATAAATCAGAGTTTTTCTTCCTGGTTTAGAAGTCCAGCTATATTTGAAATTAAAGACAAAATTATTCTCAACCTTTATGACCAGCAACATCACTAGCATGCTCCTCAAATATGATGTTAGCAGGTAACTATGTATATTTATAGTTGATAAAGGGTTTCCCACACATCATCTTATTTGAATCCTGTCAACCTGTGAGTTCAGCAGAACAGGGATTATTGCCACCATTCAAAGTAGAAAAAAACTGGAATTCAGTAAAGACAAGTGATTTACTACACTGTGTGTGCAGTAGGAGATTCAGGTCTAGAATCTACATTTTCTGTCACTAGTTTCAGTACTTTTCACTTTTTTCCCTCTCCAAAATATTGCTTGGTGCTTTCAGAAGCCTTCAGAGGCTGGCCTAAATAGGCAGTGGCTCTGATCTGTGTGACCTGTCAGTTACTCCAATATCCAATTTCACACCATTAGTCAGCACTCACTGAATGGAAGTTCAGGATGTCATGAGAGTCCAACATTGATCTCTCAATTAAAAAGCAAAGCTCCCCTGGGAGACAAACTTAAAGATAATTGGATTTCTTGTTTGAACTGCATCTTCCAGTCCCTGCTTGCAGAAGGTTGTAGGAGTGTTTAAAAGATAAATACACTGGCAAGTATTATGCTCTTTCTAAACCCAAAAGAGGTCACTGCAAGAGCTAAAAATGCTTTGGCCACAACCACCTGAAAACTAAAAGTATCTTTGGGTGATACATTGTATTTTTTTTTCTTTTTGGAAGCTTAGTGTGTTCCAAGGAGTTAGGGAGAAAAGTATAATTGTTCAGATATAACAGGAATGGTTGGAAAGCTATGATTCTTAAGGATATATGGTAACACGCTTGTCATGCTGTTGCTGGATCTACTCATGGTCAAACCACATAGAAGCAATTCAACAAACCAGCTCCCTGTCTTAGCAATCCACTTTAGTCTCCACTAAGAAACTGAGGCTCCACATATACAGATGGAACAAGGAAACAGGCTCTGAGGAAGCAAAATGAACATCTCTACCATGCACTCATTTTAGTCACTTAGGATGGCTTAAGGTTTCAAACTCAAGTGGAAGGAAAAAGATAATGTAACTATCTTGATAATCCCTATCCACTCCATCTTTACTCCCTTCTTTTCTAAAAAAAGTCATCTTTCTTTCCTGCCTCAAACTAATGCCTCCACTTGTATCTTTCCCCCATTCTGTCTCCTCCAACTTCCTCTGATATCCTCCTTGTTCTACCACTCATCCCTTTGGGTGTCTTTCATATTTCTACCTCTCTTTGCCTAGAATCTTGGTCAAATTTCTCCATTACTAAAAAGCAAAAATAATAATAAGCAAGAATATCTTCTCTCAGTTTGTTCTTCTACTCTAGTTTTTTGACTCTCTTCCTTTACTTCACCAACAGTCTTCTTGAAATAATAAACTACATGTATTGTTTTTTATTTTTCACTAACCCACATCAGTGAAGTCAGGGTACTTGCCCCAGCACTCCACTAACCATGCTAGCTTCTTCCTTAATAATTCCCCCCTTGGATTGATTTTTTAAATCATTGTATTGTTTTTCTTTCTCTAAAAATGTGTATACCTCTCCCTTTTCTGTCCTCAGTCCCCTACTCATTTTGCTTAGTCTTTCAATGACCAACATGGTCTTCTGGTTACTGGACCTTTTTCATATTATTCCTTTTGTATGAAATGCTTTATTTCTCCTTCTCCTAAGAAGGTACTACTTTTGCTGGACACCTATCATAGCTCTGAAACAGTTTACTTTGTCCTTCCCTGGGAACCCCTTTTCCTAGAGTAGTTTTTCTTATATTTGTTGTTCATCTCAGATGATGGCGATCTCCATATGGATTCTATTATCCAACTACCTGACAAAAATTCCTGGCTCATAATATAATTTACCATATTGTAAACTCACATTTACATTGATGTGAATGAGATTAACTTTTTATCTCCAGTGGAAAGAGTTATAATGAATATACAAGTACAATGTGATAGTGTAGTAATCATACTTCTTATTTTTCTCATCTGAAAAAAATCAACTGAGACAAATCAAAGACATACTTCTAAATACCTAACAAACATTGAGAAGATTAAAAATGATAATAGATCTGAAAGTTATTTGAAAGGTATTATGCTCCCAACATGTAAATTACTAAATTGAAGATAAGTTTTTCTTCAGGTACTTGCATATTACAATTAAGGGCAGGCCATTGAAGAGAGATAAATTTAGAGAGAGCAAAAAATATAATAGCATGGTATTATGGAAGGAGAAAGAACTGGAAAATGCAAGCTATGTGTCAGTTTGTGCTCTGCTACTGACTAGATCTGAAATTATAAAGAAAACACTGTAGTTGCCTAAATCATTTTTTCCTCTTACAAAAATTAATGGATTGGTTAAATTATATTTCAAAGTACCTTCTGCTTTTAATAATAGTGAAAGTAAATGTGAAAGGCTTAACACATCATACACTCTTTTATAACTTTTTCCCAAATACCCACCAACTCCCTTGCCTATCTTTTCTTCTATTTCTTTTTCATTTAGCAAACTACAAATCTCATTGAAACCACCTATTTGCTTCTCAACCTTGGCAGCTAATATTACCAGGGAAAATAATGCAAGAAGTCAGTCTGGTTTTGCCTTCTTAAATGTGTGATCTCAAAGATCAAATTGCCATCCAATACTGTCTGGAAATTATAGTATTTGTTCTAGTAAGAATAGCCTTCTTATTTCCAGATATGATTATTGTCATTTTTCCTCTGTCCTCAAACCTCTGATGTGTCCTCCTCTACCTTCATTTTTTGATGATGACTTCCTCTCCTACTTTATTGAGAAAACAGAAACCATTAGAAGCAAACTCCATCATCTTCTTAAGATAAAATATAACATCTTAATTATAGTTGCATCTCTTTTTTCTAGCCTTCACATTATTATAAGGATGAAGTGTTTCTGCCAAATGTTAACCCCTCCACTTGTTGTCTGTATCCCATCCTTTTTCACTTTCTAAAAGATTTCACTCCCAAAATTATATCCTCATTTACATATATATCATTAATACCCCCCTTTGCTGGATAATTCTTATCAACATACAAAATGTAGGTTCAAAGCTCATTTGGCTATAGTTCTCTGTTCCCCTTCAGTCTCCACTACTCCACTGAATCTGGTATCTATGCAACCAAATATGAGACAGTTTTGTGTCTCAATCTTACAACAACTTTTAACACAATTAGAAATTATCTTGAAACATGGCTTCTGTATTATATTATCTCTTGGTTTTCAACCTACCTCACTGGCTCCTCCTTTTCAATCTTTATATCTTTATGTTTTACTTCTCCTTTGTCAGACCTAAGGCAATGAAGATGTTAAAGCTCATGGTAGACCAATTTTATATATCCATAGTCTTTCTGTAGGTAATCTTATTCACTACAGTGACTTTTAACATTATCTATATGCTGATTATTCTTAAACTTATAACCCAATGCAGCCTTCTCCTCTAATATACATATGATGAAATCCAGCTGACTGATTTCTGGTCAAGATGGAGGCATAGGTTGACATGCTTTGCCTCTTTGTACAACCACAAGAAGAATTACAACTAACCTCAAAACAAAAAATACCCAGAACTGCCAGAAATTTGAACCATATGGAAGTCTTACAACCAAGGATTTTAAAAAGCCACATGCATCCAGATGGGTAAGAGGGGCAAAGTGGCAGAGTTGGTGTGGAGAGGATGTGGTGTGGAACAGAGAGGCAGTGGCAGAACTGGCAGTCCCACATTCACATGTGGTGGATAAAAATCAGAAGGCATACTGTGGGAGCAAGCAATCCCATCCCCAGGCCAATCAGCACACCCAGAGTTCCAGGGCCATTGTACCTTAATTTCTGGCTGTAAAAATAAGTGGGAGTTGGGGTGGCAGGAGAAATTTACAGTTACTCAGGAGAGTCCATTTAAAAGGCCCACACAGAATTAGAACGAATACAAACCCACCCTCTCTGGGAATCACTACCAAGGCAACAGCTAGAAAGGCATCAGTCACATATAGGAAGTGGGTGAAGTGACTGGAAATAGGGTGAGTGCCAGGCAAACCTCCAGAAGTCAGGCAGTGGCATTGTCCCCTCTCCAACCTCTCCCACCACACAAAGCCACAAAGCAGTGAAGTGGGTTGCTCCACCCTGATGAATATTTAAGGCCCCACCCCTTACAACTTAACAGGTGTGTGAAAACAGGGAACCAAAGCATTTCTACCTAATACACAAAAACAAACACAGGGAAGCTGCCAAACTGAGGAGAAAAAGGAATATGGCTCAAATGAAAGAGCAGAACAAACCCCTAGAAAAAGAAGTAAATGACATGGTGATAGCCAGCCTATCTTATTCAGAGTTCAAGACACCATTAATCAGTATGCTCAGAGAACTCATTGAATATGGCAAAAACATATGGGAAGAAATGAAGTTTACACTAAGGTAAATAAAGACAAATCCTCAGGAAACTAACAGTGAAGGGAAGGAAACCAGGATTCAAATCAATGATTTGGAACATAAAGAAGAAATAAACATTCAACCACAATAGAATAAAGAAACAAGAATTCAAAAATAAATGAGGAGAGTATAAGAAGACTCTGGAGCATCTCCAAAAATGCCAATATTTGAATCATGTGGTTGCCAGAAGGAGGAGAGGAACAGCAAGAAATTGAAAGTTTATTTGAAAAAATAACGAAAGAAAACTTCCTTAATTTGGCAAAGGAAATAGACATACAATTCCAGGAAGCACAGAGAGTCCTAAACAAGTTGGACCCAAAGAGGACCACACCAAGACATATCATAATTAAAATGCCAAAGATTAAAGATAAAGAGAGAATCTTAAAAGTGGCAGGAGAAAGGCAGACAGTTACCTACAAAGGAATTCCCATAAGACTATCAGCTGATTTCTCAAAACACACTTTGCAGGCAAGAAAGGACTGGCAAGAAGTATTCACGGTGATGAAAGACGAGGACCTACAACCTAGATTACTTCATCCAGCAAAGCTATCATTACAAAAGACACTGAAATAGAGGACAAGTTGTCAGTGACCAGAGGGGAAAGGGGAGGGAATTTCAGGGGAGAAGGGAAGGGTTTACAGGAACAAATATAGAGGACACATGGACAAAACTAGGGGGGTTGGAAAGGGGAGGGAGGAGGGGAAGAATGGGTGGGTGGGCTGGAATGGGAATAAAGGATAGAAACTGTACTGAATAAACTAAAATAAAAAAAAATTTAAAAAGCTATCATTTACAATTGAAGGGCAGATAAAATGTTTCCCAGACAAGGCGAAGCTAAACGAATTCATCATCACCAAGCCATTATTATGTGAAATGTTACAGGGACTTATTTAACAAAAGGGAACCTCCAGGACATCTTTAAACGTTCCAACATCTGAATTATAGGGGTACCAGAAGGAGAAGAGGAAAAACAACAAGTGGAAACGATATTTGAACAAATAATAAAGGAGAACTTCCCCAATCTGGCAAGGGAAATAGACTTCCAGCAAGTTCAGGAAGCTCAGAGAATCCCAAAGAATTTAGACTCAAGGAGGAACACACCAAGACACATCATAATTACATTAGCCATGGTAAAAATGACGGAGAGAATCCTAGAAGCA
>CM052552.1:18514199-18533552 GCA_028533065.1 Trachops cirrhosus | reverse complement strand
AGGGACTTATCTAAGAAAAAGAAGATAAAAACATGTATAGTAAAATGACAGCAAACTCATAATTATTAATGACCACACTTAAAACAAAAATAAAAACAAATGAAGCAAACAACTAGAACAGGAACAGAACCACAGAAATGGAGATCATTTGGAGGGTTAGCAACAGGGGAGTGGGAGGAGGAGAGAAGGGGAAAAGGTACAGAGAATAAGTAGCATAGATGGTAGAATCTATGCGGGAGGGCAAGAATAGTATGGGAAATGTAGAAGCTAAAGAACATATGACACATGGACATGAACTAAAGGTGGGGGATGTGGGTGGGAGAGGGTGTGCAGGGTGGAGGAGAATGAAGGGGGGTAATGGGACAACTGAAATAGTATAATCAATAAAATATATTAATTAAAAAAGAAAAAGAAGATCAATACTATGAACATTAAAATTACTACAAACTCACAACTCCCAACAACTGAATGTAAAAAGCAGAAACAAAAACAAAATAAGCAAAGAACCAGAACAGGAACAGAATCATAGATATGGAGATCATTTGGAGGGTTATCAGCTGAGAAGGGGAAGGGGAAGAATTCGGGAAAGGAGCAGGGATTAAGAAACATAATTTGTAGGTACAAAATAGACAGGCAGTGTTAAGAATAGTATAGGAAATGGACCCCAGTGTTCATAGCAGCATTATTTACAATAGCCAACTGCTGGAATTAGCCCAAGTGCCCATAAGTAAATGAGTGAATCAAAAAAACTGTGCTACATTTACACAATGGGATGCTATGTAGCAGAAAGAAAAAAGAAACTCCTACCCTTCATGACAGCATAGATGGAACTGAAGAGTATTATGCTAAGTAAAATAATCCAGGTGGTGAAAGAAAAATACCATATGATCTCACCTATAAGTGGAACCTAATCAAAAAAACAAACAAGCAAGCAAAATAGAACCAGAAACATTGAAATAAAGAACAAACTGATAGTAACCAGAGGGGAGGGGGAAGGGGGAACAGAGCAAAGAAGTGGAAGGGTCATCGAGGAACATGTATAAAGGATCCATGGACAAAGACAAGTCCATGGGGTGAGGATTAAATCTGGGGGGTAGGGATAGGTAGGGCAGGGGAGACTAATGAGGGGAAATGGGAACAACTGTAATTACACAACAATAAAAAAATAAAAATTGAAAAAGTAAAATAAAACAATTCTTATGAATTAAAAAATAAAAATAAATAAATAAAATCTACAATGCATACCATAGCCAGCAAGCACCTGGATGATCAGGCCTTTCTGTTTTTTCTACTCCTGTCTTCCTCATCCCTCATTCTCTCTGTCTTTCTCTATCTCTCTTTGTCTCTGTTTCTGTTTCCAACTCCCCACTTCACTTTATATTTTTCCAGTTTATTTCAATTTTCCTAGCACTCTAAGTAATTCCTTCCTTAAGGCTTGCCTGTTCCCTGTACCTAGAATGATTTCTCCCACCTCCACTCCCCACTCTTGCATGACTATCCCCTTCTTATTTTTTAGGTATCAATTTCTTTTGTTTTTCTTTACCATACCAACCAAAATACTCCTCTCTCAAAAGCACATACATACAGCATATTTCTTATTTTGAGCTCTTGTTTTTTATATTTATAGTATACAACTCAAAATTATTTTATGAGTCTCTTTTTTTTAAGACTTTCCAACTAAAATATTAACTCCATGGGATGCAGTATTTCTGACTTTAAAAATTCTTGGCTATTTCACTATTTTATTCTAAACACCTTTCAAAGATTTTGACATATAGAAAGCACTCAATAAATATGGCTGAATGGCTGAATGAATGTATTAAATGGCTGATGTGGACCAGTGACTGTGCAAAACATGTTACACAGGATTAATATGCTATTCTATAGATGAGAAAACTGACTTCAGATAAGTGTTGTGACTTACTCAAAGACACACAAACATTAAGTGGTAGGTTAAGGTTAGCTGAATTCAGCCATGTTTCTTTCTACTATACTGTATCATTTCCCTACCACGACTAGTTCACCTCCACTCCACTATGCCTCCTCTACTAATGCCTAGAGAACTTGCTATCAAATAACTTTTAAGGATTAGATATCCTTCAATATAATAAAATTAAATTCATATAATTTAACTGCTATGGAATTTCTAAAACAGGAAACAGATTTGATCATAGACATTATACAATTTACACATAAGTGATTCAGAATATTCATTGTTGCTGATAATACCACTAGCAGCAGTAGAAATAACCAGAGCAAGATCTCCAGTGATAGAACATTTCCCTCTATTTAAAAAAAATAAATATCAAGGAAAATGTGTACATTTATGTGTCATAGTCATTGTTTCAAGGGTCCCTGCATTCTATATATGATGAGATAACTAAAGTCATGGATTATTTTTCTAAATGACACCTAGGGGACTGTGGTCAAATTTACTAATTAAGATTAAGGATCCTGAATATTCAGAAGGAAGCCAGTTATGCTTGCTATATGATGTCACTAAGCAGTTTGATTTTTTTTCTAAAAATAACATTTGATCAATGGTCATTCTTAATTTTTTTTAGATCTAAGTCATGGCTATCACTAAGGAAGAATATATGACTCTAAATATCAGAATTCATCCTTTTGGGTTTGAGGGATCTCTATGGTCTTCAATTTCTTCTTTTGGGAATATCTTTAGTCATCTATATGGTGACTCTCATTCGCAACATTGTGACCTTACCTGTGGTGTCAGTTGATTGCTCCCTTCACACCCCTATGCATTTCTTTCTTGGCCACTTTTCCTTCCTGGATATAAGTTACACCACTACCATTGAACCTGTGATGCTAGGACATTGCTATCAGCTCATGTGCCTATTTCCTTCTCGGGTTGTTTTTGTCTTTTTTTTTTTTTTTTTTTTTTGCTGCCCTGATGGCTACAGAATGCTTCTTCTTGACTGTCATGTCTTATGACTTCTACATAGACATCTGTAACTCACTGCATTACTCCAGCATCATGGACCACAGGGGTTGCTTACAGCTAGCTGGTGCCTCTTGGGTGGCTGGATTTCTGGCACCCACCCTACTCATGATCCTCAGTTTTTGGTTACCATTCTGTGGTGCCAGTGAAATTAACCACTCCTTCTGTGATTTGAAGCCCATTATGAAACTAGCATTCATCTCAAGTACATGAGATGACCTCTTTTATATGCCCCTCTTTATTTGCCTTCATCCCTTTCCTGCTAACTCTGGCTTCTAACACTCACATTGTCATCACCATTATGAGGATTCCTTCTACCACAGGGAAGCAAAGGGCCTTCTCCACTGGATCCTCCCATCTGACAATGGTCAGTCTATATTGTGGGATGCTGGGTATTGCCTATGGCTTCCTGCCAGGGCCTCAGTCTGAAGACATTAAATTTGCTTTCTTTTCTGTATACAGCACATACCCCTGCCCTCAACCCTATTATTTATACCCTAAGAAACAAGATGTAAAAAGGTAACTCTGAGAAAATTGGTACAATGAGGAATGTACACCTCATCAAAAGAAATTTTTAGTGGTTCTTTGATTTTTGTAGTGGTTCTTGGCACTTTCTGAAAACCCCAACTAATTGGACATTTTTCTAGTGTCATGACTAGTTATTATGAAATTGATGGGGGGGTTGTTCCATCAATGTTCTCCACATTAATGAACAAAAAAACATGTTAAGCTTTTGTTTGCTGAACATTTTGTAGGTATGAGGCACTATGCTAAGTTCTTTGCATGGATTATTGTGTCGATTCCTTACACCAACACTGTGAGCTAGCTACTGCTATTATCCTCATTTACACATGTCACAAATAAATCCCAGAGATTAATTTACTTGCTGAAGATCATCCAGCCAAACAGTAATAAAACCAGAATATGTCTTTGAGCTCACGGTTTGCTTAGCACCAAGTCAATGATCTTTCCGCTAACTGAGAGGACTCCAAGATTCTGGGGTCCAAAATAGTTTTCTTGGATCATGGAAGACATAACTGAAGATGACTTTCCTTATGGGAACATGAGTTACATGTGAGGTGAGAAGGATAAAAGTGATGTAATACAACCTAAATCCCAGTCTGTCTCCTTTCTCCACCTAAAGTCTTGATTAAAATGTATGCAATAAAAATGTCATGAGATTAAAATTTGTTTTAGTTTTTCATTTCAGGATTATTTATTAAAACAAAAGATTAAAATCAAGCTAACTAGTTCAATAAAGTACATCCACCCAGTAGAATACAATGTATTCATAAACAAACAAAAGTAGCATAAAAGAATGAGTCAACTATGCATGTGCTGATGTGAAAGATCTCTATGATATATTGTCAAGTACAAAAAAACAAGGTACAGTGTGTATAATATGGCACAGTTTGTGTAGCAAGTTAAACAAAAGAATATTTCTACTTAATTGTAGATGCACAGACTATCTTAAAAAGATGCAGATGAATTCGGTGCTATCAATTCCTTCTTGGAAGAGAAACTAAATGGAGGGGAAGTGTATATTTTGAGGTGGAAAACTTGTAAATGAATTATCTATTCAAAGTCATCAAATTTGAAGAACTCATTGTAAATTTTATAAAAAAGGAGAACTGTTAAACATTCTACTTTTATATATAAGCATGGAAGCACTTCTAGACACTTGGGAGGCTTTTCTTCTCCCACAGGATAAGTTATAAAGTCCTTAAGGGCATTGATATGGTTATTACTACTTCTGTATTTCCCCCACAGTGCCCTAATACCAAAAATGTGCATGGAATAGATGTTTAATTTAACATTGGTTACTATCATCCAAGATAGGAGAGCTCAACATTCATTGAGCTTAGAAATTTCTAGCAACATGATATGTTCCCATTTCTAGAATAGAAAACCCAAGAAAGAAAAATATAAGCTGTATATATGACATTCTTCTCAGTCTACTATGGAAGTATAAACAAAGGCTGTCAAGGGGCTGGGCATGAAGTGCAAATGGTTTCCTATATTCTTTGTTACACTGTCACCAGAGTGATCTTTCTGTGTTGGAAATTTGTTCACATCCTGCCTGTGTTTAATAAACCTCTGACACAAAGATCTCCAGTTAAGAACAGAATAAAGGTCTTATACTCTTTATGACTCTGTGACTTTGAATACACTATTTCCACTTTTACCTGTGCCTCACTGCTCCTGAGTTAACCTCCTTTCATTCTTCCAAGCTCAAGTGAAATATTAAATGTCAATTTTAAAAAATTCTGTGAAGTATTCCATGATCTTTTACCACTTCTCTAAACTTAGACTTTGTTTCCCTATACTACTAAAACACCTTGCATATATTTCTATGTTATCATTGACCACATTTTACAGTGATTTTTTTGCATGTGTGTCTGCCTCTCCATTTAAGTTCCTTAAAGACAAAGAACATGTCTTATTCATTTCTGTCTTTACCCCACTTTCACCTCCAGCTTTTCTCAGAATCTAGAATGCAGCCTGACACAGAACAGTTATTCAAATAAACATTTTGAAATAAATATAATTATTAATTGGCTTGACTAAAGTGACACAATTAGTTAGTGTATGGGTCAGACCTCTGACCTCTAGACAATTGTTATTATATTATATAATACTGCTATTTATTCTACAGGGTAGTTATTTGCCTACCTAAAGTAGAGGCTGAACTATATAATGACTTAAGGTTACCTCCAGTTCTCAAAGGCTGAGGCTGCTGCTGGGGCAAATTTGATAGTAGAATTTCTAGTGAGGAGTGAAGATTCTTGAGCATTTTCTCTTTGGGTCAGAGACCAACATTTTTTTGAGCCCTTGGGAAAACTGCCCAAATTTTCATTCATTCATCCATATTTTAACACAGTTGTTTAGTATAAATTTTACATATAAACATGTTAAATATAAATTTAAATATAAGCACCTATTAGGTACATTATTCTAGGAACAAAAAGAATAAGGTTCATGCTGATTTGCCTTGAAATCTCTTCTGTATAACCAGTGGACCACCTACAAAGTCTCAGACATATAAACGACAGACATACAGACTACATCCAGTAAAGGTTTGTTAAGTTAAATAAACCAAGCCAAGGAAAGACTGAATGGCCTGACTTTCTGGGAATTAAACTGGCTTTTATTGGGGAGATCATCAATTTCTAATACCCAAATTCTTAAATCTGTAGTCATATGTCTTAGATATATGTGGATTGTAGAATGGATTGGGGGGGATGTGGTGAAGCAAAAGGGGAATGGTACATCCACATGGAAAATTTAAGAGTCATTGCTTCCTCCACAACACCAGCTGCCATCTGCCAATGAGAAAGCAGCACATCCATAGAACACAGCAATTAGAGCTAATTTGGTTTCTTCCTTTTTATACTTGAGACAGGGCCCCATTGAGATCAGGTAAGGAGATTTATTAAAGGCAAGCTGTTCTCTGCACATCACTTAATTCAAAGTACTTAAGGAGGTTGATTGCATGACATACTCTCCATGGATAATTGATGCTCAAAGTGGCTGTTTGTCTAAGTTTAAGGACTTGTTTCTTAAATGAAAAGGCAAATAAGAAATTGATAAAAACCCAAATTAGGGTGTGACAGCAATGACTCGAGAAAGGGTAGAACTTTTACATAGGTTGCAGTTCAACTTGGTCTATATAAAGTCATGCATCTGGATAAAAGCGAGAAACGCAGGTAAATATTTAGCTTGAGGGGCACTTGCATGTGCAAAATTTTGAGGTGCCTCTTTGTATTTTTTGCTATCTGGAAGCATTATAGTATACCATTATGTTTAAAAGAGTGGCCTCACCACTCAGACAAGCTTGTGAGTCCTATCTCTGTAAACATAGATAGGGAAAATAGCCTCTCTGATCTTTAAACCACTCATTTGTAAATTGGAAATACTAATATTTACCTTACTTCACTAGGCTATTATGAGGATTAAAATAGGTAATGCATGTAAAATCCTTGGCACACGAGATATTTAATACATGTTAATTATTATTTTAGTAGTTATCATTATAATTATCTTCATCATCATTTTAGATGTCATTGAACCCTTTGTTGCTTTGATATAGTAAAGAAATATTGACCAAGAAGGTATCCAAATAACTGTGCAGTAGTCTGATGGCTGAAATTAGTAGATAGAGGCCAAGATTCTGAGGCTCCTCAGTTTTGCCAGGATTTCATGTTTACTTTAGTAAGTAAAATATGTCATACATTAGCTGATTGTCATACATTAGCTGATTGAGCAACTTTTGAAAACTTTGCATCCTGCTGTCCAACATCTGGCTTTTAATGGCAGTCCAAACTATAAGACCAGATGGACTCTACCTTATTCTTTACACAAGGACCACATTTTCTTCTCTTTTTACCTAATTGCAATGTTTCTCTTACTAAGATACTTCTGACAACAAGTAATGAGGAGGGAAACAAGAGCTGCCTAATAGAAGGAAAAGACAGGCTAAGGGAGAATGGACCTGTTAAAGATTTTGGTCCTAACTTCATCATATACAATTATTCCCTCTATTTTCTCTGGCCACATATGGGTCCTCTTTCAATTTTTTGAATCTGTAATTTTTTCTGCCTCAGAATGTTTGCATATGGTATTTTCTTTGCTCAGAATTATCTTCACTAAAACTTGATGTAGTTGGCTTCATCTTATCCTCTGTACTTTTACTAAATTTGACATAAGATAGACATTGCCTGGCTACACCATCTAAATGAACTTACCTACTAATACCATCACTCTCATCTAGTTACTCTCCATCTTAATATCTCATCATTCTTCATAGCACCTAGCAAAATGGTAATTATGTAATCATTTATGTATATGTTTTTCATTTCTGTCTCTGAGAACTTCCATGCCTGCTCCATAGTAAACACTTAGTACATATTTGATGAATAAATGAACAAATGCCTTTCAAATAGTCACCTCTTGCTTAGATTTTGGTTTCAATAGATAAATGGCTAAGGAAGATTCAAAAATATCCACAGATTCTTTTATATTTTTCTCATAAAAATACATGATTGATGACCTCTCCTGCATGTTAAAGGGCTGTGACAGCTTGGACATTAGAAGATGACAAGGGTACCTGGGCATGGTAGTAGCACCTGGAATGTAGGAAGTGACTTCCAAGGCTTGGTCATAAAAAGCAGTGCAGCTTTTCCCTTGTTTGTTGTAAATTTGCTTTTGGAGTACTGAGATAACATATAACAAGTCTAACTATTCTGAGTCCACCATGATGTAAAGAAGACCAAGTTACATGGAAAAGCCATGTCAGCATTTTTCAAGTAGTGTGCCACAAAAACTTTTAAAATATGCAATACCTATTTAGTCAGGCATACTGACCTCTTTTCCAGCATTGGTCAGATTTATAAAATGACAACAGCCAACACAACAGCCAACCAGTGTGAATGAATCAAAATTATACCTATTGGACTGCCAGTCAAGATGGCACAGTAGGCAGACATGGCTCACATCTTTGCACAACCACATCAAAAGTACAACTAAATTATGGAACAATCATCATTCAAAACAGTCAGAAATTGAGTTGAATGGAAGTCTGACAACTACGGAATTAAAGAAACCATATCCATCCAGACTGGTAGGAGAAGTGCAGATGCAGAACAGGCTGGTCTCTCACCCACATGTGGTATTCAGGAGGGATATCTCAAAAGCAAGGAGTCCCAGCCCCACTCCAGGATCCCAAACCCAGCCCAGGTTTCCAGTGCCAGGAAGATAAGTCCCCACAACTTCTGGCTCCAAAAACCAGCAAGGATTGAGTTGGTGGAAGAAACTTCTGGAGCCCCAAGCTATTCCTCTTAAAGAACCCACACATGGACTCACCTACTCAGGCTCACACCCTCTGAGGTCCAGCACCGGGGTAGCTACTTGAAAAGCACCAATAGCATAGTATCTGGCATCAAGGCAAGCAGATGTCATTGTTCATTTTCTTAACCATCCTCCCACAGAACTGGCAAGCTGGTTTCATATTTGGGACTCCATTAACCTGGCTCACACTGTTTGACCTGCCTTTGAGACCCCCAAAGGCTGTGCCCCACCCAAATTACCAGCCCACCCAAGCTGTTTTCCCACATGAATGGCTGATCTTGGCTCATGATTCACAAATTCCTAAATCTCCTCAAAACAGAAATAGCTGGCCTCAGTGAGCCCCAGGTCTGGCAGTAGAAGTGACCAAACTAGATTCATAGCTTGGCTTTGCCTGGGAATCTCTAAGATCGGTATAATTAGTAGTCATCACAGATTGCTTTATAGCTCAGGCAGGGTGGCCCCAGATAAACCACAGGTTGGACCTGACCTTGGCCTGCACCACCTAGGAAACCCCAGGGCCACTGCACCCAGTGGACAGATATAGACCATATTGGAACACCACCAACATGCCCTTGTACAGCTCATCCTCAATGGAAGGCAGAGAATGGTGGTAAGTGGTCACAGCCAATCCTTGCAGCTGACTGGCCTGGGTAAATCCCTCCCATTGATCTGTCAATAGCAACCAAGGCTCAACTGCAAGAGCTGGGTGTACTCAGCCCACACAATGGGCATACCTTAAGTACCCAGCTTAGGTGATAGGAAAAACTGTGCCACTGGACTTTACAAAGCATTTACTATATTAGACTACACTACCAAGAAACAGAGTCAAAGCAGCTCTACTTAATACGTAGAAACAAACACGGGGAGGCTGCCAAATGAGAAGACAAAGAAATATGGCCCAAATGAAAGAACAAATCAAATCTCCAGAAAAAAAAAGCTAACTGACATGGGGACAAGCAACCTATCAGATGCAGAGTTCAAAACACTGTTTATAAGGATGTTCAAGGAACTTAGTGAGAACCAAAACAGAATAAAAAAGATCCAGTCAGAAACAAAGGATACACTAATTGAAATGAACAATTTACAGGGAAGCAACAATAGAGTGGATGAAGCCAAGAATTGAATAAATGATTTGGAACATAAGGAAGCAAATAACAACCAATCAGAACAAGAAGAAAAAAGAATCCAAAGAAAATGAGGATAATATAAGTAGCCTCTGGGACAACTCCAAGAGGTCCAACATTCACATCATAAGGGTGCCAGAAACAGAAGAGAAAGCACAAGAAATTGTAAATCAATTTGAAAAAATAATGAAAGAATATGTCCCTAATTTGGTGAGGGAAATAGACATTCAAGTCCAGAAGCTCAGAGTCCCAAACAAGATGGATATAGAGAGACCCACTCCAAGTCACATCATAATTAAAATGCCAAAGGTTAAAGATAAAGGGAGAATCTTAAAAGCAGCAAGAGAAAATAAGTTATTTTCCTACAGAAAAGTTCCCATAAGACTGTCAGATATTTCTCAAAAGAAAGTTTGCAGGTTAGGAAGGATTGGCAAGAAATATTCATAGTCATGAAAAGCAAGAATCTACAACCAAGTTTCCTCTACCCAGCAAAGCTATCATTTAGAATTGAAAGACAGATAAAGAACTTCTCAGACAAGAAAAAACTAAAGGAGTTCATCATTAACAAACCATTATTATATGAAATGTTTAAGGGACTTATTTAAGAAAAAGAAGATCAAAACTAGGAACAATAAAATGGCAAAAAATACATATCTTTCAACAATTGAATCTAAAAAACAAACTAAGCATATAAGAAAAACAGACAGAATCATGAATACTGAGAGCATTTTGATGGTTGAAATGTGGTAGGGTATTGTGCGGGAATGGATGAACAGGTGAGGGGATTAAGAAGTACAAATACTGGTAGGTAGTTGGTGAATAGCTGTGGGGATGTAAAGTACAGTATAGGAAGTGGAGTAGCCAAAGAACTTATATGCATGACCCAGGGACATGAACCATGGTGGGGCGATTGCCTGAAGGGGTGGAGGGGAACAAAGGGGGAATATCAAAACAACTGTAATAGCAAAATAAATAAAATATAATTTAAAAAAACAAACAAAATTATACTTACTTTTTTATGAGATAAACTAAACAATATAACGTATCTTTGGGTGTACTACAGGATTTCACTAATTAGTTTACATGTGTCATGAGATGAAAAAGGTTGAAAATCACTGTGCAAAGTGATCCTACTTCCTAGTTGTCTTGTCCCCTCCAATCATAAAGCTCTTCAAGTAGAGGACCCACACATTGTAAGGCAGAGCATAGACAAGGCATCTTTGCTGTGACCTGTCCCAATTCCCAACCCACAGAATTCATAAGCATAATTCAATTTTTGTTTTATTCCACTAATTCTTGGGTGCTTTGTTATGGTGGAATGGTAATTAGAATTGTGCACACAAAATCCATGCCATTTTAGGAAGTGGAAAGTAACTTCAGTACATTCAGCTACATGGGAAAATTCATCTTCACTGACACTAGATTATATATGTTTAAAGTATATAATTTATACCATTTACTACATTTCTACACTCACTTAAAGACTGTTTTTTTCTGAAAAGAAGCTTTCCTGTTATCCCCCGAGGAGAGAGGAGTACTTCATCCATCCTGGGTGCTACCATTGCGTTAAAGACACTCCTCTATTAGTGTCCTTTTACACTTGCTGCACATGTTCTCCCTCTGCTTCTTAAATATCTTGTCTATGCCACATCTGTCTCCCCAGTGCTTTGCACTGAGGGTTCACTTAATACATTTTTGGTGATTAAATGAAGGTTTATAATGATCATTTTAATCTGGGCTGGCTTCAGTCTCTCTCCTCTAAATGTCAAGTTTCACCATGTACTAGGTCGGCACCAACTTCCCTCTAACAAAATTAGAATATAGATGAGGGTCTGAGCCATCTGTTCTGTTCTGTTTGATTTAAGGTCATCTGTGGCTTTAGCATCCTGCATTTAACACTAACATTTCATACATTCATTTCCTGCAGTTCTGCTTCCTACAAAAGTAAACACGTGGAGGGATGGTCACAGTAATAAGGAAGCCAAGACTACAGCTAAAGTGACAATAACTATAACAATAATAAATGCAACTAATAGTTAATGAAATTTTACTATGCCCTAGTAGGTATGCTAATATTTTACATATGTGATACTACGAAATTTTCACAACAGTCATATGAAATGGACACTATTATTATCACCATTTTACAGATGAGGAAATTGGGGTTCAGAAAGGGTAAATACCAAAATTTCACTGCAAGCAAGTTGTAGCATCCAGCTGACTCAGCTTAGTCTACTGACAAGTATACCCATCAATATTCTGGCTTCCTTGGGATTTTTAAAACCATTTACGTTTAATAGCAAAAGAGAAGCAACATGTGTCTGGAATTTAAAGGAATTTCAGGCAATTGTTTCACTGAATGAAAGAAGGGATGTTTCAAAGGTTAGGTGGGAGCAAGGATTTCTTTTTAGTATGAATCTATCCCATTAAGGAAAGCTGTGAAGATGACTGCATTAGTCATTTCATAGGATGAGAGGTAGAGCTGAGAATGGATGTGTGCTAAATTCCGTCATATTATTCCCTTATCCTGTGATCCACTTGACCCTGGAGTTCCTGATAATGAGATTCAGAACCATTTTTCCTGTGTGATGCCACCACTAGCCAGAGTTATCTCCTCTGTCCCCAACTGAAATTCCTTGGAAGGGGGTAGGGAGCAACCTCAGAGGTTGAAAGAAGACCTCATGAGACAGGGATGGCTCCTGATGAAAAGCGATACAACTAGTATCCAGAGATAATTATTGGACCACAAGACCCCAGATTTTATTCCCTAACAAGAGCAAATACTTGATGAACATGATGATTAATGCCAATGCAGTATCTGCACTGCTGGTGTGGATGCAGATTAAGGATATATAAGAGCTGACAAACTCAGGAAAGAAACTGAGAATTTGGTTTTACTATGTGGAATTCTAATTACAGGCATTTATGTGAACTGTTTGCAATTTTTTTTTGACTTGCAGAATGAGTTTAATTTTTTAATTGTATTTTTCTTTTTTTAATTTTTTATTTTAGTTTCACCAAGCACAATAACAATTATGCATATCATCAAATATGTGTCAGATTCATTTTGTTGTAAATTCTGATTATAACAGCAAACCCTGTGTGTGCATGCTCTGTCTTCAGAATTTGTTGCTCAGATTGCTCACAGTTTAGAAAAGAATGAGACAACATTGTCTGGGGGGTCAAGAGTGTGGAAGTTGCAGAGGCGGCTGCCTGGGGTTGAATATTTACTACGGGTAGCACACAAAGTGGATAATCAGCAAATGCATAAATCCCTGCAGCTTAACTTCACCAGAACCCTGCAGGAGCTCCACAATCTATTATTCATTTATTGTTGATTCTTTGGCATTATTCATCCCCACAGAATGTCTGAAACCTCTTCTCCTCTTTTTGGCCTCTCAATTTACCATCTCCTCTCTCTGAGTCTTGTTCAGTGGGTAAGAATGACCTCATCCTGGCCCTTGCATAGCAGGGCTGGTTGAAGCCCCCATACTCTGCCTCACAAATTTTCTTAATAATGAAATCTTTTTCTCCTGTGGGCCTCTGGCCTCTGACAACTGGCCTCTGCCCTTTCACCTGTACTCTGGTCCCTTCCCCTTCCACCTCCTCAAGCACTAGTTCCCTGCTCCATCATTTTACTATGTCTTCCATCTGTTTCACTGTGTTTTGCCATGTACATAGCAGGCACTCCATGAATCTTTGTTGAAATTTCCTTCAGACACACATGGTGCACAATGGGACACACACACACGCCTGTATATAACATTCCTCCAGTTACTACCATTTTACCTCCTTCCTCGAATTTCACTTTGAACTTATTGTACATCTTATGTATATAATTAGGTTAAAATTCCAGAAAGGGGATTGAAATTGACATTGAACCCACAGACAAAGTGAAGTGAATCAAGGAATGTGTGGAAGAGAAAGAGGGAATCCCCCACAGTAGCAGCTCATCTACAGTGGTAAACAGATGAATGACAAGAAGACAATAGCTGATTACAAAATCCTAAGTGGTTCCATCCTCCATCTAGTATTGGCTTTAAGAGGAGGAGGTGGTATTAGGCAGTGATGGACTCTCCTTCTATCTTACTTCTTTAACCTGCCCCTCATAATGAGGCATTATATATCTTATCACTCTCTGGGTCTACTGGTAAGACACTGGGAAGACCCCAGGATGCAGTGTTCCTGGCCCAAAGGGCCCTTGCTGGCTATTAGGTTTTAGATTGCAGACCTATGTGCTTCTCTCTCTTATGGCTATGCCCCTGGTTCTCAATAAAATAAAATATTTTAAAAATTAATTGAGGAAAAAGGGTTTCTGTGTTATTTTTTTCTGATTTCTTTGTACAGCTTTAAGCACTAAAACATCCTGAGAGATCCTTTCCCATAAATCTTTACAGGTTGATTTTTCTGAGGGAAGATGTAGATATCTAGCACTTTCTCCTCCAACTTGCTATTGAAGAGCCTGAGTAAGATGTAGAAAGCATGTGTCTTGGATAACAGAGGAATTGGGCTCCATTCTAGACACTGCAGCTCAGTGATTAAGAGACTTGGGTAACTTACTTTATTTTTCTGAGGTCCAGCTACCTCATCAGAAAAATTGGAATTAATAATAGAAGCTATCTTACAGGGTTGTTGTGAGGATAAAATGACAAGCTGATGAAAAGGGCCTGACACACTCTAGTGATGATTCTTAGGCAGAAAGTTTCAGCTCCAGTGGCTCACTCACCCTGATGATTTGTTTCTCCTACTTTGGTAATAATGAGCCAGGATTTCAACAACTGGAAATCTACTTATTATCCATATTAATCTTTTATTCTTAGTTCTAGAGCAGTAGTTCTCATTCCTGTGAGACCTCATACTCCCTCTTAATAACAAATACTTTGTGACTCCTCCTTCACTATTCTGAAATAAAGTTTAGAAATAATATAGAAATAACTGACCTACAAACATAATTTCACAAAAATCAATATAGTGACCTAAGTAAAATATAAATGAGAAATAAAAGTAATTTATAATAATATGATATTTATTTGAATATACATGTATAAATTCAAGAGCATGACTACATCAGGCAACATAATGAAATACATGATTGTACCAACTTAAAATTAATATGTTTATATTTAAGAAAAGTATGAGGATTGAGAGACATTACACATAAGAAAGGGAAACATAAAAATACAGAGATATAGAAAAACAGTAAGATAAAAGCCCCCATTGAGATAAGACAGGATTCATATAATTATAAACAGTTTTTCTTACCTATATTATTATGGTTCACTCGAGTATTTGAAAACTGTGTGGGATACAAGGTAACTCTTCATTACACAGGATTATCCCATGCACTTCAAAACAACTAGCATCACTGGCCTCCATCTATTGAATGCCAGTAGAACCTCCCAAGCATTGTGGCAAACAAAATATCTCCACAAGTTTCCAAACACACCCTAATGTATGGAAATCACTTAATTAAGAATCAGTACTCTAGTGCATGGCCAATAGTAAGAAAAGGACAAATCTGGCAAGAGTCATTAAACTTGTTTTCCTAAGATTTGTGAAGCTTCATGGATTGGAAATCCTTGTCTTTGCAATGTTTCTGGTGACTTTTTTTAAGGGACTTCGAAATACAGTGTTGAGATCCTGATAGTAATAACAAACAACTGAACTTTGTTCCCCTATGTGCTTACTCTAGTCCTATTTCATCTTCTCAAATATTTGTAACCAGTTCAACACTATCTCACTGATTCCACCCATTTTCTGACCCATGAAATAATTTCTTTCTTGAGATAGGTCAACAATCCTACACATAGTAGTAGGTTGGTAACAATTGAGTGTTATCCAGTGCTCATAATTTCTTTGGTTACCATTTAAGTTTGTGCCACCTTCAAACCTGCTAGCTTTCAGTCACTCTAACACCAAGCCTTTGACATCCAGCTGGTAACCATTGTGTGGCTTATATGTTTTCTTGATTCCATGTTGATTATTTTTAGGTGCCAAATTTTTATTTTAATCTGTGTTAATAGGAACATGTCCAAAACGCACTGTGCTTTACTAAAGTCATGGTTATGAGCAGCATTATGTCTTTGATGTTGCACAACCAAAATTTTTACTTTAATAACTATGTTTTCTCAAAATTGTATTAGAAAAACCTTCATAATTGTTACCACAGAGTTTAAAATATTTTAAATTAAACTCCTAAAATTCCACAACCTACGTTCTACCATTAATATTTTACTGTAATTGCTTTTTTAGACATACATCAGTCTCCCTTTCCACCCATCAATCCATCATATTTTAATGTTTTCAGTGTAAATTGCAAACATCAATTCACTTATCCTTAAATCTTTCAGAATTTATAGCATTAATTAGAGTTCAGTATTTGCTTATAGATTTCTTGGAATATAAATTTTAATACCATGAAATGCAAAAGCCTTAAATCCACTTTTGAAGAGTTTTGACAAATGCACTGATGTGTATAAACTAAATACTTTTCAACATATAGAATATTATCATCATCCCAGAGTTCTCTCATTTCCCAACCCAGTCAATACTTGCCCCATCCCACCAGAGACAAACATTGTTCTGATATTTTTCCACAATAGGTTACTCTTACCTGCTTTGGAACTTTGTATGCATGTAATAAGACAGTACATATTTTTGAAAATGAATTTTTGACACAGACTAACATATGTAAAATTAATCCATAATGTTCCATGTAATCTGTAGTTTGTTCCTTTTTACCATGAGTAATAATAACTTTTATGAATGGTTAGCTATTCTCATATTGATAGGCCTCCGGGCGGTTTCCAGTTTTTGGCTATTGTGGTTAAATCTTCTAAGAATGTTTATGTACAAGTTTTTATGTGAACATATGTTTTTATTTATGTTGAACAAATATGTAGGCTTGCAATTTCTTGGTCATAGGATAATTTAGTTTTATTTTTAAAATTGCAGAACCATTTTTCAAAGTTGTTTTATCATTTTATACTTCCACCCAAATTTAGAAAAGTTTTGTTTGCTACACATCTTTGCCCACATTGGTGCTGGAATTTTTCTTAATTTTAACTGTTTAGATGGGTATGCATTGATATTCCATTGTAGTATTAATTTGCTTTTTTCTTATGGCTAATAATATTGAATAATTTTTCATATGTTTTAGCCATTGTATATTTGCCTTTGTGAAATGTCTCTTCAAAGCTTTTGTTCCCTTAAAATATCTTAGGATAAGTTTAAATTTACATAGTTTCAAAATTTTATTTTTCAATTACAGTTTACATTCAATATCATTTTATATTAGTTTCAGGTATATAGCATAGAGGTTAAACAATCATATGCTTTACAAAGTGATTCCCCCAATACCATGCATTCTTATTATAGTATAAATGACTATATTTTCTGTGCATACTTTTATATGACTATTGTAACTACCTTGTAACTATTTTGTAACTACCAATTTGGACATCTTAGTCCCTTCACCTTTTTCATTTAGCCAGCCCCCAGGATTTATAGAAGACTTGCAAGAATAATATGAGTAGTTTCTGTATAATCTTCACCAAGCCTCCCTTAATTTTAATACAGTTACCAAAGTTCACACTGGCACCGTGCTATTAACTAAACTATAGATTTTATTAATATTCCACCAGTTTTTCCACTGATGTCCTTTTTCTGTCATAGGATCAAATGCAGGATGCCACCTTATATTTACTTAGCATAACTCCATAGACTCCTCTAATCTGTGAGAGTTTCTCAGTATTTCCTTGTCTTTCAAAACCTTGGTACTTTGGAAGAATATTGGTCAGTTATTTTGCACAATGTCCTTCAATTTGACTTTGATGTTTTCTCAAGATTTGACTGGGGTTATATGTTAAGGGGAAGAATACCACAGAGGCAAAGTGCCCTTTTCTGAACATCATATCAGAGGCACATGGTATCTACTAAACTTATCACTAGTCATGTTAACCTTGGTCACTTGGTCAAGGTAGTGTCTTCTAAGATTTTTATTGTTAAGTCACTCCTCATAGTAACATACATACTCAGTACATACATGCATACTCAGTTACAGTTTATAGTCTTTCTGATACAAGGAAGTCACTAAGTCTGTAACTTTTAGGTGGAGGAGAATTAAACTACCTCCTAGAGGGAAGAGAATCAAAGAATTTATAAAAGTATATTAACCACAAAAAAGTATAATATTTGAGGGAGGTGCAATTATCCCATTTCTCCTTAAAAGTTTCACTCAATGAAGAACAAACTGACAGTAACCATATGGGAGGGGGAAGGGATTATGGGGGAAAGAAGGAGAAAGGTCGTCAAGGAACATGTACAAAGGACCCATGGACAAAGCCAGAGAGGAGGGTAGGATCGAGAGTGGGAGGCAAGGATGGGTGGGGTGAGGGGAGTGATGGAAGGAAATGGAGACAATTGTACTTGAATAACAAAAAAATTTCATTCACTAATTTTGATATTTAGCAGTGGATCTTGCCTAATGAAATTATTGTGCTATTATAATGATGATTTTTTTATTTCTTTGGTTTTTTTCTACTTTTGATAGGAATTCTTCTGTAATAAAAAGTTTCCTTTTCTTTCCTATTACTTAATCGTTTTTATATCAGTACGGACTAACTTATTCTTTGAGTTAAAGACAACAATACCATTATTTAGTTTGTCACCCCAATTTCTCTAGGTTTGACCATTGGGAATGCTTTCAACTTGGGTCCTGTATACTTTTGACATGGCCCTACCCTTTTGGGTTTTTTTAAAGCACTTTCTGTCACTATAAGATACTCCAGGTTCATTTCTTACTTTCCAAGCCCCAGCCTTAGAATCATCCATTTTTCCAAGGATCTCTGGTTGTTTTTATTATAAGGTAGTGTGTAGAAAAGATCTGTGCTAGGTAAGTTTGTTGCTACTGGAGTGTACTGCTCATAGGCTTTCTCAGTGCACAGAGCTAGGAAATCTATGCCTATACACACAGGTATATTTCGTACTATATCTATTTGTGTGTATAGTAAAATAAACATAAATCTAAACTATTTCTTACTTTAATACAGCACTACAAGGTTATTCTTCATGTGGCAGTCAGAATAATGCCCCCCAAAAGATGTCCATATCCAGTTCCTTGAAACTTGTGAATATATTACCTTAGTTTATTGGCATACAGTTGTAGGTAATATTTTCATGTCATCTTTTTGTTCACAGATTTATTAAAGTTTAATTTACATAAGAAAAACTCACCCAATATGTATGCAATAATTTAATTATTTTGTTAGATTTATAGAGTTGTACTGCCATCATGATGACAATCAGTTTTAGAATGTTTTCATTCCCCTAAAAAATTTCCCTTGGTTCATTTATAGTTAACCCTACCTCTCCTATATAATTTTTTTTTAGAAATTTTTAATTATTTTTATTGAGGTATAACTG
>CM052552.1:18496738-18514099 GCA_028533065.1 Trachops cirrhosus | reverse complement strand
GCCTCCCCTCTAGTTACTGTCAGTTTCTCCTTTTTTTATTTTTAAAATATATTTTATTGATTACTACTATTACAGTTGTCCCATTCCCCCCTTTATTCCCTTTCACCCTGCACCCCCCTCCAACCCACATCTCCCACCCCTTAGTTCACAAATATGGATCGTACATGTAAGTTCTTTGGCTCCTATATTTCCAATATATACTTAACCTCCCCTTGTCTATTTTGTACCTACCATTTATGCTTCTTATTCCCTGTACCTTCTCCCCCATCACCCCTCCCCATCTCCACTGATAACCATCCATGTGATCTCCATTTCTGTGATTCTCTTTTTGTTCTAGTTGTTTGCTTAGTTCATTTTTAGTTTTGTTTATTTTAGGTTCAGTTGTTGATACTTGTGAGTTTGTTGTCATTTGACTGTTCATATTTTTTATCTTTTTTTCTTAGATAAGTCCCTTTAACATTTCATACAATAAGGGCTTGTTGATGATGAACTCCTTTAACTTGTCCTTATCTGGGAAGCACTTGATCTGCCCTTCCATTCTAAATGAAAGCTTTGCTGGATAGAGTCATCTTGGATGTAGGTCCTTGCCTTTCATGACTTCAAAATACTTCTTTCCAGCCACTTCTTGCCTGAAAGATTTCTTTTCAGAAATCAGCTGACAGTCTTATGGACACTCCTTTGTAGGTAACTGTCTCTTTTTCTCTTGCTGCTTTTAAGATTCTCTCCTTAATTTTAATTTTGGGTAACTTAATGCTGATGTGTTTTGGTGTGTTCCTTCTTGGGTCCTACTTCTTGGAACTCCCTGGGCTTCCTGGACTTCCTGGAAGTGTATTTCCTTTGCCAGATTGGGGACATTTTCCTTCATTATTTGTTCAAATAAGTTTTCAATTTCTTATTCTTCCTTTTCTCCTTCTGGTGGCCCTATGATTCGGATGTTGGAATGTTGGAAGTCATTCTAGAGGTTCCTCAGCCTCTCCTCATTTCTTGAATTCTTGCTTCTTCATTCTGTTCTGGTTGAATGTTTCTTTCTTCCTTCTGCTCCAAACCACTGATATGAGTCCCAGTTTCCTTCCCATCACTGTTGGTTCCCTAAGCATTTCCCTTTATTTCACTTTTCAGAGCCTTCACTTATTCCTCAATTTTGCAACCATTCTCAATCATATCTGTGAGCGTCCTGATTACCAGTGTTTTGTACTCTGCATCTGATAGGTTTGCTATCTCTTCATCACTTAGTTGTACTTTTTCTGGAGCTTTGATCTCTTCTTTCATTTGGGCCATTTTTTTTCTGTCTCCGCACACCTGTTACATAGTAAGGGGTGGAGCCTTAGGTATTCACCAGGGTGAGGCAACCCATATCATTTTGTTGTGGCACTGTATGTGGGCAGGGGTTCCAAGAGGGAACAATGCCACTTGTTCAGCTCTCTGCTGACTTTCAGTCACTTCCACCACTACCCACAAGCAAATTGGGCCCTTCTGGTGCTGATTCCTGGGTGGGTGGTTTTGTGCATGTTCTAGAGCCCTATGGGTGGCTTCAACAAATTCTCCTGTGAGGCCGGGAGTTTCTCCCACTGCCACACCTCCCACAGGTTTTTCAGGTCAGAGGTTTTGAGGCTTTATTTCTCCATACTGGAACCCCAGGTTGTGTGGTCTCTCTTACTCTCCAGTTTTTCCTCCCAGTTTATCTGCATGCAAATGTGGGACCACCCAGTCCACCAGCCACCACCTAACCCATCCAGGTCCTCTGTGCCCTGGATGTCTGTCCCCGCCCCTCCTACTGGTCTGGATGAATGTTCCTTTAACTCCTTGGTTGTCAGACTTCCATACAATTCAATTTCCTGCCAGTTCTGGTTGTTTTTTTTTGTTTGTTTTTAAATTTGTTGTTGTCCTTCTTTTGGTTGTACAAGGAGACACAGTGTATCTACCTATGCCTCCATCTTGGCTGGAAGTCTCTGTAGTTTTCTTCTTCCAGGGCACCTCCATATTTCTGTATTTAACCCTTTATCTTCCCATTTAGCTGAGACAGACATAGCAACTGTGGCGATGTTCAGAGCAGTGACTCTCATGCTGTGGCCAAGGTTGCAGGTTCCATTCCCAGTCAAGGTGCATTCCGGCAGCAATCAATCTGTGCTTCTTATTCACATCAATGTCTCTTTCTCTCTTTTCTTCTGTCTCCATTAACATAATCTCCCCAACATTGTCTTCTTGGGCTGTTGAATAGGATCCAGGCTCACACATTCTTCTTGGGAGTAAAATATATTCAAATCCTCAAAGACCACCAGCTCCTTTCTGAGGCTCTGTCACCCCGGGCACTTGCTGAGAATGACCCAGATACCCAGGTTCTGGGAGATACCTAGTCAGTTCCTCTATATTTCAATGCCTTTGGCTATATTTTGCTTGTTGTTTGTTTTGTTGATTAGGTTCCACTTAAAAGTGAGATCATATGGTATTTGTCTTTCACCACCTGGCTTATTTCACTTAGCATAATGCTCTACAGTTCCATCCATGCATTCACAAAGGGTAGGAGCTCCTTCTTTCTTTCTGCTGTGCAGAATTCCATTGTGTAAATGTACCATAGTTTTTTATCCACTCATTTACTTATGGGCACTTACGTTGCTCCCAGCACTTGGCTATTGTAAATTGTGTTGCTATAAACATTGTGGTGCATAGGTTCTTTTGGATTGGTGTTTCATGGTTCTTAGGAGCTTTACTGTGGTTCTTCCAGTCAGAAAATCTGTGAGTTTTCTATTGGAATTCTGGTCCTCCTATATGACACTGTCTGCCTCTGGCTTTAAGGCTAAAAGTCTTGAAAATAGGTCATTTATCCTATACCATCCCCCTTTTCCAAGTGTGAACTCCTAGAATCTGTTTGCTTTTGTTCACTCCATAGAGCTGTTAGGTCATTATTTCTTATATTTTGTCCAGAGTTTATAGTTGTTATCTATGTGAAGTTAGAACTTTCTTGGCCACATCAGAAGTGTAACTCTTTGATAATTGTTTTGAATTTCTAGTTTTTCTTTGGTTTTATAATATGATATAAAATTCATTATGAACCCACTTGCTTTCTATCATTCTGATGATCTCATCTAGCATGGGATTTACAGCTGCTTCTTTTAACTGATAGCCACAAACTACTATACTATACCATGATTTGTCCATGGGACTTCAAATACATATCAGCCATATTAATTCACCATGATGTTATTTTTCTGATCTGTACTATTTATTGTCTTTCCAATTTTGAACTCTACCATTTTTGCATTGACAAACAAGATTGCAGAAGAGGTTTGTGAAAAAGGTAGTCAGTTAGGTCTTTTGAATGTTGTATAAGACTACAAACTGACTTCAATATTACCAGTGAGAAGTCTCATATATTATTGCTCATAGTCAAGGTAAAGCAACTATGAGTAAAATAATTTTAATGTTTTTGCTGCTTTTAGACATTATTTACCTTTATTCAAATAGCCAGACTTCTGTTAAACTCTGATAATGTGCCAAGCACTATGTTTGGCTGCCACTCTATATTAGTCTGGTTGGGCTGCCATAACAAATTACCACAGACTGGGTGTCTTCAACACCAGAAATTTATGTTCTTACAGTTCTTCAGCCTAAGAGTCCAAAATCAAGGTGCCAGCACAATTGGTTTCTTATAAGAGATCTTTTTCTAGCTTATAGAGAACTGCCTTCTCCCTATGTTTTCACATGGAGAAGAGAGAAAGAGTAAGCTCTGTGATGTCTCTTCTTATAAAGACAATAATTTTATTGTACCAGGGTCCCTTCCTTATGACCTAATTTAACATTAATTACCTCCATAAAGTCTCTATCTCCAAATGCAATCACATCAGGAGTTGGGGCATCAACATTTGATTTTGGTGAGGCACAAACATACAGTCCATAGCAGGCTCCAATATGAATATGATACAAGGCTCAATGTTATGTATAATCTTCATGCACCCAACAAAAATAGGCAAAAGAGCTTCAATTAAGAGAGATGTAATAAATTAATCTTAACTTTAAATTTGATAAAATTAATGGGAAGAGAGGGAACTTGAATTGTACATTAAAGGTAGCTGCATTGCAAGGAAAAAAATCTAGAGTCAGAAGTCAACAGCCACTCGTATATATCTACATTAACCACAGATTTAAAAGCTACCATTTTAGATTATATTTACAGGCATAGAATATCCAAAATGAGGGAAGTGTTAATCTTACTGCCTTCTGTCCCTGCAATATGGCACCTGAAAAATTTTACACTGATCTTGATGTCAGAATTTATGATGATTATAAATAGATTAGCACACACCTAAATGAGTGACCAGGATGGGTAAGAAATGCAAAACTGTCATAAAAAGAATGGCTACAGAAACTGGCAAGAGTGGCCCAGAAGATAGAAATCTAAAAGGTCTATGATATCCACTTTTAAACACGTAAGTGAATGATTCATAAATTAGGCATTTTACTTTTTGGAGAAATAGGCCAATTATATGGAAGAACACTCAAATAGTCAGAGCTGTATGAAGATGGAGTGGGTTGAGTTAGGACACAGTGAGATCCCTGTCATTAATGGTACATAAGTACCAACTAGATAACCACCAGCAGGGATGTTGTGAAAGGAATTCTAGCATCAACTGGGAATTGGACTAGAAAATCTGTCAGGTCTCTTTCAACTTGAATATTCTTAAAAAGTGTAATTCTTAAGATCACCAGAGAATTATCTTGTCTGCAGAATAATCTATCTAGAGCTTTCATGGAAATTTTAAGTAATTTGGATGGATTTCTTATGAAATTCTATGTTTTATGGGTAAACTGAGACAAAATTAAACAATAGATGTACTCCTTACCTGCTATATTTGTTTGTTATTTTACTGGAACTATTATTTTATCACTACCCTTTTTCAATAGAGGGTTAAACACAAACTCACTTATACATCACATTTCATTGCCCCATGACAGCACTCCATTGATTAGCAAGTAATTTTGAGAATTCATTCTACGCTTAGTACCAGATAGGGCCTATGACATAATAGAAGCCCCAGACAGATCTTTTGCCCTTAAGGAGTTCCACTGTCATTTTGGGAATCTAAGAATACAAAGACCCAAGGGAATGGCTAGTGGTCTAGGATTTCACATAAGGGAGATTGATGTGGGTGAGAGTGGTCAAGGGCACAAAATACGAGCTACTATATCCAAAACTGATCTTATATTTATCACCACCTACATACTCATACCTCTTCTCTGTGTCCTTATTTCAGTGAATGGAGCCACTTTGCACCAAGTTTTCCAAGCAAAAATTGGAGAGTCAGCTTTGATGCCACTACTCCTCTCTAACAAAATCATCAAATATATTGGTATATAATGCCAATTTACCTTTATCTCTAAATATTTTTCTCAGTTATAACTGCTACCACATTTTAAGGCTGCTTGGAAAAGCCCAGACCCTATGTCCAGGATCTTCTTTTCCTCTTTTATCCTTTATGTTACCACCATACTTAAATCATTTAAAATATTAAACTTATTTTCCATGCTCTTGCTTGCTTCCAGACTTTTCAGCATTCTATCTCTTTATGCATGAAGTAAGCACTTTCCTTTGCTTGGAGACTACCAAAACAACTGTAATGTCTCCTCATAAATGTTATTTCCTTTGAGAAATCATTCCTAACCATTACCTTCCAAAATCTGGGTTTAGTTCCTTTCCTCTGTGGTACAATATCCTGTATTTTTTCACTATCATATGACCCTTTCCACATAATGGTGTAACGGTCTTCCCACTTGTCTCCACATGCCAATAGCCTGTAAGCTGTGTGAAGGCAGGTTGGTAATGTACATCCAGTTATTCACACTTTACTTGAAACATAAGAGACCTAAATAAACTCTTGGATAAATGAAGGTAAGGCACACTAGAATATGGAGGGAGATCAGGACCAGTAAAAACACATAGATTGAAATAAGCATGGCACATGTATTCTAAGGGAGTACATAGGGAGGGCAAGTTTCATGAAGTGAACAGAGTTGTCTGATAGTAGTCAAGAGTGTATATGTAGGAATGGTGACAAAGTTGGAAAAGCAGAGTAGAGTCAGTATATGGAGGGCCTTGAATGCCAAAGTGAGAAATTTCAACTTGATGAACAAGGCTATAAGAAATTCTGCAAACATGTTTAAATCTCTGCTTTGGACCTCCAAATATCTGCTTCTTACACATTGCTCCTCCTGAAAAAATAAGGGGCATAAAAGCAAGGGCAATACCACTGATTCATAGAGTGATCTTGGACAACTTTTTGTTTGTTTTTATGAGACATTATTGAGGTATAATTTAGAATTCACCAATTGTAAGGATATAATCCTGAGTTGTGACAAATGTACATAGATATGTAACTGTCCCCACAAACAAGATAAAGGGCATCACCTTCAGCCCCAAAAGTCCCCTGATTACCTTCGCAGACATCCTGTACTCCCAACCACAATCCCTGGCAACCGTTGATCTGTTTTCCATACATATAGCTTGCCTTTTCAAGAATGCCATATAAATGGCATCATACAATACCTTTTATATCTGGTTTCTTTAACTTAGCATAAAATGTCTCTAAGATTCATCTGCGTTGCTTCCATGTATCAATAGTCTGTTTTACTTTTTTGTTGAGTAGTATTCTTTAGTTTGGATATAGCACAATTTACCCATTCACCAATTGATGGGAACTTCAAATGTTTAGAGTTTGGGGCCATTATGAATAAAGATGTGAATATTCAAGTGACAGTTACGTATCTGCCTAGCCCCTCAATTCAGAGCAAACATGCGACTGGCAAGAGATAAGTGGTTCCTGGCAAAGACTGTTGGACCAAGAACCCATCAGGATTTATACTCCTCTCCCCCTCTACCCAGTCTAATTCATTAGCACTCTTATAAGGATATTTTTATTGGTGACCACAATTTGAAAAAAAAGCAATAATTTCTCACTTCTCAATTGAAGATTTTTGTAAACACTAACACATTGTAGTCACTCAAATATTTGAATCTTTATCTCTCCTTTCCTGTTTTCCATATTTCCCTAAATTTATTTTTCTTCTATTTCTGTAGGTATTTCCTCCTCTTCTTTCTCTTTTTTTTACTTCTTTTGTTATTTTTTAATCTGTCCTTCCCTTTCCTTATTACTTCTTTTCTCTTTTTCCTTCCATTTCCTCTTTCCTCCCCCATCATCTTCTAGCATAAAATTTATATTTACATAATGTTTAAATCAAGGATGTAGCCAATTTACATGAACAATAAGCATTTTGTGTGCTGCCAACCCATTTTATTTGTTTAACTATGAGCATACTAAGTACTCATTTCTATTACATGAGATAACATCAGTCAATTACACCCAATTTCCTATAGTGATTCTGAGAATTTCAGCTTGATAGAGCTTTTATGTTTTGCTTTAAAGTATGCAGTTGTTGATTTCTATGCTTCATACCACTGTTAGTCCTTCCTGTCCCCCATTAAAACTCCTATGTTTTGATAAATTGGAGTCATTAGTATTTCAGTCCTCTGAAATAGGTTTAATCATTCAGGTAGTGTTTTATGTTCAAACTTTTGTATTAACACACTCCCTCTTTTCTTTTTATTGTTAAATAGGAACCTGATATTTAAGCACCTTACATTAAGGTTATAGGAATACTTTTAGCCCACCCATGACCATCTGCGCTCAGATTCCCATGTCTAATGCCAGTGAGCATTATATAGATTAAAGAAGTTCATTTTGTAGCTTTATTAAAATTGCTTCTTTTGTACCTTGGCCATTTTTCACATGACCTTGGCTTAAGAACCTGTGCTAATTAACTCATATTCTGTCTCCTTTCCCAGGGTAATTAAGTCCTTCCTAAAAATAAAATGTGAAGGTAGGGGGCTTACTGTTGTCCAGTCCTGCTAGCTATGAATAAGGAAGCACAAAAAGAAGGGGGAAGTGAAAAGGTGTTGTAGAAACTGTGATGTGTAGTGTATACAGGGAAGTAAGATCATTGTCAGAGAGCCAAATTGGAATATACTTTAGGGAATAAGAATAAGAGAAAGAAAAAGACGAAGGAAAAAGGAGCAAAGGAGAGAGGAAAGGGTGGGAGGAGGAGATAGTGGAGATAAGGCAGATTCAAAGACAACTTTGACCTCCTTTTTCTCCTCAGAAAATCTTATTTCCTGTGTAATAAAGCTCAGGACTCTCGGCAGTCCTCACTAGTATGGTTTCCAGACTCTTCAGCATTGTGCTCTTTCTCTTCTAGATTCATTTTAGCTTGTGACTGCTACCTAAATGCCCCCAGCCCCTCAATCTTGCTATTTTCACTGACCACCTCTAGTACAGGTCAAGTACATTAATTGTGACAGAGGTGGGCTGCACTAGTATTTCCTTGTTCACAATTCTATCTTTCCATTAATGCTGATGAGCATGGATTTAGTTTTCTGTTTCAGCCACAGCACACAACTGAATAATATTGAACTTATGGTTCCTAAAAAACCCTAAATCTTTTTTAGGTGCATTGCTACTTAGCCACATCTCATCCTTGGCTTGTGCATCTGGTTATTTTGGAGCCAAATGCAAGAGTTCACATTTATGTTCCATAATTTGTGAATATTTAAAAATTTATTTTTCATGCATATATTATTAAGCTTCTTTCAGAAGTTTTAAAATAACTCTAATCAATTTTACAGTCAAGTAAATGTCTTATTTTGTTTTGTTTTTATTCTCAGAATTAACTTTCAAAATAATGTCACAGATAATTCAACTTTCAAGGACATTTAAATTTTCAA
The DNA here is from genome assembly GCA_028533065.1 of Trachops cirrhosus. Lineage (NCBI taxonomy): Eukaryota > Metazoa > Chordata > Mammalia > Chiroptera > Phyllostomidae > Trachops > Trachops cirrhosus. Next base: position 18,505,329 of record CM052552.1, on the reverse strand, counting down.
AATTCAGCTTTAAAATGTAAATGTTCTCAAATTTAACCTGTTGACAAATAATAGATTTAAATTCTTCATCTTGTTGTTTGTTTCAGTCTTAAATGGAAAAAAGCAGCATATGCCTAGACTGTCCCCAGTCTGCTAAAATGGTGCAATGCTGCAAAAGCAACCATAGTCCCTCATTGCTGGGCAATGGACAGTTTCACAAATTAATCTCCCTTTATTTTTGTATCTACCTATCTAGCTTAATGTTAAGATAGTCACAAATAAACAAAGTATTTGTTATATAATTTACTTATTACTTAGTGTTTATGTATACTTTATATATTTTTAACCTTGGAAGAGATACAACTCATTTAGAACCAAAATTAAAAGTACATTAAAAGAATGCAATCTAACCTTATTACCTTGTGATAAACATGAGTCATAGAAAAAAAACTCTCTGTTAATGTTTTCTATTTGAATGATTTCCAGCAGATGACATTAAGTTATAAGGTGATGGATTTTTAAAATCACAGAATGATCTTCTCACTTTATGGGCAAATTCAAATTTGTGTTAGCTTTTATTTCTCTCCCTAAACTCTGAGGAAACACAAATTCAAAGAAAATTTTTTTCAATTTAGGATACATAATTAGTATATTTCCAGTCTGCTCCTTTTATGTCTAGTATTTTATAACAGCTAAGAATAGTATTCAAGAACATCTTTCAAACATATCATCAGTTGTTATGTCCATTATCAATTATAATAGCTATATTATATGTGACATGTCAACATTCAGTCCAAAGACATCATTGCCTCTGAACAGATTGGCTTTTCTGCAATTAGTTGCTATATACTAAGCTAGCTAAGAAAATAATCATTTGCTCCATGTACACAGGCTCTATTTAACAGCATTGTTGTGAAGTTAACAAAATGGATTTATGAGCACTTTTGGGAAAAGAAACAATGATGTTATACATAGATGAAGAATATAATAAAAATAATAATAGTCATCAGATCAACCTAATAGAAATTAGCAGAGCTAAAAGCAATTTCACAAAGCTTTCACAATTATCTTCTTTGTTTTCTTTTTGTTTTGTATTTTTGTTTCCATGGCAATTTGTATTTGTGTAAAAGGCTCATAATTTGGACTAATTGCTCCATTTGTCCAGCTTTTCTCTCCACCTCACTTTCCAATAACCCGCTATTGACTGTCTGTTTAAACAAGTGTACAAGTAAATTCAACTTGGTTAAAATGTATTGATTATCTCAAGGTGATTTTGAAGAAGTTGAACAGAAGTTAACCTTTAAAATAATATTGTACTATTGGAGGGAGGGGACTAGAAGAAAGAAGATGAAGAGATGAGTCACAGAATATATATGCATGGCCCATGGACACAGACAACAGTGTGGTGATGGCCAGAGGGAAGGGGTGTGGGAGCTAGGTGGAGGTGTGCAAGGTGGGGTGATGGGGTCATCTATAATAGTGTCAGCAATAAAAAAATAGGGAAAAATAAAATAATACTGTAGGTAACATGGCCAATTGCACAAACTAGGAATGGGTTTCTTCTGATACAAATAGCAACTTTAGAAAGGATGGGTTGCAAGTGCCAAAAGAAGAAAAATCAACAAACAACCATTACAGAAAGAGTAGAAATTTTAGATCCTGATAATTTTTTCTTTATTAAATCTAAATTGTAATATGCATACATATGAACTACAAACTACACACACATTTTTCTTTTTTTAATTTTTTTATTTTAGTTTATTCAGTACAGTTTCTATCCTTTATTCCCATTCCAGCCTGCCCACCCATTCCTCCCCTCCTCCCTCCCCTTTCCAACCCCCCTAGTTTTGTCCATGTCTCCTCTATATTTGTTCCTGTAAACCCTTCCTTTCTCCCCTGAAATTCCCTCCCCTCTCCCCTCTGGTCACACATTTTCTCTTGGTTGTTTTGCATTACTTATTCAAATTAGTGTTTTCCTACTTTGAACATAAATTTAGACTTAAAGAAATGTTGCAAGATTAATGTTACAAATCCCCAGATAATACTCTTCTCTCAGATTCTTTACATTTTGACTTTTTAATACATTTGTTATTTTTCAATATATTTTCTCTATATATTACTGTCTAAATGAGTATATAGTATAATAATACTATCTATATATGTATATATATAACTATACATATATTTTTGAACCATTTAAGAGTAAGTTGAAAATATAATATCCACATCACCCCTAAATGTTTAAGTGTATATTTCCTAACAAAAAGAAATTCTGATTATGTTTTAAATCTTCCCTAAAATGTTATACAACCATTTAAAAGGTTTTTTGATCATAAATTATTTGTTGTCACAGTAGAAAATACAGGAATGAAGAAAAAGGAGCAACATCACCAATACGTGTGCACCACATGAAAAATGACCAGCATGAACACTTTTTTTTAACCAACTTAAGGTTTTTTAAAGATTTTATTTATTTATTTTTAGAGAGAGGGGAAGGGAGGAAGAAAGACAGGGAGAGAAACTTCAAAATGAGAGAGAAACATCAATCGGTTGACTCCCAAATGCTCCCCTACCAGAGACCAAACCCACAACCCAGACATGTGCTGTGACCGAGAATTGAACTAGTTACCTTTTGCTTTGCAGGACGACACTCAACCAACTGAGTCACACTGATCAAGGATTGTCTGTTTTTTATGTAACCTTTATGGGATATCATTCTGTATATGTAAAACACACTATAACATTTTTCAAATGGTTCATAAAATAATTTTTAAAAATTAAGTACATAGTGACTTAATTTCTACAGGGGAAAACACTACATGTTTTAGCTTATGCTTTTAAAAATAATGGCCATTTTGTCTCCCTTACTTTCCCCAAAGTTTACAGATTCAGTGGTTTCTGTCTTCACAACATCTCTCTTCTTTCCTCAATCATCATTTGCCAAGAAAATTCCTAAATGCTTTCCAAGTAACAGGTACTGAGCTACGATAACACAGGTTTTGGAATCAGATAACTTGGATTTTAATTGCATCTATACCTCGACTAACTTGTATGATCTTGGGCAAGCTTTAACCTATCTGAACCTCACAGTCAGCATTCTACAAATACTACTGCTCTTATTGCTGCTGGTGCTGTGGCTGCTGCTATTGTTATAAACACCACACAAGAGTGTTGTGAAGGTAAATGTGACAAAGTACAGAAAATGCTTAACATGGTGCCTGGTGAATAGGAAGCAAGTGATAAATAGTAGTGATTTATTAGTGTTATTTCTGTATTAAGCATAAGAGATACACAGATGAGTAAGTCACCCTCTCTAGTCTTGGAGCACTAACCACCTATTATTTATAGCTGTCAGATTAATCCAACCATATTTCAGAGTTCAGTTCAAATGTGACCTTATCAGTCACCAATCTGCTCAGCTGGAAAGAATATTAAGACCATTGCTTTTTACTAAATTTCCATGATCATTTTTTTCTGTACTTTCTTATCAAACTTTAGCACATTGTACTTTAATTTTTGTTTACATGTCTTTGCTTCATTCCTAGACTTTTACTTACTAGAAGGGCAATGAATGTGTTTTATTAATCTTTTAGCTACCAACATGTGTGCAGAGGGTTTTGCATTCATTTGTCTTTACATATTTTTAAAATATTACCATGCTGTGCCCAGGATAGTCACAAAACTTCCATGGCAAGTGTTCCTTATTGAAATAGAGTTAATAATGACAAGTCATTTGGATACTTTAATTAGTGTCCAGCACTATTTCCATTAGTTAATATATACCTTAACAGCATTGTGCCTAATGACAATTGTAGTCCAGATTTCCTTGGCATTGTAATTTTCCCACTGGACTATGCCATCCTAAATTTCTGGAAATCTTGTTAAAAATATTAAGATCTTCTGCAGGTAAAGGTCACATAGTTAATCAAAAAGATTTTTAATGCTAAGTGGCCAAACCTTTTCCTGTACTCTTCTAAACATGTAAAGGTCTTTTCATAATCTTTCTTCTGCACTCCTACCTTTCTTCTCCCACCTCCTCACTGGATTCTGAGTAAGGTGATTCAGGAAAATGAGATTTTATAGGACCATCCAAAAATCTCTTCAGAATCATTCACACCCCAACCAATCCCAGACACTACTAAATGACATCCAAAAATTCAGTTGCCAAAGTTTGCAGCAAAATTCAGTACTGTCTTTTTAGTAACAGTAAAATTATAAGAAAATATCTTCTTATATTCAAGTATTAGAAAATTTACTTACCTATATACCCATATAAAGTAGGTGTGCAATAAATATTTTAATAAATGCACAAATGAATAAATCTCAATCACCTAAGATCTCATAGTAAGCACTCTGAGCACTTAGACAATTTTTAGTTGTTTTAAATGTAAAAGTAATAAACAGCTGTTCTAATTTTTATTAAGTGAACCCATCAAGTGCTATGCTACTTTACTATAGCAGTTTTAAGTACTTCTGAGAATTCAGATGAGAATCAGATAAAATCAACTTTTGCATTCCAATGTACTGCACTTAATTTTGGTTTTCTGTTTCCTAAACACCATCTCCCAATCTAAACTGCCCTTCTCCAAACCCCATTAAAAGTTATCTGCTTGCACACATTGGAGTCTAAGCTAAACTCTGATTTAAATGTACCACACCTCTGAAAAGGGCCAACATTGTCCTATATGGGCATTTAATATGCAAAACTTTAATTGCAAACTACCTTATCTCTGGTTTTTGCTTTATTTTGAAACAGAAATCTGAACTACTGGGAGCCTGAATTAGTGGGACAGGTGGACTGTCAACTCAAAAAGTGTCCTCTGAGCCCTGTCCCTAAGGATCTGTGCCCAGGATAGTATAATGTCAGGGGGCATTAGGAGCTAGAGAAGGTAATTTTCTGTTTGAAGCCTTCTGTATTGACTTAGATTATGACCTGACCTTTCAATTTTGCACAAATAAGAGATTTTACTAAAAAATGCTATGGGGCAGACATGGGCATTAGTGATCTTATTCCTGCCCATGTCTCTAGCCTTATTTTCAGTCACTCTCCACACACCTTGTACTGCAATATTTTGCACTTCTTTACCCTGTATTCCAAACAATGTGAATTGGGTGCTGGAATGTCAGGGAGGCATCAGGTAGGTGATGCAAACTTTTTGGAGTAAGAAGCCTCATAGGTACCCTTACCATGCTTAATTATAGGGATGCTTGCAGGTAAGGAACTTGAATAAAGAACCTCCTAAGTACTACCAATCATAATTTTTTAATATTCTATGCTCATATAATACTCTGTTTGATATTCTTACTTTCAAAGCTTACCACGTTTTCACCAGTTATACTTGACTGTGAATATGGGTAAATCTGCTACTAAATCATAATCTTGAAGGCAGGGTTTACTTTCTCATCTCCCTTGCCACTTTCAACAATATTTTGGGTATAATAAAGCTGAATACATATTTTTTAAAAAATATTCACTCCAGGAGCCCTTGGAGTGAATATTTTTAAAAGATTTTATTTATTTATTTTTAGAGAGGGGAACGGAGGGAGAAGGAGAGAGAGAAACCTCTATGTGTGGTTGCCTCTCATGTGGTCCCCACTGGGGACCTGGCCCACAACCCAGGCATGTGCCCTGACTGGGAATCAAACCTGTGATGCTTTGGTTCGCAGCCCGCGCTCAATCCACTGAGCTACGCCAGCCAGGGCTGAATACATATTTTTTAAGTTGTTCAAATAGATGATGTTATGGGACTCAAGAGAGTCTCTGTTTGTGTTATATTCAAATTTACCCCTACCTATCACTGTCCTGTCTCCAGCTCCACCATCATCACCAATCTAAATCTCAGATATCATTATAAAGAGATATTTTTAAAACATGATTAGGCTGAGGCTAACAGAGAGTTCTATTTTCAGATTTAAATCAAAGTTATTGAATACTCATTTGACTGATGCAGAGATGGAGACTTGACTAGCTTTCAGTAGCTTGCCAAATGTCACACGATTTCACAGCTAGTAAGTGGTTCTGCCAGGATGAAACTTAAGCCCCCCTGGCACAAAGTCAAATCTCTTTTCACAAACACCAAAACACTTAGATGAACTCTTCTCAGTTTCTACTTTATAATTCTCATGCACAAATTTTCTTAATCAGAAATATATTCTGTGTATCACCGGCCAGGATGCAGCTAAACATTCTGAACACATGAGGCTCATTTTATGTACACACTTATTTACACATTTATGTATTTGTGCCTTGATTTATATTATTTTTGTGTTTGACTATTTATGTATATATTTATGTGTTCAGGTATTTAGTGTACTATGTATGTATATTTGTGTTTATTTTTATGCAAGCATTTATATATGTCTTTATTTTACATGGAGGGCTATGAGGTTTTATGATCAATGCTATGAGAGAAAAGTGCATCAGTTAATTATACCTTAATTTCCTATAGTGTTTCTGAGGACATCATCTTAAAATATATGTTGAATGTTTATTAAAAGACCCCAGTTCTTGAGTTTCTAGAGGAGAGGACAGAGAGCAGCTGTATGAAGAACTAAATTGCAGAGCTTTGGAAACCCCTTGAAGCCAACAGAAGCCTCAGCTACCAGAGTGGGCAAAAGGAAAACAGAAACTACCTAAGCTTAAAAGAGAATAACAAAATGATGAAAACAAGCTTAGGAGCAAGCATTAAGTGCTGTAATGCTGCAGAAAAACCAGTGATCTCAGAGATTTCAAGAGATTTAGCTGACCTAGAGGAGCAGCAGACAGAACCCAGAGAAAGAGCCAACATGAGGGAGCTGATGTTTTCCACCCTGAAAGTGATACAGTACTATGTGAACATTTTGAAAAGTACCCATGTTACAGAACAGACCTTGGGGGGGTGAATGATATACTATTACAGAATGGACCCACCCTTGTGCTACAGGGGTCCCCCCCATACTAGGTTCACCTTGCCCACCACCAGAGAAAGATGTCTCTCAATGTCAGAGACTGGTGAAAAAGAAAGGGATTGTTTATTTAAAAAGTTATACAGACTTAGAGTAATGACTTAATGTATTCATTAAAAATACTAAAATCCTTTAGAATACCCACAAGCTCACAGTCATTCGTTCTCCTCATTGCTGAGTCCAGGGTACCATATCTAAGGAAAAGAAGTAGAAGTACATGGTTCGGGCAGCCCCTCGGTTCTGGCACCATCAGCTGTGTTGCCAGTGTGTTCTCCAGTTAATCCAAAACCATGTGGCACCTTCTCATGGCCCATCAGCAAGAATCCTTTCACCCCTTTTCTTCCAGGTGAAGTCTCTCCTGATTCCTAAGCCATGTGGCAAAAAGGGAGCAACCTAAAGCTGCACGATACCAACTTTTGCCAATGCCACATGTTCCCCAAAAGCCAGCATGGCTGCTGCACTTTGGTTTAAATCCCAGCACCAATCTTCCTCTGCAGCACCATTTCCGACTCCTCCCACAATCAGTTACACCTGCCAGCATTCCCATATTCTTCCATCTTTACTGGACTGCCATAGTACATCCAGGCAGGCACCATGCCTGATGTAGAGCCCCCCATGGCTTAGAGCCAATCATCTCCAAGCCTTCACACAGGCGTTGTACCCAGAGAGAGGTGCCTCCCAGTTACATCCTGGGTTGAAATCACTCCAAACCACCTGGCTCAAAGCATGGCTAAAGCTATTTAACATATCTATGAAACCAGTGAAAGATTATAGATATGTTAAATGACCATTCTAGAGGTTATCTGCCAAACTGTGGCTATTCAAAATAACTCTCAGTGACCCTGGTCCATGTGTCCCATCCCCCAGCTCAGATGTGTGTGGCTGAGGACATCCTATATGCATTTTTTTTCTAATATTTCCTGGATACCCTGAGTTCTGGACCCCATTACAAATCCCCATTTGCCCACGCTTGGCTGCACCCTGTTACACACAGGGAAAAGCTCATCCAGGACTATGGGAAAACTGATGAAATATATCACAGGATTGAAAGAAACCCTGAGAAAGTACAATCACCAAAGAAATATCATGGATGAAAGAATCCGTATAAATGAGGATCAAATTGAGCTTCAGTCTTAAATAAAACAAATTAAGTAAACAGCTGTGCATAGTACAAGAAAAGGTGGTGGATCTTGAAAACACATCAAAGAAATCAAAAATTTGTGTATCAGGTATTGCCAAAGGTGTAGGAAATGAGGGCAATCCTGAAACCATTATTATTGAAATTATTGAAAATTTTTTCTAGGGCTAAACATAGATCTCAGTTTACATACAGAGAGAATTTTCAGGTCCTAGCTCAAATATAACTCTCAAAATGAAAGTCCCAGCAACATAATTGTATACTTCTTAAAGTTTAGATATAATTAAAAGTGGGTGGGAGTCTCAGCCAAGATGCAGGTGTAGGTGGAAACCCTTTGCTTCCTTGCACAACCAGGAGGAAGGTAACAACCAATCTAAAAACAATAAACAACCAGAAGTGCCAGAAAATTAAACTGCATGGGACTCAGACAACCAAGGAGTTAAAGAAACATTCACCAGACCAACAGCGCCACAATTCAGCAAAGTGGGTTACCTCACCTGGGTGAATACCTAAGGCCAAGCCCCCCTAC
>CM052552.1:18468606-18496238 GCA_028533065.1 Trachops cirrhosus | reverse complement strand
GGAGTTCATCATCACCAAGCCCTTACTGTATGAAATGTTAAAGGCACTTACCTAAGAAAAAGAAGATAAGAAACATGTGTAGTAAAATGACAGCAAACTCACAATTGTTGACAACCACACCTAAAACAAAAACAAGAAGAAACTAAGCAAACAACTAGAACAGGAACAGAACCACAGAAATGGAGATCACATGGAGGGTTGGCAACAGGGGAGAGGGAGGAGGAGAGAGGGGGGAAAGATAGGAAGAATAAGTAGCATGGATGGTGGGTGGAAAATAAAAAGGGGGAGGGCAAGAATAGTGGGGGAAATGTAGAAGCTAACGAACTTATGATACATGGACATGAACTAAAGGGAGAGAATGTGAGTGGGAGAAGGTGTTCAGGGTGGAGGGGAATGAAGGGGGGATAATAAGACAACTGTAATAGCATAATCAATAAAATATATTTTAAAAAAAGAGGTTGTCTTGCAAGCTGTTCAGAAAAAAAGAACTGATTTTCAACGAGGTAAAGATAGGGCTGATACCCGATTATGTCTTACTTAGAGTGGAAGTGAGACAAAGTTGGAGCAAGAGCTACTACCAGCTGAAGTTCCTGGCTAAAGAAGGAAAAGTGAAAAGCAAAATGAAGTTATGAGGGAAGGATAAATGGGAGAGAGAATGTGAATACAGCAAGATGATAATTAAGGATGATTGGAATAGGCAGACATTGGAATATGATTGATAAAATAAGAAAAGAAGTAATTTTTATTTTTAATATGAAAGAAATAAATTATATGAAAATATCAGACTAGATTAGATAAAATTTCCCATACCCTCTGTCAAGTGTACTTGAATCTTTTAGAAAATCTGACCTTATTCTTTAGCACAAAGCTCGTAGAAGAGATGCATATACATTGAAATGATTTCCTATAAACTGATATTATTAGAAATATTGTAAACAATGGATAATGTTTCAGTGATGTGTTATTCAATTGCTAATTTGTGTTTCTTTTGCAGTTTAGACATCCCCATTTAACTTTAATTATATAATTAGTTAATCATACAATAAATTTGGAATAAAAGAACACAGTCGTTGACTTCTGTACTTTGCTTTGGACAAGTGATTAGAAGTTCCCAAAAGATATTTCCTCTCCCTCCCACCTTCCCCTTCCTCATGCCCATGAAAATGCCTATAATTTGGATACATTGAAGGCAAGGCAGACTGTGAAGCAGAAAAAAAGCTTTCTTAATACAGGCACTTTAAAGCATCCTGCCTGTGTTATAGGAGCCATTCTAAACTTCTCCTAAATGCCACTCTCCCTGCACACTCCAGGCAGTGGGGCTGAATTCACCCCTTTTGTACTGGGGTTATCAACTTTATCCAGCACAGGAAAGGGGGACAATGAAATACTTTTCAGCCCACCCTCAGAACCCTCCTTCATTTTATGCCTATCACTGAACCTCTGTCCCCATGTACTCAGACACACACAATATGTAAGCAAGTATCTTCTTGCTGTTCCTCATACAATTAAAGGCATCTTGTGATGCTAGGAGAATTATTATTTGGGAATAGTGGGCTAGTATATCTTTTGGGTAAATGGTACATGGTCCAAACAGAACTTTGTGGCCCTACTAGACTGGAACACAACAAAACCTCACTTTCTCTATCTGCCCATTAACATTAAGTCAAATTCACTTAGGTAATCCCATTTTGGGTTTGCTTTGTACCAGGCATCCAGAAGCCTCATCATGTAGGACTTCATGCCTATGGCTTATAATTCCTTATAGCTAATAATGACTGTTTTGATTAAATAACGTTTCAGTTTGGTTAATCACTTGCATTTGATTTATTCTGGGAAGCTTCCTTTCACAGTCCTGAAAATATACTCTATACTATAAATAGCTTCTGGAAGTGAGTTAGTATCTCAAACTGAGCCCTTAATTATTGAAATGTTAGACAAAAAGTAAGTTGAAACCCAAGCTCTGTGAGTGGGTCCCAGTTTTCCTTTCCACTTTTAAAAGAAGATACTTCTCACCTCCAAAGCTCCAACCTCCACTAGGTCTTTCTGTTGAAACCTATTCTTTCTGGCTGGGCTTCCTCACTATCCCAGAACACTACTTATCTAGTCATACCTTAGCTCCTTATCTGTCTGCTTCACATTCCTCCTCTACTGAAGAAGAGGTTGATGGCTGAGACTTAATAGCAACCTTTGAATGCATCAAATACACCAGAGATGTGACAGTTCTCTGGTGACTTACCACAGCATTGAAGTTTGGGGAAGGGAGAGTGGGCCACAATGCTTGTCACTCTTTTGAGAATGTAAGAAAAGTATTAGGATTCTTGATAATTCTTGTTTGCTTTGCCAGTGGGAATCGCTATCCTAAAGCATAAAACTGGGAAAAATGGTAGTAAATGTTTAACTAACTGCTCTCTGGGTGGATGGGTGGGAGGAACCCTGTTTATAGCATTTATTTATTCAATGCTGTAAATTCTCTGACCATGGCCAATTTTAAGCTACCAACATGATATTACTGAATGCTGGGTTAAGATAAGATGACACATTCATCTCTCTTGAGCCAGTGTTAACCAGCTCCAGCACATTACTGGAAAAAGGCCAGATTTGCCCTGTGCATGTCCTATTTACACTGTAAGACACATTTAGCTTTAAAAAATTTCATCATCCTACTCTGGACTCGGTTATAGAGAGAGGCTCCCCACACCTTCCTGTGTATGGACATGGTCTTTGGTGCTTCACCTCCTTTGAGTTCCATCTTCTTGAAGATTTTATAGTACTCCTGTGGCCCCCACTACAGCTTTTGTAAAATAGTTGCTCCTTTCTTCTGTTTAAGCTGAAAGTCTTTGGAGCTTAGAAATTCTGTCTTACAAATTAATTCTGTCTGTATGCTCCACCACATTACCTACTTTAGTGTGTATAACATGTACTTAATAAATGCTTACATCTAACATTTATATTATAATTCACAAGAGTTGATTCTGAGGTGTCCACAAGAGGAACCCTCTTCTGGCCATCATGCTCACAGAGTGGAAGTGAGAAGGGCTATATGACTCAGGAAGATTTGCTGGTATCATCACTTTCTAGGACACTGAGAGTGAGAGCTTCTATACCAGGCCTCACCTGTCCATCCAATCAGTTTAATGGACTGGTGAGTCATAGGAGGGGGCCTGGACCCGAGGTATAAGACTGGTCATTCTTAAAACATTCCATGAGAGAGAAGTTGTTTAATATCAGCCAACTTTAGAGTAATAAACAAAGAGAGAAACCCAGATTTCTTGGAGTATGAAGTTTGTCTGAAAAAAACATCCAACCATGTTTAACATAATGAGAACAGTTTGCATGACATCGATGTAATCCACCAGCCAAAGACAGGGGACTGGAATACACATGCAAGAACAATGATAATTTCATTGTACTAGTCAGTAGGAGTGGTAGACACCATTGAGTAAGCATGTGTACTGTGTGGCCGTCACATTGAAAATGACTGAAGGACTAGAGCAATGAATGTGAGTCAAATTTTGCATTAAGCTTGAACATTTCTCCACAGAAACTATTCAGATGATTCAGAAGGCCGCAGCTATGGGCAACTGGTGATTGGCAGCTTCATCATGACAATGTGCCTGTTCATGCATCACACCTCGTGCAGAGTTTTTTTGAGAAACATCAAGTCACCCGGTGACTCAGCCCCCCTATAGACCACATTTGGCACCCTATGACTTCTGGCTTTTCCCAAAACTAAAATCACCTTTGAAAGGGAACAGATCTCAGACAATTGATGAGATTCAGGAAAATACAATGGGGCAACTGATGCTGATTGGGAGAGCTGTGTGAGGTCCCAAGGTGCATACTTTGATGTCTGTCTTATGTACATTGTTTCTTGTACCTTGTATTTTCTTCAATAAATGTCTCTATTTTTCATATTACATGGCTGGATGCCTTCTAGACAGACTTCCTATATGTGTGTATAAGATTTAGAGTTACAGAATCACAAGCCTGCTGGATTCCTGGTGGGGGAAGTCCAGCAGAGCCAACATCAAGAACTCCATCTCAGTTATGTCACAGCCCCAGACCCTGTTGGCCTCTACCACTAGCTGTGTAATATTGGGCCACTCAAGTTTTTTGAGGAAATTAGGCAAAAGTTGTTTCTCTAGCTGCGGGGCAGACTACAAGGCTTAAGACCCACAGAGGCAGCCTAGAGACAGAGCTTCTAATATTTCAATTGCCATTCATGATTTGAATGAGGGGTTTCTATGAAAATTGAATAATAAATCCCTTCAAGATTCTGTAGTGACCCAATAAAAGCTGAGAGTGAGTAGTATTCTCACCTAAATAGTCAAAAGATCTTTTTAAGGCTTCCATGGCCACTTAGTAGGGATTCTGGGATGTAGATTTAGGCTGCTGTTCCAAGAACAAAAGCCTCAGCCCAAGGACTTACAGAGAGCAAGAGAACACTATCATTGCCTTATTTCTACAGTATCAACAATGCATTTGATTAGTGCTTTTTTATTTTTCTACTTTCCCATCTGTTCTTTAAATTTATTTATTCATTCATTCATTCATTCATTCATCATTACAAACATCCAATGAAGAGCCAGTATCAGGTAGTGCTTAAGAACATAGGACTGCATTTTGCAATATAGAGAAATATTGAATCATTATTGTACACCTGAAAAAGTATATAAAATATCATGTATGTCAACTATGCCTCAGTTTAAAAAATGACTAAAAGGACTAAGAAATTGTTCAGTTAAGAAGTTGTTTAGTTAGTTACCATAAAAAGTATCAGAACTCTTTTCTATATAAGACCCTTTTTAGAAATAGACTAAAATCAATGAAATGGTTTAAATAAAACACAAACATGGCACTGTGTATACAGACTGCATGAATGTGAATCCCAGCTCTGTGAATCCTAACTCTGCCACTTGCTGGCTGTGTAGGCATTGGGCAATTTGACAAATAGCTTTATGTTTCAGTTTCTTCATCTGTAAAATGGGGCTGATAATGATAGCTATCCTATAGCGTTTTTATGGGGACACACTGAGTTTGTATTTTTGGTGCCTGGTATTATCCTAGTGATTACTCTGTAAATGTTTTGAAAATTGGCATGCATATTTTCATCCTATCACTACTGTGTTCAACTATCATGTTATCATGCTTAGCCAATTTTACCTCTTAAATGTTTTGGGAACACTTGCTCCCACCTTGTCCGATTCTACTGCCCTAGTTTAGGCCCATAGCAACAGCAAACTGCCTGCAGTTCTCAATACTTTATTTGTTGGTTTTTCCTATTGCAATCCTCTGACTCTTATGGTACCCACTTCTCTGTCTATCTCCTACACCTCATTCTCTATTACTTTTTATCCTTAGACTACAAACTACTTAAGAGCAGAAACTGCCATTCTCTCTGCATTGTCAGCATATAGAAAAATGTCTGTAACAAAGAAAATACTCCACATTTATGGAATTAATGGATGCTTGCTGTGTCCTAGGCACTATATAGTAGTGTAAAGGTGAATTTTCATACAATCCTATCCAAAACTCTGGAATAGCAAAAATACTTATTCTCTCCATTTTACAGTTTAGAAAACTGAGGCTTAGAGAGTCAAAATAATCCCCCCAAAACACTGTTTTATATTAATATGGCTATTCTATTTCTTATCCAATAATCTGTAGTCTATAATGGAATGTAGAAACAAAGGGTACCAGGAAGCCATAATTCATATCACCTGATGCATGAAGATATGACATTTAATTTGCCTTTAAAAGAACTGTTACTTTATTTTTACATAGTTTGTACTTAAATTACAGTACTTTTCTGTAGATAATGTTTAATATTTATGAAACTAAAAATGCATTTAATGAAAATTTTTACTATTTCTTACAACAATCAATTGATCTGTGAGTCAATTGGCCCCATCATATATCAGGAGCTTTGCTTAGTATCTTATTCATACATTATAATTTCAAAAAGTCTTTCATGGTCAACTAAACTTGTGAAAAGTTGTCTACGTCATTGGTGGTAGTAGCAGTAGCCACTAGTTATTGAACACCTACCATGTACCAAGCTTACTGTTCTATAAGTGTTACTTGCACTAACCCATCAAAAACTTTTGTAATAGGTTTTGTTGTTTTCTTTATTTTACAGATGGGGGAATGAGGACTCAGAGAGTTTAACTCACTGGAGGTCACTCAGCTATTGAATGACAGAACCTGGACTGAAATCCAAATGTGTGTGTCTCTAAAGCCTGTGCTTTTATCCCAAGCTAGAATCTGAAGGCTGTCCCAGTTACTTAACTCTCTCTGAGCTTCAGTTTCCTCATCTGTAAAAGAAGGAAAGTAACACATCTTGTAGGGTCGCTATAAGGATTAGAAATAGTAGATGCTCAGGGCCCACAGGCACACAGTACACATTTAAACCTTTAAATGGTGAAGGCAATGTTTATGCATTGTGGATCATGAAATGGGCGGAGGAAGATCTGAGATCCTTTTAAAGGCATTGGGAAGCTGAAGAGGAAGGATTCACAGCTTTGTCAGTCTTATGAGCTGGCCCTCTCCCTTCTAGAATACAGTGACCCAATGAAACTCTGAGCCACTGGCGAAGTGGCAGGGGCCTGAATTTGGCTCCTCTGCACGGAGTCCAGAGAGAGGCTGAGAGATGGGAGGGGCATGCAGAAAAACCTCAATTGTCAGAGGACTGCAGGTGTCAGGAAGAATTAGTAGTGTAGGTGGGCTCTCGGAGCCTGGTGGAGGGAGGGGAGGAGGCTGGAGATGGCCAGCGAGCAGGCGGGGTAAAGAGGGAGGCGGGGCGCAGAGCCTCAGAGGCTGTCCTTAGCTCTTCTCAAGCCGGGCAGTTTGCTGCATTTGGAGGAGCTCACTGGAGAATCTCCAACACCGGAACGGACCTTCAACTACCGTAAGTACCTGCAAATGAACGCATAGTCCAGTGGCTAAAGATTAAATACTAGCCATCAAATCCTAAACAAAGCCCCCAAATAGTCTCCCGCTGTAATTAATTGCCATTAATCAAACTGTTTCCCACTCTGTCCCCCTACTCTCTTCATCCTTTCCTTTCTTCTTCCCTCCCTATCCCAGCCTTGCGTTGTTGAGAATCTCTGGGCACTGTAGATATATTTCTTTTACCTTCTCAGTCTTCCCTCCGAACCCTCAATGGAGCATGTACCCGGCACCCTGCCGAGCCCAACCCTTTTGATTCCTGGAGCTCTCAAAGCTGCACACTGGGAGGAGCGGGCACAAGCCATAAGACATTTCTAGTATGTGGTATGTCATGCTCAAAAGCACTGCGGTGGTGCCTAAGAGTGGGGAAAGTACTTGGGGTGGAGTAGAAGAGGAAGGTAAAAAGGCTAGACTGCTGAAGTTGAGGGGTGTGTGGGTGTGAAAGGCCAAAATGGGTGTGGCAACTTAACCTGAATCTTGCAGCTGCTGTTTCCTGGGTATAAGATTCATCAGTTTGGCTGGATATCAATGGTATAGTTTCCTTAGTGATTGGGGAGCAGTCAGCCACGCTGAGCACCCCAGGTTCCCTGATTCCATTCAAGTACCCAGGAGGTAAATCCTTGTTTTAGGAGGCCAAGTGACAAGGGTAAAATCTCATATGGCATTCAGGGGCAGAATTCCAGGTTGAACCTTTCCCTTGGCAGTAGAACCTGGCTTCCCAAATAAATCCTGGCCCAAAGCTCCCAGGGAAACAAAGCAACAGGGCAGCACCCAAGCCTGGGCCTGACCCTGGCCCTGGCCCTGGTCCTGGCCCTGGCCCTGACCCTGAAATGAGTAGAGATAAGGGCCTGCAGGAGCTGAGATGGAAAGAGTATCTTTAGAGTCCTACAACAAGCTGATGTACCATTTGGAAAGAAGGAAAATAGCCTCCTTTTCTGAAGTGTTTACTATATGCTTGGCACTGTACATATATTACCTCTCATCCAACACAACAACAATGTTTAGACAGATATTATTCCCCCACTTTACAGAATGGAAAAGTTCAGAGAGGATGATTTGAGCATCCTTCAATGCAAAGGAAGAACCACAAAAGGAAACTGTACCTCCTTGGATCTCTGACTGTCCACCTGCTTCCTACAGCCCAGATGGTTAAAAATGAAACCCTGTTTTCCTGTTATTCCATCTGCCCAGTGTTAGCACTAGAGCAAGTTAGAGGCTGTGGTACTAGGATAAGTTTGAGAAAGAAAATAAGCCCCTTTCTGTTCTAGGAACTGCATTTACCCTGCTCTGCTGAGGTAGGATTAAACAGCTGGGGTCAGCCAGGACCTCAGACTCTGAATAGAGGGTTAGTTGAAGACATTAGCCTGAGTTTGTGTGGTGGGAATACACTTCCTCTTGGCAAAAGGATACTCTTTGTGGGGTGGGGGAGGCAGGAAAGCATAAAAGGTGTACCTTATGTACTTTCAGGGCATTGTGGGCAATAGTGGTTTTTGGAAATTGAGAACTCCCAGAACTCAGATCTTTGCCATATTCTCTGAAATTCAGACAATTCTTTTTTTCTTAGAGGTAATGAACAAAAATACTTATAGATTGCAGGCAGCCAATAAATCATTGACACCTTATATTAATTAGCTCAAGTAGCTTGATTCTCCAACACATATTAGAGATAGGGGTTTTGAGCTTTTGGAGTAAGAGATAAGAATAAGAGTAATATTGGATCTGAAGTATTCCACATAAGGGAAGACCTGGATGGGATGTGATAGGAGGGGTGTGGAAGGGTAAAAATAGGGGAAAGGACTGCCTCTGGGAGTTTAAATGCTGGTTTTACAGCATAGGCATTGGAGTCAAACATGGATTTGAATTTAAGCTCTGACATTTAATACTTTTTTGACTTTGGGTAAAATATGAATCATCTCTAAACCTCAGTTTCCTTGTCAGCAAAATGCAGATGGTAGGTATGCCTACTTTGCTATAATGTTGGAGGACTCGCTACATCTCACATTTCCTTCGTTCCATGAGGTTCCTGCAGACCCCTTTGAGATCCCAGGGAAAAACAGACACTTCAACAAATCTGACATCATAGACACCAGCAAAGAGTTTGGGTGAGTGGAAGGGGAAGTGGGGAAATGAGACATGGAGAGGAAATAACAGGTGACCTTGTGATACCTTGTAATACATTGCATACTTGTGTGGGAGTACAAGGTAGTGGAGTTGTTAACTGCAGTTTGGTGATCCAAAATAAACTTTAAGGAGCATAACAAGTTGTTTGAGTAAAAACACTTCTGCTTTTAGATCTCACCACCTGCTGAAGGGCAAAGCCCTTTAAGTCTTGAAGCGCATATTGAGCATCAGAGGCCCCATGACCATGCACAGACCAGGGGAGGGGGTCACCATGCTGCAGACATTCACCTTCTTGCTCTTTTGCATTCGTGAGTATAAGGAATGGGTGAGGGGCAAGTGACTCTGTCATAAATACCTCTATGAATGGGCACCTTAGGGAGGGTTAGGAGAGTATTGATGTTTGTGAGTGGGTGGGGTCAATGAGGAGGTTTTCCCTTACCATAATCTTCTTTTTAGGGCTGAGTCTGGGTATGACATCAATAGGTAAGTGAGTTCTGTTACCTCAGGTAACTTCCTTCCTGAAGGTTGTAAGACATCAGCCTGCCTCCATGGCCCTGGACCAAACTACCTTGAGATCCCAAAGAAAATTCCCAGATTGAGCCAATTGGGAATAAAAGTCCCTCACTTGATGACTTGGTTTCCCACAGAATAGTAAAGAGCTTTATCTCAGATGGAAAGGAGGCCAGACCTTGCACTTTATTCCACAACTCACTTGGATTTCTTGAACAAATATTCTGGGGTCCCTCTCCCATCTTTCACATGTTCCCAAAGGAAGACAAATGGAAGAATCTGGGTCAGGGCTAGTTTTAAGGGACATAGGGGGCACATTATGGGAGGGTTGTACTGCTCACATCTTTGTGATCTTTGCAAATGACAGTGATAAAGTCTCAACCAGAGCTGTGGATAGAGACCAACTACTCCCAGGCCCCATGGGAGAACATCACACTTTGGTGCAAAAACCCTTCTTGGATTTCAAGCAAGTTTCTGCTGCTGAAGGATAAGACACAGATGACCTGGATCTGCCCTTCCTACAAGACCTTTCACGTTTCATTTCCCATAGGTGCCCTTACTAAGTCCAATACAAGTTTTTACAGACGCTGCTACTGGAAGGAGACAGGCTGGTCAGAGCCCAATAAAGTTTTAGAGTTGGAGGCACCAGGTAAGAACACAGAAATGGCTGATCAAGAAGAAACTCCAGCTTCTAAGTTTCAAACTTGCCTTCCTAATGCAGGGTTTGTTTAATTCATTCATTCATTAACCTCAAACGCATGTGTACATATGTTCAGGCATTCTGTAGTTAGTAAATAAGTACTTTCTCTTCATAGGCAGTGTAGAGTTAGGATGCAAACTCTGGAACAGATTTAGAGGGCAAGCT
The DNA here is from genome assembly GCA_028533065.1 of Trachops cirrhosus. Lineage (NCBI taxonomy): Eukaryota > Metazoa > Chordata > Mammalia > Chiroptera > Phyllostomidae > Trachops > Trachops cirrhosus. Next base: position 18,485,794 of record CM052552.1, on the reverse strand, counting down.
CTCAACTTAGGGGAGACCCAAGCTGGAGAAGGAAGTGGCAAATAAGGATCATACCAGAAGGCTCATCTAAATAGAGCTCTCTCTTGAGCTCCCTGCCTTACCTGAATTCCAGTTGTTCTCTCCTTCCAGGCCAGCTGCCCAAGCCCATCTTCTGGATCCAGTCTGAGACCTCTCCTCTTCCTGGGCGTAATGTTAACATATTTTGTCATAGCTGGCTACAGGATTTGGTATTCATGCTTTTCAAAGAAGGATATGCAGAGCCTGTGGATTACCAAATTCCAACCGGGACAGTGGCTATCTTCTCCGTTGCCAACATGGCACCTGAAAGAGAAATGGTTTACATTTGCCGCACTCACATCCAGATACTCCCCACCTTGTGGTCAGAGCCCAGCAACCCCCTGAAGCTGATTGTGGCAGGTGGGTGTAGCTATGGTTGCTGGGGTCTGATGATTGTTGTCCCTGGGATCATGGCTGGATGAGATAGAGTTTCTGATTTTACTTTTCTCCATCAGTTCCAAGTCCCTGCAAGGACCATTAGCTAGAGTCATTTGACATTTTACTGAGACGCAAATCAGAATCACCCATACTACCAGGCAGGTGTGTGGGAGCCAATCACTTGGCTAGTGAATGAGCCCAGCTAGATGTCCAGCAGCTTCAGTTCATCACATCTTTGTTGTTTTCTACTTGTTGAATATCATGCATTCATTCATTTGTTAGACTGTATTTATTGAGCACTTAATATGTGCCAGGCACAGGCACTGTCACCGCAGCCTTTTAAACTGATATTTAAATATGTAAATGTATTTTATTCTATTTGTGATTATTAATTTTTAGTGTGGAAAATAGAATAAATTGATAGTGTTGGTGATAAAAATGAGCAAACATGACCAAAAAAGTGATTCTGTATATTTTAGAAATGACTATATAAATTGCTTTAGTCATGTATATACAGATCCAGTACAGCAGTAACAAGCTTTAAACACAACAGAAGACTCCCCCAAATGTCCAAATGCCAGTTGCACACCCTAGCCCCAAACCCCCACACCATGGCCTGGATGCTTACTGGGGAGGATTGACCACATTTTCTTGAGTTTATCCATCAAGCTACTAAGGTTGGGGGAAGCTGTGGTACTACAGAAAGTACCCTGGACTTAAAAGCAGTAGTCCTAGTTTCTAGTTTCACCTCTGACACTGTCTCTCTGTGTGATCAGTCTTGAGCAAGTGACTTCACCTTTCTGTGCTTTGGTTTCCCCTAATCAACATGGGATAACATCTATCCAATCTACTGTATGATGCTTCTCTGTGTCTCAGTCTCCTGATATGCAAAATTGGTATAACAATAATGCCTACCTCACAGGGTTGTTGTGAGGATTTGCCTAAAAATAATACATGTACAGTGCCTGGCATATAAGTTCTCAATAAACGGTAGATATTAATTTTATTAGTATAGCTTTTTATTGAGGATAAAAAACAAACATCAGTTTGAACTGTGTGTATATATGTTTGTTGTATGAATTTCCTTTCAGCATAGGTTCCACTATCACACACTTCTGCAGTTATCTGTTCACTGGTATCCCCTTTAGGCCATGAGCTTTTTGCTGACAGGAACTGTGTGGTCTTTACTTGCATATCCCTAGACCTACATGGTTCCTGATACATCCTAAATGCTCAGTGAGCATGTGATGGAGCTGATATTTCCAGTAATGGATGGGTGGGTCTACCTGAGATTTGGGTGGGTAAGAAGGAGTTGTATGTGAAGACCGTTTGCCTTCTGTTTTGTAGTATAATTTCTTTGGAGGAACAATACCTGAAAATGAGAGTGTGTCCCAATTAACAGAGATTTCTTTGGTTTGCAGACTTACAGCCTAACTCCTCCTTATTGGCTTCTTTCAATCTGCTGTTGGGAAGTAGGACCTTACCTGTGTTCAAAATCTATCCTTAATACTGCACTTGAATTCATGCTCTACAAAGATGGAATAAAAGTCATTTTTCAGAAGTTTGGTTTCTCAGTGGTTGGAAAAATTACATTTGTCATTCTAGGGACCTAAACATACAGAGAATTACAGATGTAGATATTCCACTGAGACACACCATGAAACATAGTTAGAGTTCAATTGAGCTGGTAGAGTCTGGTGAGAGGCCAAGGGCATAAGTTAACTTATCCTTGATTGCATTTTAGAAGAGGCAAAAATTCAAGGAAGGTGAGGGAGCAAAGGGTAAACTTCAGCTACCAATTCCTGTTTAAAGAAACTAGAAAAGCAAAACAGAAAATAATAGGAAAGAATCATCCAACCTCTAACTCAAGGTCTCTTCCCTTTCTAGGACTATATCCCAAACCAACTCTGACAGCTTATCCTGGGCCCATCATGACACCTGGAGAAAGCCTGAATCTCAGGTGTCAAGGGCCAATCTATGGAATGACTTTTACTCTAATAAAGCTTGAAGACTTGGAAAAGTCCTTTTACCACAAGAGGCCAATAAAAAATGAGGCACATTTCTTCTTCCAGGCTTTGAAAATCCATGATGCTGGACATTACCTCTGTTTTTACTATGATGGGTCATACAGAGGCTCAGTCCTCAGTGATACCCTGAAAATATGGGTAACTGGTAAAAGAGGGGGTGCCATGGGACCTATATTAAGGGCCAAGGAAACACAACTCCCTCTAGGCCCCCTGAAGAACTTAATCATACAGCCAGGACTAACATTACAGGAGGAGGTGGGATTTTCCAAGGGTGGAGTACAGGAAGAGGAAGAAAAGAATCTCAAGTAGTAGTAGGAGGAAGTCAGACTATTAGTCCTTTATATTTTGGGTCTCATCCTAGACACTATCTCCAAGATCTGGCTACTTGTTCAGCCCAATCCTGTGGTACAAATGGGTCAGAACATGAGCTTGTGTTGTCAAGGGCCAGTGGATGGAATGGGACTTGCACTCTATAAGAAAGAAGACAAATCGCTTCAACTCATGGATGTCACCAACATTGATGATGATGAGTCATTCTTCTTCAATAATGTGACCTCCAGTGATATTGGCATCTATACCTGCCACTATCTCTTCTCCTGGAAGACCTCCATCAGGATGACATCACACAATACCATGGAGCTTGTGGTTGTAGGCAAGTGCTAACAACTATTGTTTGTTTTTATCATGATTACAGTGTTCTAAAAAGTGTTAGTGACCCTGTATCCTCTTGAAGTTATGAGCTAAGAAAAAGCACACTAAGAAGTTGGTGTAGAATTTTCTTCAAAAACTTTAGGTACCCTCTCTTCCAGGATTGTTACTCAAGCCCTACCTTTTAGCAAGACCTAGCCCCATATTTTTAAAGATTTTATTTATTTAATTTTAGAGAGAGAGAAAAGGATGGAGAAAGAAAGGGAAAGAAACTTCGATGTGTGAGGAATACATTGATTGGTTGCCTCTTGCATGCCCCCAACTGGGGACCCGGCCCGCTATGCAGGCATGTGCCCTACCTGGGAATCAAACCAGAGACTTTTCAGTTTGCAGGCCAGCACTCAGTCCACTGAGCCATACCAGCCAGGGCAAGACCTAGCCCCATTTTAACCACTGGAAGAGTTATTTTCTTTCATGCCAGGGGAAACTTACAGGCATGAGGTCCCAATTGAAGGTAGTAGTGGGCACCAAGGAGTGGGTCAAAGTGTTCTGATGCACAGTCAAATTTTGAAGCTACTGACCTGGTGAAAGTAGAAAGGAAGATAAGACTAAATAGAGAGCTAACAAAACATTTGTGAGGGAAGAGGTACTGAGTTTGAGGTCACCTCTAATTCTGATCTCTGGACTAATTGTAGATAAACCCCCAAACCCTCACCATCAGCCTGGCCTTGCAGGCTGGGACATGCCTTCACCCTTCAGTGCTGAGTACCTCATCTGGTATTTGAATTTTCTCTAGAATGGGAAGAAAGAGCAACATTCCAAAAATTCTCAGTGAATGGAGACTTTATCATCAGCATTGCTGAAGGGAAAGTTGCAGGGACCTACAGTTGCATGTATCACATAGAAGCACACCCTAATATCCAGTCACATCACAGTGAGCCCCTGAAGCTATTGGGGCCAGCAGGTGAAAGGACAACTTTTCATAGGGATGCCCCTTCACAGCTTTGGCCATGATACCCTGGGATCCTGGAGGGGTGTGTAAAATGTATGGAAAGGGGAGTCAGGGGCTTGTAGGTCAGGACTCTTGGGTTTGAGTATCCTTCCCCTAGGGTGGTCTCATAAGCACTCAAAAGCAGTCAGCTGGACATTTTCAAGGTCCCAATGCTTCATGAAAAAGAAGACTACTTCTGTATCATCTTCCCTTCACTATCAGTAACCAGCTATCCCTTCCCACATGAATGTGCTCACCTGCCCCTATCCCCATCCAGGCCCCTGCTTCTGTTCTTCTCTGGTCATAGGTTTGCTTACCTGGAATTATATTCTGACTGGAGTTATCAGGTTGTCCCTGATTATGCATCTTCTTGCCTTGCTGTTGGTAGTGCTGTGGATAAGGTGGAAGTATTGGAGACTAAGAAACAGGTAACTATCTTGCCCAGCCCTCCGTTCTTCAATCTAGCTGAGTCCAGGCTCTCCAGAGACTCCGGAATAAATCATGCTCAAATAAAGATAAGCCACATGGGCACACCCTTTGCATCCCCTATCCTCTTGGCTTAAGACACAAGAATTTATCTTCCCAACTGTTACTATTTAACCTCACAGAGGGGTCAACACCCAAGCCAAAGGGTGGAGAAATGCATAATTTTCAGAGGCTGGAGAAGTTATCAGAACCTCATTCATTGATCTCCCCAGAAAATTGGCCATACAGTCCTGCCTCTCAGAGATGATTTATGTCCCCCATATTAATTTGGTCAAAACTTTTCCTTTTGCAAGAAGCCCTGCTTTCCTGTGTCCCAGGATATTATCAAACTCCTACCCTAACTTTCCATCCTTAACTTCTAGCTCTCAAGGGGTAGTCTTCTGGTTTCTCCCAGTTACCATAGAAACCAGTCTCTTTGCCACTCTAGTCCCCAACTACCTGTGCAGAGCATTCTGAGAATGTAATCTTAACTTCGATAGGCACCTGATGAGGGAATGGATTGGAGGCAGGGAATGAGACTGCTTCCTGTGACCCAGAAAATGGCAAGCCAAATGGTTCTCCTGCCATTTTGTTTGATCTTTGATGTCATTTCTCTCTACCCCATTCCCAAAATCTGTGCTCAGTCTGTTCTGTTTAAAAATAAAAAGAGAAATGACAGCTCCTAGACTGATGTGAACCTCAACTCCTGAATCCCTTGCTTACTTCCCCCCATCCTCTATCCTGGCTGTACCCCCCACCATGATCATAAACCTTTGTGTGCTTGGGAGTATTCAATACACAATGGATTATAACTATGTGTGTGTCTGTGTTTTCCACTGGGATCTGAGGGACACAGTGCTTCAGTAATGAGAAGGGAGCCACCTACACCTTCTACAAAAACCACCACCATTGAGTTTTCAAAGTTTCAGTGGAGGATGAGTTCTAGTTCTCCTCAGAATCTATGTTGTGCCCCATATACACATTGGGGTAATCTCCAAGCCAGGGATCAGGAAAAATGTATCTTCAAGTGCCCCACTTCAACCCATGACCACTGTATCAAAGAATGAGTTTAAAAAGCAGATTTCAGAAAAAGCAGCTTGATAAGCAGGTTTTTCTGACTAGGAAGGAGGGTTAGTGATTTCTAAGTAAAAATTTTCAAATGGATTTTGACTTAATATTTAATTCTACAGGACCCATAACCCAAACCTGCTGCATATTTCTAGTCATACTCTGGGGGGGAGGGTAGGTAGAGAGATCCTGCTCTCTGACAGGCTTAGCTAAACACTGACAATCTTCTGGTAATTCATTGTGGCTGCCTAGGCAACCCTTCCATAACAAAAGCAGGTGAAGCAGGTCGGTCTGAGGACCAATACTGCCATAATAAAAATTGCTTCCAAACTTAAACTTGATAATGGTGAAACACCCACTATTTCTCCCTCCACCCTCACACCCACTACCCAGAGCTGCTGATCACACTGAGCTCCAGGGGTTCTGAGAGCTAGAGTTACAAAAGCATTTTCACATCTGACATCTCAATTCCAGCAACAGCTTAATCAGGGGCTATGGGGAGCTGACATCTGATATAGGTTGGGGAGGGGGAGGGGGGCCATGCAGGTCATGAAAGAGCAAGAGGTTTGTAGGTGGTGAGGCCCTCAAAAAGAAAAGTCATCGATGTCAGAAAAGATTATTTCCTATTAGCCTGGCCATATCCAGTCCCTATTGGGTGGTGAGTAAGCCAATGACATAAATTGCCGCCCCCTTCTCTCCGCCCTCCCCCTAATCCCAGCAACTCCTCTCATCTCTTTTCTGGTCTCACTAGAGAAGCCTGGTTGCTGGGAACAGCTCAAGGGGTCACCATGCTGTTCATAATCACGGCTTTCCTCTGCTGTGGTGAGTACAAGGGGGTGGGTTAAGGGGCCTGGGCAGAGGCTGGGATGAAGTCCCGTTGAGGAGGAGGCAGAGTTCTGGCAGCAATTTCTTTTGCAGGACTGTGCAAAGGGGTATTGACAGAAGAGACTGGTGAGTTTTTTTTTCTGCTCCAGACTGGGACATTCCTCCCTAGAGATCCGAAATAACTACATAGTGTCAGTGTCAGCGACCAGGGAGTGACTGATTGGAAGAGAAGGACAGCCAGAAAGGAACCCTGGCTAAAGTTGCTGGCAAAATTCAGCCTCCAACTCTGCTTTTGTGCCTGCAAAATTTCCCTCAAGCTTCTGAACTTTTTTAAGTCTCACCTGAAACATCAGCTTTACCTTTCCCCTGCACCTGTGGAAGGAAGGAATGAGTTTGGATTTGGGTTGAAAGGGAAGGTGGGCAGTGTGATCTGAGTATGGAATCAAGGATAAGGAGGGGGGGGAAGGGAAGATGGCTTCACTAACTCTGCTGTTTCTAGAAATAATCATGCCAACTCCTAAGCCTGAGCTATGGGCAGAGACCAACTTCCCTCTGGCCCCGTGGAAGAACTTAACCCTATGGTGCAGAAGCCCTTCTGGATCAACTAAGGAGTTTGTGCTGCTGAAGGACGGGACTGGGTGGATTGCAACTCGCCCAGCCTCAGAGCAGGTCCGGGCTGCTTTCCCCCTTGGCGCCCTGACCCAAAGCCACACCGGGAGTTACCACTGCCATTCATGGGAGGAGATGGCTGTGTCGGAGCCTAGTGAGGCACTTGAGCTGGTGGGGACAGGTAAGAAATGTCAGAGGGGCTTTCCAGAGTAATCCCCAGAGCCCCTGAGACTCCAACACTGTTGTTGGATGTGGGGGAATGAATAAAGACTCAGACCCAAGAGGTTTGTGCTGCATGTAGGAGAGGAGGGACACTGAAATGGGGATGGGGGGGTGGGTAAAAGAGTGAGAGGAAACTGTCAGGAGGAGCCGAAGACCAGTCCAAGATGGATTTCTTTTTGGCTGACAAAGTGACTCCAAGCATCCCATCTGGGCACCTTCAAACCCATTTTGTTTTCTAGACATCCTCCCCAAACCTGTCATTTCTGCTTCTCCACCAATCCGGGGCCAAGAACTGCAAATTCAGTGCAAAGGATGGCTGGCAGACATGGGGTTTGCTCTATATAAGGAGGGATTGCAGGAACCTGTCCAGCAACTTGGTGCCATTGGGAGAGAAGCCTTCTTTACAATCCAAAGAATGGAGGATAAAGATGAAGGCAATTATACTTGCCGCACTCACACTGAAATGCACCCCTTCAAGTGGTCTGAGCCCAGTGAGCCCCTGGAGCTTATTATAAAAGGTAGATTTGAAAAGGGTGTGTGAGGGAGGAGCGGGGAGGCAAAATTCTGGGTCAGACACTCCTTTCCCCACAGTAAACTTTGTTGCTGGTCCTAGGAGCCTGTGTCCAATCTTAGAGCCAAGCAGGCGTGGCGCTGGGAGTGCCAGGGCCTCTGGCTGCACGATATTAATAGCAGTAATTGTTATTAATAGCTGGGGTTTGTGGAGGGTGCTTTAATTTTTCTAATTATTTTTATATTATTTTATTTTGCTATAAAGTAAATATTCAAAGGATATTTGGACAAGAAAGGGAAATAATACATTGTAGAGCATGTACTATTTCCACTTCTTGTCCAAATGGGCAAACTGAGGCTCAGAGAACGAGCAGAACCCCAATGACAATTCACTCTTTTAGCTAGCCTCCATTGTCTTCTCTGATAACAGTGATTCAGCTGTAGGAGTTGAGGGGTGGGGGTGAAGGGTCCCTGTTACAAAGCCGTCAGCAAAATGGATTTGCCTGCATTTTTTAAATGCACCTACTTCTGAATGAAATATTATACAAAACAAAGTGGCTTCCTAGAACCAAATATTACTATATTAGCTATCTTTCTTTCTTTTTTTCCTTAAGTTGGTTTTGTTGTGTTGTGTTTTGTTTTTTTGCTTCTAGACATGTACCCGAAGCCCTTCTTCAACACATGGGCAAGCCCAATGGTCACTCCTGGTGCCAGAGTGACTTTCAATTGCTCTACCCCCCACCAGCACATGAACTTTATTCTTTACAAAGACGGAAGTGAAATAGCGTCCAGTGACAGGTCTTGGGCAAGCCCAGGAGCCAGTGCAGCTCAGTTTCTGATCATTTCGGTGGGCATTGGTGATGGAGGGAATTACAGCTGCCGCTATTATGATTTTGCTCTCTGGTCTGAGCCCAGTGAATCTGTGGAGCTCGTGGTGACAGGTCAGGAATGGGGAAATGAAGATGGAGGGGTACCAAACCTGGGACAGTGGGTGGATGGCCTGTCAGCAGGAGAGAAAGAAGTGCTCCTTCTAAAAATTACCAAGAAAGTGCTTAGGACAGTGACTCGCACATGGTAAACAGTCCATGTAAGGCAGTTGCTGGTATTATTATTAACACATGAATAAGAGACAAAGGAGAAGAAAGAGGCAAGTAATCAATTTGGGGGGAAAGAAATGCTGCAGATAGGGGTGTCCAATCCCTAGAGGCAAGTTCATGTTGCCTTATTTCTGAAATCATTTTATTGCTTGGCCTTGAGCTTTAGGCTCAATGTCTGCTTTTTCTTTAGCTGGTCTGTCAGAGATTGGTGGGCTGGATGGCCCTCAGAGAAAGGGCAAAGACTTTGGAATATCAGTTGCATATGATGCAGCCATTAGAAATGATAGTTTTCAAAGGCTGTGTAACATCATGTTTACAATATAAAGTTAAGTGAAAGATATTAAACTGCACAAAGGACAAGGAGGACAGTAAGATCCAAATTATGCAAATAGTTATAGCTACAATGACATGGGTATGTACAGAAAAATTTTAGTGGAATGTAAATATAGAAACATGTATAAAGAATGGTTGTCATTGAGTGGCAGAATGATATTTTCTTCATTGTTGTTTCTGTATTTTCTAAGTTTCTATAATAAACATATTGTTTTTAATAATAATAGTAAAAAAAGCAATTTACAGAATGTAGGGGCCAGGTTTCTTTCATGTTGTGGTCTCTTTAATTTCAGAATTCTACCCTGAACCCACTCTCCTGGCACAACCAGGTCCTGTGGTGCTTCCCGGGAAAAATGTAATCCTACACTGCAAAGGGGCTTTCCAGGGCATGAGATTTGCCCTCTTGCACGAGGGAACCCAGGTTCCTATACAGTTACAGAGTACCTCAGGGAATTCAGCTGACTTCCTCCTCCACACTGTTGGAGCAGAAGACTCTGGGAACTACAGCTGTGTCTATTATGAGACAACCATGTCAAACAGGGGATCACATCTCAGCAAACCCGTTATGATCTGGGTGACTGGTAAGGACAAACAAAGCATATAAATGGGACAGAGAAGGGTAATCCCTCTTGCAAGGCTAGGCTAGGCCACGGAGTGGGGGAACAATTGTGGCCAGAAGGAAAAAGATAAAGTGTTAATTCAGCAAGTGGTAAGTTTCCATACTCACCACTTGACGTCTTTGGTCTCTCCCTAGACACATTTCCTAAGCCATGGTTGTTTGCCGAGCCCAGTTCTGTGGTTCACATGGGGCAGAATGTTACTCTCTGGTGCCAAGGGCCAGTCCATGGAGTAGGGTACATTCTGCACAAAGAAAAAGAAGCCACTTCAATGCAGCTCTGGGGATCCACCAGTATTAATGGGGCATTCCCCATCACCAATATATCTGGTGCTAGCATAGGGCGTTACACCTGCTACTACCACCCTGACTGGGCCAGCCCTATCAAGATACAGCCTAGCAACACCCTGGAACTCATAGTCACAGGTAAGGGGAAGATGCTCTGCAATGGGCATGGGGTACTAAAAGGAGGGAATAAACTGGTAGATGGTTCAGATGGTTTTCAAAGAGTTCAAGAAGAGTCAAGGAATACTCTTTCCTCTTTAATGAAGTGAGTCTCCAAGGGTGATGGACTGGCAAGTAACCTCTTCTTTCTGACCAGGGGTTATATTTTTCTAGGTTTGCTCCCCAAACCCAGCCTATTAGCCCAGCCTGGTCTCATGGTGGCCCCTGGGGAAAATATGACTCTTCAATGTCAAGGGGAATTGCCAGACTCAACATTTGTCCTGTTGAAGGAGGGTTCTCAAGAGCCTTTAGAGCAACAGAGACCAAGTGGCTACAGGGCTGACTTCTGGATGCCAGCAGTGAGAGGTGAAGATTCTGGGATCTATAGTTGTGTTTATTATTTGGACTCTGCTCCCCTTGCAGCTTCCAATCACAGTGACTCCCTGGACATCTGGGTGACTGGTAAGGTCCTGTAGACTTCAGTAACAGTCTAGATTTTATAGTGTTTTTAATAGTTAGGCCTAAGTGGGTAAAGGGCTGGGTTAAGGGCCACTTCTAATTCTGTGCTCTGGTTGATTGCAGATAAACCTCCTAAACCCTCCCTGTCAGCCTGGCCCAGCACAGTGTTCAAGCTCGGGAAGGAAATCACCCTTCAGTGCCGAGGACCAATGCCAGGTGTTGAATTTGTCCTGGAACATGACGGAGAGGAAGCACCTCAGCAGTTCTCAGAGGATGGAGACTTTGTCATTAACAACATAGAAGGAAAAGGCATTGGAAACTACAGCTGCAGCTACCGCCTCCAGGCCCACCCTGATATCTGGTCAGAGCCTAGTGATCCTCTGGAGCTGGTGGGTGTGGCAGGTAAGTGGATAATCCCTACATAAGTTCTGGCATAGCACACTTGGGATCCCAGAGACAGTCCCCATGGAAACAGCCCAGATATGGAGGGAGGAGGGTTTAGAGTCAGAGACAAGTGTGGTTATATTTCTTCAGGGGTGGTGAGGAGGGGGACTTCAGATTTGCTCAAAGATAGTGAGCCACATATTTTCAAAGCCTCTTCAATCCCCCAAAAGGAAGGCTGCTTCTGCCTCAGCATAAGCACTGCTTCTGATCACCCCTTCTTCAGTCTCAATATATGGCTCTCAAGAAAAGCTTGGAGGAGGCCACATAAGGAGGCAATGAAAGATCAAGTGGAAGATGTGCTAACCTCCATGGCCTTGGTTTCTCCTTTTTTATCATCACAGGGCTTGCTGCTCAGGAGTGCACTGTGGGGAACATTGTCCGAAGTAGCCTGATTGTAGTGGTGGTTGTAGCTTTGGGGGTGGTGCTAGCCATAGAGTGGAGGAAGTGGCCTCGACTTCGAACCAGGTAAATGCCTCATGTCAGCCTCCTTCTGTGATCCCAAGGTTTTAAATGTGTCTCTAGCATCTGAGCTCCACAATGCAACCTGTCTTCAAGTTGATGGTTCTAGGTATTCCTTTAGTCATTTCTTTTTCTCTACACAGAGACTCAGAGACAGATGGACGGGACCAGACCATAGCCCTTGAAGAATGTAACCAAGAAGAAGAACTGGGCACCAACTCCAACTCTCCCTCTTCCATCTCTCAGGGAACCTCAGTGGACCTGCCAGTCCCAATATAATAATCTCTTCCTTTACAAGAGCTTTCTCCTCCTCTCTCTTTTATCCTCAGACACCTGCAAATCTGACTGATTACCCTGGGAGTCAGCCCATCATCTATTCCTTAGTCACTAATCACCTGAGCTGGGTCAAGGGGATTCTGGGAGCTGAAAGCTCTACTATGAAATGTAGATATAGGGTGAGATGTTTCCTGAAATCAGATTTCCCATCCCTGTAACTCCTCACTGTACTGATTTACTGATGCATGTAATTCCATTAAAAAGTATTCTGAATAAAGAGAGTATTCACTATTTAACTGCAGAAACTATGGCAGTGATTTTTCATTGGTCTTTTTTTCACTTACAAGTAAACAGAAATGGTGTATTGGAACTGACCTCCATGGAAGAATAAGAGAGCATGGGACTGCTAGTACAGAGAAAGGAGTTCAAGGGTGGAGTCGGGGGAGAAGGGAAATCTCCAAAATAGTACTTATCAATTTCATTTTAGACATGATCCCTGAAGAGAATGTGTTATTTTTCTTCCATTTTCTTATTGAATGAATGAATTCATTAATGCATGAATGAATGAATGAATGAATGAATGGTAAGTGTTCATTCCAAGTTGAGCCAGAGGAGGACCAACACTGAAGTTAAATCCTTTTCACTGTGCTACTTCTAGGTATACAGTACACAAATATCAGGATTAGCCCTCTGCAGAACTTTGAAATTAGCAACGTGTACTTTGTTACCCTTACCTCATAATCATAAGGTGTACATTAATTCACTCTTAAGTGTACACAATTGATAAATCTCAATTCTTGTCCCTCTCTAAAAAATAGCCTTGTTTTCCCAAAGGAATGGGCCTCTGGTGGTGAGATTTCAGTGGGTAAATAAGCAGCTGAGGTGGTTGATTTGGAGCAAGGGACCTACCAGTGTCCCCTCCCAGGACTTCAAATGGAGGCCAGTTCACATTCTAAGCCTCTGATCTTCCTCCCTGGATCAGTATGTCACTTGCCCCATGGTTGAGAATTCAGTATACATTAAGGGGTTAGATTGGGAAAGAGAACTTACCTAGTTCTTTGAACCTACTCGAAACCTCAGATGAATTAAACTATGAGTCCTAGAGGAGGTCATGACCTCTTCAAATCTGATCCTAAAATTCCTCACCCCCCCAATACTGTTTAATGAATGCTAAGCTAACACTGTTCAATAGAGCAATGTATACAGTGAGTTATTTATCCCTGGTTACAATAACTTTTAGAAAGCAACTCCTATATTCTTGCATTATGAAGCTTATTTATCCAGCAACTTAATGGGAAGAAATACATCTTACTTTCTTTAATCCTTACAGAATGTAATACTCTGAGTACTGCAAACCAATTTATATTAAGTTCTATATATAGAAGTACCAAGTCTCACTCTGATTTCCACTTGGTTAGATTGTATTAGTTTTTTATACTAATTTCTTATAGTGTTTCTAAAAATTGAATTTCAAAAGCGCATTTGTATTTGAACTTAGCAAAACCTGATTGTTGCTTTCTGTTGAAATCACTCTCTGCCTTGAAACTCTCCATTCCTAACCCTCAATCAAATTATACACTTAAAACACTGGAGGGAGGTATATCCTTGATCCTTGGTTTTAGTACAAAAATCCTTTGATCAGACTTGATTTTGCTTTCCAATCATTGGGTATTCTAAAGTGTATTGTCAAGGCTAGTGGCAGGGCTGTACAAGTTAGCAAGTGATCACTTGATTGCTTTAACTCTTCATCAATTCATCAAAGAAAAGAGAAAAGGGAAGAAAAGAGCAGATGGCCAAGGACTGAAATTTAGAGAAGTCTCTGAATTAGAAAAGCAGGGAGAATATGAGGCAAAAATGACAGAAAAAGACTCATGAAATTCAGACATTGAATCGGGGGTCTCCTTTGTCAAAAATATTCTAACAGAGATACACACACAATCAGAAAATTTTGATAAATCTTTCAGCGAGAAAGAGTGAGAAATATTGTGAGACTGGACTGTTAGCTCTTTTCTAAAAACACTTACATATACCATTCGTTCACTTAGAAAACCAAGTTCTACATGTTTTAAAAGGGAAAAACTAGTTGTCAACTGTGAAATACTCAAAAACAAAGAGCAGCTTTGGGATTTAACTTTCGTACTCACTGTCAGAGCTATCTTGATGAATTAAATATCTATTTATTATGCAAAAGTCATCAGAAACTCTAAATGAATTAAATATCTATTTATAATACAAACATAGCTTGTTGCTGACAATGCTCCACATGGTATGTTTTTTCAACCTGGTTGCCATGGGAATCAGTCTCTTTACCCCTGGCTGGCCTCTAATCATCAGCTCAGCATTAGGTAATTTCTGGGAAATGGAATCTCAATTAGGGTGGAATGGACCTATGAGAGGAGAATTTTTTTCTGGGACCTCAGGAACAAAAGCCAAAGATCCTCTCCCCAATTCTAAACAAACAACTGTAAATTCCTTCTGGTCTTTAAGCATACACACTTTTCTCCCCAGCTTCTCAGCGCTACAGACTGTCTAGGTAGCGTGGCCCAATCCACAACCCATTACAGAATCTTGTTTACAGTGGAGTGGACACAGAAGCACACAGCCTCTTTCTGTACACCTCCAGGATTAGGGAGCTCACCACTTCATGAGACAACCTGAGACTTTCAAATTGTTTGATTGATCTCATATTCATCTATTTGCATTCCTTTCACACTCACTGGCTCTAGTTCTGATTCAAGTTGCAACCCAGATGAAATCTAGTTCTTATACAGAATATCCTTACAATGTTTGGAAAATATGAATTGTCCTTCCTAAGTCCAGAATATCTCACGTAATGGATCTTTCAGGGTTGGGCCAAAATTCACTTGCAATGTACCTTTATGTAGTTAACTGTCAATTATCCAGGCTTCAGAGATGGCAGAGTTCATTCCTACCCAACTCCTGTCAGATTCAAGCAGTACATTTTTTTCATTTTTATATACCTGATATTATATAGAATAATATTATATAGAATAATTATATAGAATACTAAACAATGATAAATGATGTGGGAAAATAAAACAGAGAAAGGAGATACAGCAGTGTGAGTTTTGTGGAAAGATTGTTGCAAGTTAAAAAGGGTGACTGAGGATACCTCCCTGAGAATGTAATGTTTGACTTATGATGATGAAGGATGTGAAGGAGAAAGCCATGCAGATGGGTTCTAGTAAGAGAGAAAGGTAAATGCAAACAGCCATGAAAAAGGGGAATGCCTTGCTGCTTTGAGGAACTGTGACTAAACTACAGTAAGCAAGGGGGAGAGTAGAAAAGGATACGGTCAGAGAGGTAATGGGAGCCAAGCGAATCAAGATCTTCAAAAGTCTTTGCAAGGACTTTGGCGTGTACTCTGAATGATGTAGGAAACCACTGGAGTGACATGATTAAACTTACATTTAAATAGGGCTATTCAGTCTTCTGTGTGGAGAATACACTAAGTGGCAAGAGTGAAATGGAGGCAGAGAGATCTGTTAGGAGGCTATTGCAATAATCAGGCAAAAGAGGGTGAGTTAGGTCATCACAGTAGCAGAGAGGTGATAAGAAATGGTTAGATAATTGACATAATCTGAGGAAAGAGGTGACAGGATTTGCTGACAGATTAGATTGGGATGTGTTCTGTAAACATTTACATTAGCAGAAAGAACTGTTTCAAATGCTGCCTTAGTGTTTCCCTCCTGGGGTTATTTTAATCTCATCCTCAAGGAAGGTTTTCCAATGCCTCCCAACCTGAGTCACCATTTATAGACAGTTTGTCAATGAGTTTCTCATTGTCCATCCAGAAACATGTAAGCCAAATGCAGTCCTGTATGTCGGAAGTGATTTGACCAACACAAAGTACAGAGGACAGTAAAATGACCATTTTCTGAGATCCTGACTCACTATTTCTATTAATGTTATCTAAAATTACATTATTCTTGGGTAGCCAAATCACTGTTGGCTCATAGGAAACTCATGGTCAACCAAAACCCATAGCTCTTTTTCACACAAGCTCTTGCCAATTCAATCCATTCTTGTCCTTCACTTGTGCATATGATGTGTTTTTTGCAGATGACTTAAGACTTGATGTGACATTTATTTCATCATATAGACTTCAGGTTACACAAGTAATATATTAGCACTTAGTGAACCCCATTCTATATACTACACATATAGACACTATTACATTTACTCTTCGCAACAATCCTGTGTGGCCCCGTGATGTTATTATTCCCATTTTACACATGAAGAAACAGAGGTTCAGAGAGGTTAGATAACATGCCCGAGGCCACCCAGCTCAGAGCCAAGGGCAGAGTCGGAATTAGAATCAAATTTCACTTGCTTTAAAAGCTAAATTCTCCCATATTAAATATTAAATAGCACAGTATCTAGAAATAGGAGATGTGCAATAAATATTTACTAAATTGACCACACTTGCACCCTACTTTTTAATTTATTTGATGGTACTGACACTAGTATTCAATTAGAAATTTTTAGGCTGTATTCTGGAGCTTTACATTTTAGGCATCTTAATTTTTACAATAAATCTATGAGGTAGGTACTATCATCACTGACATTTCTTATAAAGAGGGAAACAGCCACATAGAAATTAAGCAACCTGCCTAGGTGAAACAGCCAGTAGAGACAGCATTTGGACCCAGGCACTCTGGCTCCAGAATTTTTGTTTATAACCACTAAGCTATGCTGTCTCAGGCTATTCTGAGATCCTGACCTTGTCCTCTAATGAAAAAGATGACTCAAAGGTCTAACTCTCTGTCCACTGCCCAATGCTGAACATGTGGTCCTCCTGTTGAAATCCAGTTCAGCCTCTCCCTTCTTTTACATTTTCCTTCTTTTTAAATAATTATTTTTTTGCCCTGGCTGGTGTGGCTCAGTGGATTGAGCACAGACTGTGAACCAAAGGGTCGCTAGTTCGATTCCCAGTCAGGGCACATGCCTGGGTTGCAGGCCAGGTCCCAGTGGGGACCATGTGAGAGGCAACCACACATTGATGTTTCTCTCCCTATCTTTCTCCCTCCCTTCCCCTCTCTAAAAACAAATAAAATCCTTTAAAAATATATGATTTAAAAAAATTTTAAATTATTTTATTGTTGTTCAAGTACAGTTGTCTCTGTTTACCCCCACCACTCCCCCCTACCCCAGCCATCCCCACCTCCCTCCCCTGCTTCCACCTCCACCTTGGTTTTGTCCATTTGTCCTTTATGGTTGTTCCTGAAAACCCTTCACC
>CM052552.1:18444563-18468506 GCA_028533065.1 Trachops cirrhosus | reverse complement strand
TATTAAGAAGTAATACTTGTTCATGTCTCCAAACATAGTCTTGATCTCTCCCCTTCACTCGCAGACTCCATGCCACTCAATTCTGGTATAGACCAAATTTTTCAACAACCCCTTCCCAAAAGGTAGCTAATATGATGAAATGATACCCATCCTGGGGAATTCTCTGAAAAGAAAACCACATGGCTGGTGGTAGCAGATCAACTGAGGCCTGCAGAAGAAAGATGCTCCTTCAGTCATCTTCCCACCCCCAACAATGGTCTCTGTGCCAGACCATTACATCAGATTGTGGGAAATTAACTCTATAGAATTCTGACAAGAGTCCTTTTTTAAACTGGGTATAGTGTATGTGGAGAAACTCAAACCATTCACATGAGTTATTAGCCAATAAAGAGTGAATTTTGTGAAGAAATTTCTTGTTATGTCAGAAGGCCATCTTTGGCACCATATGCTAAAGGCCCAAGAATAATCTACATGATATCATAGGATAGCAGAATGTACATCAGGGGCTAGAATTAGTTTTGAACTTGAGACAAATCTTGTAAAAGATGTCATGTCATAACAAACTTTTTAAAACTAGCCAAAGTTACTTTCTTCTGCTGGATCATTACTCAAACTGTTCCAATTAACTCCAGCAGTTAGTCCTGGGCGATTCATCAACTGATGTCCCAAAGTTAGACTTGATCATATGCATCTTAACACAGTGAAGGAATCCTAAACTTGAAAACTTTGACTTGTAAAGGTTATCAGAGATGATACAGTGCACAAACATTTTACAACATACAAAACAAGTAACTGACCAACCTCTGCTTCAATTATCCTATAGAACAGGTGCAAGGAGGGTGGGGGTTGATAGGGGAGACTTACTACCTATAAGGAGTGGTTGTCCCTTCAATTATCAGGGAGTTGTAATGCTGAAGAAATTCTTTTATGTTCTTCCAGCTTTCATACACATTGGCCCACAGAAAAAATATAACACAAGATCTTTACTTAAGTCTGTTTTTTTTTTAAGTAAAATGCCCTCATTTTCTTCAAATGCATCAACTAGAGTAAAACAGTACCTTAGAAATGCTCTAACTTTAGATACAAAGAAACTAACACCTCCAATGTGATGGACACTATACATGTATTAAAATACCCCTGAGATCTCGTCCTGGCTGGTGTGACTCCATGGATTGAGTGCCAGCCTGTGAACCAAAGGGTTGCTGGTTCGATTCCCAGTCAGGGCACATGTCTGGGGTGTGGGCGGGCCAGATCCCCAGTTGGGGGCATGCAAGAGGCAACCACACATCAATGTTTCTCTCCCTCTCTTTCTCCCTCCCTTTCCCACTAAAAATAAATAAATAAAATCTTTAAAAAAATACCCCTGAGATCTCAATAGTGCATTTAGCAACCACATAACACTATGGTCTCATACTAACTTGGAGGATAACTGAAAACTCCCTCCCTTTTATAGAAGCACTTCTAAGACTTGCCTTCATTCTCAGTTTATATATATATATAGTCAAATTTAGAGCTGAAATATAAAACTTCATATTCATCCCAACTATATTAGAGTAAGAGGGTTTTAAACTTTTATTGTTTATTCTATTACAGTTGTCCCAATTTTTCCCTTTTGCCCCCCTCCACCCAGCCCACCCCTCTCTCCCACAGTCAATCATCCCCTCTCCATTGTCCATGTCCATGAGTCATTCATACATGTTCTTTGAGTAATCCCTTCCCCTTCCTTCCTCCATTCCCCCTCCCTCCTCCCCCTCTATAGGTATCAGTCTGTTCCATGTTTCCATGTCTCTGATTCCATTTTCTCATTAGTTTATTTTGTTTCATTAGAGTCCAGTTATAAATAAGGTCATATGGTATTTGTCTTTAGCTGACTGGCTTATTTCACTAGGCATAATAGTCTTCAGTTTCATCCATGCTGTCATAAAAGGTAGGAATTCTTTCTTTCTCCTACATAGTATTCTATTGTGTAAATGTACCATAGTTTTTAATCCACTCAAACATAAGCAGTAGAATTTCAGACAACCCATGTAGCAACATTTTTGTTAATATATCTCCTAGGGCAAGGGAAATAAAGGAAAAAAAATAAACAAATGGGACTAAATCCAATTAAAAATCTCTGCATGGCTAAAGAAACCATCATAAAATGAAAAGGGAACCAACTGTATGGGAGAGAATATTTGCCAATGGTACATCAGATAAAGGTTTAATCTCCAAAATATATAAAGAACTCACTTGACTCCACACCAGGAAGACAAACAACCCAGTGAAAAAATGGGCAAAGGACCTGAATTGATACTTCTCCAAGGAGGACATACAGATGACTCATAGTCATATGGAAAAATGCTCAGCATCACTAGCCATCAGAGAGATGCAAATTAAAACCACAATGAGATATTATCTTATACCTGTCAGAATGGCTATCATCAATAAATTAGCAAACAAGTGCTGGGAAAGATGTGGAGAAAAAGGGAACCCTTCTGCACTGTTGGTGGGAATACAGATTGGTGCAGCCACTGTGGAAAACAGTATGGAATTTCCTTAAAAAATTAAAAATTGAGCTGCCTTATGTCCCATTGCTGGGATTATACCCTAAGAATCCTGAAACACCAAGAGAACCTATGCACCCTAATGTTCATAGCGGCAGTATTTACAAGAGCCAAGTGCTGGAAACAGCCCAAGTGGCCATCAGTAGGGTTTTATTTTTTTAAAGATGGCCAGCTTGACAACTATCTGTCCACTTGGTGAATTACTGAATCTTCCAATATCAGTTTCCATATCCATAAAATGGAGATAATCACTGTTCTAATTTTGCAGGGCTGTGGTGAAAATCAAATGAAATAATATAAGTAAATGCATTATGTAAGTAGAAAAATAGCATGCTGACATAAGGTCTGAGGATGATAACAAACAGGATTTTTATTTTCTGTTGTACAATGTACACAGATATACCCCCAAGCTTTGTCTTAATCCAGAATTTGACCAGTGCCTCACTTTTTGTCATTATATATCATTTAAAATTTATTTATTTATATTACTGTTTATTTACAGTTGTCTCTATTTTTTTAATCCTTATCAAATTGTTGGAGCATATGTCTTGCTGGGTTTACAATAATTGATTAAATGCATACATTTTGTGTTTGATTATTTAATGAGTTAAACATTCAACTATCCATACTATCAGCCTATCTTGTTTCTTTACCCTGTCTGAAAGTACATCACAGAGGTGTTTTAAAGATCCTTGCTGAAGTCATAGTAAATGATTTTTGCAACTTCCTCTTGTAAGCCCATTGAAAAGGAAATGAGTTTAGTCTAGCATGACTGGCTGTTAATGAACCCATGCTGGTTCCTAGTGATTAGTAAGTCCCTTTCCAAAGGCTAATAAATCATCTTCTTAATAACCCATTCTAGATGTTTGCCGGGAATCAACGTCAAACTGAACAGGCTAGCATTTGTAGATTATTTTTGCTTTCGGGGGAAAAATCATTGTTTTATTTAGTTTATTGGCATCTCTCTCCTTAGTCAAAAGTCTTTGAAGACTACCAACAGAGGTAACAAAGCTTGTAAGACAGACCAGAAACAATGTTCAATCCTAACCTATCTATCACTTTTTCTCATTTTTCTGAAGTGGGAGAATTCATCTTTATTAGACTGATATAGAAATACCTTCTGCAATTGAGGTTATCAGGTTTATATGTCATATTTTAGAAAACCCAGAATTGTTTGGGTTTTCTAAAAACCCAAGATTGTTTGATAATGCGAAAGTGTTCTTTTCAGGAGATGTTTTACAAGAGCTCACATTTCTTCAAGAGCAGTGCTTTCCAACTTTTAATGTGGATACGTATCACCAATGGATCCTGCTAAAGTGCAGATTCTGATTGAGTAGACCTAAGAAAGGGACTGCATTTAGGCATTTCTTATAAACTCCAAGATGATGTGGGTACATAGCTTATACTTTGTATAACAAGACTGTAGATTAATCATTCTAGACCCTGGTAACACACTAGAATCACCTGAAGAACTTTTAAAAATCCCCATAACCAGGCTGCTCCTCACATTAAATAAATCAGAATCTTTGTGGTTGGGACCTAGAAATTAGTATTTCTAAAGCTCCTCATGTGATTCTAGTGCATAGCCAAGATTGTGAACACTCTTCTAATACTAGTTATCTTTAATCATTTGGCTAATAGTCTTTAGGAGGACTCAAAATTTATTCCCTGACTCGTGCAACTGCTGAAGTGCAGGTTCCCACCTGCCTACTATAGACCCATGCATAAAGACACTCTTTTTTAGTAAAATGTTGGTGATTTTAGGGTTATTTTTGCTTTCCTACTGCTACCTACTGCCATAACTGAGGGGCCAAAAAGGTTGCATGTGTGGGAGGAAGGTTAGGTTAGAAATAGTTTTGTAGTAATTAATACTCACTTTTCCCTAGTGGGTTATTTTATATAACACTACCACTTGTATAATAATTTTAAAAGTACTATAGAAATGACCAAGGTGTGGTTTGGCTCAGACCTCCATAAAGAACTCCTCTTATAGTAAACATCTGTCTTTTGATTAGAGTATACACATAAAAAGAATATGCTTTATTGTTAAGCAAACCCTGTCTTTACTGATAGTGAGTCAATGACAGTGGAGGTGGGCTAGCTCAGGCAACTAAAATAATTTGAGACACAGAATATTAAACCTAAAACTTAAAGACCAATCATTCAAAAGTAGACTCTTCCATGAAGACTTTCCAACATAAAGGTTAAGGATCAACACTAACAAAGAACAAAAATGGACAGAAAGAAAGAATTACAATTTTATGTAGCTGGGCATTTCTTAGTTGAGCAATCCTGATATTAATCTTCTCCCTGGCAGCCAAGCAAAGGGGAAACACATATCAGTCTGCATGTGGGGCATGTGAAGGGCAAGGGCTTGGCTGGCACTATAGCTAGTGGCATACCAAAGGGAGAACAGCCAAAAGAGGCCAGGCTCAAAGAGGAACAAACAGCAAACTAGATGGTGGCAGGTTGCAAAAAAGTTCCAGGCAAGAATTCTCCCTTGGCAGCAATTCTTGCTGGTGCCAGACCTGACAATTTGGGGGATGACATGGAAAAGGGCCACTTTGTGGCCTGCTAATAGTATCACCATTATTACATCACTGACCATTTTTATAACATTAAAAGAATAGACTTTAAACAAATTCCTCTCTTTACACTACTGGCATACATTGGAGAATCTGAAAAAGGAAGAGCAGCTAAGAAGATCTGTGGTTCTTGGGTGCTTTTCAGCAAGGGTGGTGTCAGAAGACTTTTCAGTGACTCATCTTCTCCTGGAGAACCTACCAAAAACAAAGAAGAGATGAGACTTTATTCACCTTCCTCTCCTTCAGAATTGTGCTTGTCCCTACTCTTCAACTTCTTCAAACCTAATATACTTCTTCCAGGATTTTATTCTAAACCTTCTGTAGAGAAGAAAAAAATCACTCCTTGTAGCTCATCTTAGTTCCAGATTCTACCCATTGTGCCATCAGTGGTTTAGGGGTCACCTTTCTGAAGGAGATAACTACAGACTGAATGGTTATTGATATAAACTCCTGGGGAGATTTCTTCATCTGTCAACAGTTCACCACTCACTTGCTTCATTCCATGGTCACTTGACATTTTTCTGTGCTCTCTGTTAGACTGAGCTCACTCATCTTCCCAAGGCTAAAGCACAATAATTTTATTTCTCCTTGTTTGGCCAAAAGCAAACTACAAAACCTTTCTAAGTGGAGGCAAGTCAGTACAGTGCCCAAACCATTCATTTTATGATGTTGTGAAGAGCATGAGCTTTGTATTGAGCAAACCCGGGGTTTGAATCCTCTATTTTGCCACTGCCAGCTTTATGTCATTGCATGTTCATTAAAACTCCCTGAACCACAGTCTTTATGTCAAATAGAAGTTAATATTAATAATATCCAATTCTGAAGGCTGTTATGAGGCACGTGCCTAGCATGCATTAGGTAAATGGTCAATAAATACTAGCTTTAGGTATTTTCTACAAACTTTTCTTTTGGAAACTGTAGAGAAAAACTAACAAGGTTTAAAAGGTACTAAATGCAAACAAAGTTGAAGGCTACAAAATCACAACATTTAAAAGGAAAATCCTACAGAAAATGATAACAAATCAAAACCTGAGGTAATCACTTAAATATGAATAGAAATAACTTTGAGCTGTCTCTGCTCCATACTTTTTCAACTTTAAGTTTTTCTTTTACTTTTTCTTTAAACTGCAGTCAGGCATAAAGATGAAAGTTCTTGGACCAGGAATCATACAAGCCTGGGATCACATGCCTGCACTGCCCCCTTATCAGCTCTCTGACTTTGGACAACTTGATTAATTTCTCCCAACCTCAGTTTACTCATCTGCAGGAGGATAATAATAAGAGTACCCAACTCATATGAGTGCAGTAAGGATGTAATGTACTTGGCATGATGTAAGAGATCAGTAAAAAGCAGTTGCTCTCATTAGCTTGTGTTCATACTTCTCTGGGTCTGTGAATTTCTTGGACCATGGTCATAGATTCTATCCACATCCAAGTTCTTCCACCTTCTCTGAGATCATCTTTTGTCTCCTAGAAAAATTTGAGCTGACTTATTTTCACTTACTGGTTGAGCTTACTTATTCAAATCACTCCACCAAAGGAGAAGAGGAGCAGACCCAAAACCTATAGGAGACTCTATGATCCTAGCAAGCAGGGAAGGGATGGGTAGGATGGGAAGTAGATAGAGAAAATTCTTTCACTTCTGCCTTCTTATCCCTTTCTCTGCTGCTAAAAGCAAGCTGGGCAGGTCTGGACAGATGTACAGAGTAATGAGTCAGCTCTGCTGCTCCCTCCAGTGGTGGGGCCTAGAGAAGTCTTAAGGTGGAGATGGTGAGGAGTGTAATCCTAGGAGTGCTGATGAAGAAGAGCAAATAATAACATCAGTGACCACCATAATAATGATGACAACAAGAGCAATAATCAGCATTAGGCTCATAAAAAAGAGGGAATGATAAAAATAAAAACAACAAGAATAGTAACATTTGGTGGATTTGTGAAGAAGACAGGAGTTCTGGGAAAATTCATGGGTAAAAATGGGTAATGATAATTATAATTAATATGACAAAGATCATAGTAATCCTAACATGCTTTTGTACAACAGATAATAACTATGATTATAAAAGCTAATGCTTATCAACATTCCCCAAACATCAGTGTTAAGTGCTTTTTATGTAGTGCTTTATACAACCCTTTGAGGGACTTGCATCTCAGAAAGATTAAGTAACTTGCCCATAGTCATGAAGCTAGCAAGTGGCAAAGCCAGCAGGTAAATCCAGACCCTACTCCAAAACCTGTGAATTTTCCCCTGTACATTGTAAAATGGAGAGCAACCAGCTGACCTAGCTGGTTACGACATCTATTTGCCTTTCAGTTCCTCTCAGCAACTAATGTCCACAGGGTTCTGAGCACCTGCTAACCAGCTGACTGGTTACCATGGGAGCCACCCTCTCTCCTCTAGCCTTTTATTACCAGTCCTGGACAAGTGGGCTTCTGGAAAATATTGTAGAATACATCCCCACTTCTAGTTGGGTAGCAGGTTTCCCACTGAGTAGAACAGTCTGGTACCCAGACAACCAGGTGTGTCATCTTCTCATAAATGTGTGAATTGAGGAGCATGGGGAAGATTCCTCCTCCCTAATTATTAATGCTTGAAATTGGATCTTTGGAACATTTTGTTCTTTATTAAAACACAAATACCTTTTTTTGATTCATTTACACCACACTGTGAATCTTTTAGATCATCATTTCCAACACAACAAGTCTCTCAGACTTTAATGCAGTTAACGTGACAGGCAAAGCTGTCCATAATATCTAGTCTCTCTCTTTGTCTCCAATTTCAATTGCCCCTATTCTCCATGCTAACACCTCCCACCACACTCTATCCCAAACCAACAACTTCTAATATGTTATTGTTTCCTCTTCCTGGAATATCCCCAACATCTCTTTCACCTAATTCTTAATTGTCAAAAAAAAAAAAAACAATACAGATGCCACCTCCTTCTAATAAGCATCTCCCTTCACCCAGTTATCACCACACACATATTTCTGTAGTCTGCTTCATGTGACTGTCCCTTGTGCTATTAGAACAGCTTGTATTTTTATTTTGGTTTCTATCTATATAATTTTATGTATAGTGTGTACATATTATATATGTTATAATTATTGTTGGCATGCAGAATATTATTTATTAAATAAGAATAATAGTAGCACATGATAAAATGCACAAACAGTACAGAAGATTATGAAGTGAAAAGTATAATATTTTCATATTCCTCCCACCACAGTTTTATTCTCCAGATGTAATCTTTGACAGAAAAAAACAGTTTTCTATGTATTTTTCAAGGAATGTTTGATGTATATACAACAATATATTCATATGCTTTGTTTTCACACAGACAGGATCATACTATTCTGAACCTTGCTTTTCTCACTGTATATATCTTGGAAATATATATCAACATATATTTGTTCTAATATGTTATGTAATATTCAAAGGATAAATGTATCATGATTCCCTTACCTACTGATGAGACTGCCTTGCTTTTTTTTTCTGTTGTTTTGGTTTTCTTGCTGTTGAAAATGTATATTTGTTTATTTATATGCATGCACCCTTAGGATAAATTATTAGGAGTAGAATTGTTGGATTAAAGGATATGACCTTTTACAATCTTAACAAGTGTGTCAAATCACCCTCCAAAAGTGTACCTCCAAGTTGTACTCCAACTAATTGTGAATGAGAGTCACTGAGTCCCTATACTCTCAAAAGCATTAGGTTTTACAAAACTCTATCATGTTTTAAGTGCAGTGGGGTAAATTATACCTCATTGTTTTGATTTGTGTTTAAATAATCATAAGCAAGTTTTAGTAGAATGTTTATATTCACTGGACATTTATATTTATTTTCCTGTTAAAAGTTATCTATTTTTTCTATGGTGTATTTTCCCTTCATGAATTCTAAAAGCTTTTGGTATATTTATTTTAAAATAAACTAACAAACAAAATAGAAATAGGCTCATAGATACAGAGAACAGACTGATTAGCAGTCACAGGGGAGAGGGGTTGGGGCTAGATGAAAAAGGTGAAGATGATTAAGCAAAGAAAGAAGAACCTCATAGACACAGACAACAGCATGGTGATTACCAGAGGGAAAGAGGGTTGGGAGAGGTAGAAGAGGGTAAAGGGGAGATAAATGGTGATGGAAAGAGATTTGACTTGCAGTGGCTAACACACAATACAATATACAAATGATGCATTATAGAATTGTACACCTGAAACCTATATAATTTTATTAACCATGTCATACCAATAAATTCAATAAAAATTTTTTTAAATAAAAAGGATTTTTAAAATCCTATTATATGTGTAGCAGTTTTTCTTAATTTGTCATTTCCCTTTTGACTTGCTTATTTATTTGCTATTGCCATGTAGAAATGATATTAATATAGTTAAATGTATCAATATTTTCTTTTTCCATAGGTTATTTTGTAGCATGCTTAGTTAGAAAGGTCTCACTCACTGCAAGATTATAAATGCAATCACCAACAATTTCATCTAATACTTTACAATTTTTTCTTTTTTAAATATTTAACTTGTTGAGCAATCTGGAATTTATTTTGATGTAAAGGGTCATGTAGGGATCCCAATGACTTATTCAAATAGCTAGACAGTTGTCCACTTTTTGTTTTTTTTTTAATGCTTACTTGTCTATCTCCTTAAAATCTGAGTTGTTCCAAGAAAAGAATCCTACTTTATTAATTGTTGTAACCCAGCATCTAACACTGTACCTGGCACATAAAAGCATTTGTGGAATACATGTTGGATAAATGCCAGATACTGTTTCAATTTCCTCTGTTGGTGAACAAAGCCTACTTGAAGACAATTAGTAGCCTACTTGTGCCACATTCTGCTAACTCTACCACTAACCCAGTAGGAGCCTCTTATCATCAGCTACTGCCTGGTACCTATAACCACTTTTCAAGCTAGATGATTGAAAGGGCCAGATAGATGTGACTACTGACAAAGTAAATATTGCATTTGCATGGTAAAAGAAAACATAATAAAGCTCCACCTGGCCAAGAAGCTCCCTACTCCATAATTATTAGTGCCTGGAATTCTATCTTTAGGGCTTTATGTCCCTATTAAAATGAAAATATCTTGTTGAACTGGGGTTCTTTATTCATTTAAACACAGTGTGAATTCTTGTTGCCCGATTCAAAGCAAAACAAAACAAAGCATTATGAAAATGAGGTTTTTAGAAAATTATTTTCAGTTACAGTTTATTTGTGAGGAAGGCTAGAAATAAGTAAGGGTCATCAGAGAGAAAGAAAGGGATCATTGAGGAATAGAGGAGCAAGGGATTGTGCATGGAAGGGAGCACTTAAAACTTGTGTTCTAAAAGTGGCACTTTAATGTACCAAGCTGCTTAGTTACAAAACACATCATTCCACCCACCTCCTCTTGAACTTTAGCAATCTAAACTCTCTAGAACTGTGATAATCAACATTTTTCATCTCATGGCACACATAAACTAATCACAAATTTTGCAGCACACCCAAACAACATATTTTTTGTCCATATGACAAAAAGTATGTGTAATTTTCATTCATTCACACTGGATGGCTTGTGTTGTGTTGGCTGTTGTCATTTTTTATTTGACACTCTAAGGAAAAAGAGGTCAGTGTTCCTGACTAAATAGTCAGGTATTGCATATTTTGAAAATTCTTGGAGCACACTGGTTGAAAATTGCTGCTGTAGAGACTTGAACATATTTGTAGGGGTCTATAGGATTAAAGAGGACTACATCAGTCAGTTAAAGGCTAATTTCTTTGGAGTGATCTTGAGAATTTTATCTTGAAAGAGTACATGGCTATTATATTTTCCTTCAAAGAATCTAGTAGTTCATTCTGGCGCCCAAAGTGCCCTCTCATCTTCTGTGGAGCCCAATTGTTTTTTTAAGATTTTACTTATTTATGTTTATTTTTTTATTTTTTATTTTAATTGTTGTTCAAGTACACTTTTCTGTCTTTTACTCCCATCCCAGCCCACCCACCTCCCTCCCATTTCCACCCCCCCCCAGTTTTTGTCCATGTGTCCTTTATACTTGTTCCTGTAAACCCTTCCCCCTTTCCCCTGAAATTCCCTCCTCTCACCCCTCTGGCCACTGTACTTATTTATTTTTAGAGAGAGGGGAAGGGAAGGAGAACAAGAGGGAGAGAAACAACAAATGTGGTTGCCTCTCATGTGGCCCCTACTGGGGAGCTGGCTCACAACCCAGTCATGTGCCCTGTCTTGGAATCAAACTGGCGACCCTTTGGTTTGTGGGCTCATGCTCAATCCACTGAGCTACACCAGCCAGGGCTGTTGACCCCAAATTTAATATCTACCTAATTAAAACTACTTTGAGGAAGGAAATGGCAAAAGGCAAAAGTCAAGATGAACTTCCGTATTATTCTGATTTGGAGTTTCTAGATGCATATTATCAAACTCCCTCTTCCCCATTTAATTTGGCTTAAAAGAAAAACAAATTTTAAGGATTCTAAACTGGTGTGACCTGCAAGCTATCTCATCACCTGGGCCTGTGCTTTGGGGTTGACATCAATGAGCAATGGGGGTCAAGAAAGTCATTTTCCTGGTTTATTAGAATCTCTCTTTTTGGGCTCAGATCATTCCTCATATGTCTTGGTCATGTTAGTCTAAGCTTCTTTCATCACAAGCTGTTTTTCATTTCCTAGTTTGTATGAAAAATTAACCATAAAAGTCTTCAGATGAGCCACTTGTTTATTGCTAATCCATCCCTGGAGTTTGAAGAGAATTAAATACCTAATGGTCTCTGAAATTAAGCTCTTATTAAAAGTGTAAATTCAAAAGAAGTTACAGCATTTGAGTTAATACCCATTCATATCTTAGCATGGATTAGTGTTGGAGTCTTCCCTACAGAAACTCTGAGTACACTGTTCATGATAGGGCAAAGATTAGAAAGGGAAAAAGGGCTCCCAACTCTCACATCAAGAATACTACCAGACCTTAAAAAACCTAAAAATTAGGATAACACTAGGAAAAATATTGTTTTCTCCAAATTCATCTGAAATCTGGTCCCAGGACTGAGTGCTTTGGAACTTCCAAGTAATTTATTAGCCCTAGTATATAATAATAATAACAAACAATGTTAAGTGATATTTACAGTGATGAATCAGAATACTCTAGAAATTAAATTCAATTTAAATAGAATGTTTTCTTTTTTATTGTTATTCAAGTACGGTTGTCTCCTTTCCCCCCACTACTCCCTACCTCAGCCATCACAATTTAAATAGAATTTAAGAATAACAATATAAATATTTTTACAGATCCTATAGAATAACTATATGCACATAGACATTAAAAATAATAGTCATAAATAATGGAGATACTGGTGATATTAATGAGAAGTTATTATACTGAGCACTTACTTTGTGCCACCCACTGGATGTATTATAGTTTATTTAAACCTAACTATAATTCTTAAGAGGGTACTATTTTAATCTGTTTTACAGAGGAGAAAATTGAGGCTCAATGAGATTAGTGACTTACCCAATATTATACAACTAATAAGCAAAATTCTCCATTGGCTGACAACCAAGGCTGAGCCAAGAAACCCTATTTTGAACAATTGTGCTACTGAAGAGCAGGCTTATACAACTGTTGTCGCTACTTATTATCTCCAGGTCCCAGATCCACAGAGATCCTTAAACTGGACATACTGTAATTTTTAGCCAGAGTTGGCCTTTCTGTATTTTGCTCTCCCTGGCTGACTCCCATTCCTCTAGATAGTTTGAAGTCTGTTACTGTACCCCACCTTGGCACACCCCCCAAGTTGACTCATACAAATTAAATGAGGACAAAACTCTTGCATGTCAGGCATTTTCCCAGGTACTTTCATATTTGTTCTTCTCATTTAATATATCATACTTTGAAGTAGATATTATTATCCCCATTTAACAGATGGGTAAACTGTAATTAAGATAAGTTAATGCATAAGAAAATACCTAAGACAAGTGACAATTTGGATATGGGTTTGTGTAATTCCATAGTTTGAAAAGACTGGTGCAATATGAATAATTTATAACTTTCAGGAGTAGTTGCATGTTAAAAGACTTCATAAAGAACTGAATGACTAAGTAATCTTCAAATCTTATGTAAAAGGGACAGGTAGATGAAGCATATATTTTTGGATAAAAGACCTCTGCCCTAATGTTCTTTTCACACCAACTCAATCATGTGCTTCCTCCTTATCCTTTTCCCACCCCCTCTCACCACACACTCAAACATAATTTGCTACACTGACCCTGCTCCTGGTCAGTTCTTTCCCTTGCTAAGATTACTCTGCAAACCATGACAGAAATACAGAGTTCAGGCTCTAGCCTAGTTCTTCTTTTCTTGGCTCAGTCTGGTCTTTACATAAAAGCAGACAATTAAATATACATTGGAAAAGTTAGGTGAAGGTAATGAGGGGTTTGCCTTCGTTTCTAAACTGGGGCTAAGGTATCTGGGAAGAATGAGTGGATCTTGGAAGGGTCCTGGTTCAAGCCCATTCAGGATTCAAATCATCCTTCTTCACACAGTCATAGGAACCACAGTAAAATGATGCTCCCTGCTCTGTCTCCTCAACATTGATGAGTCATTAAATAAGTTCTTTATATCTGATTTAAGAAATTAGAAGAATAACTCAGACATTCTAAGATAGATAATTATATTTACCCAGTCACTTAATGAAAAATCCGTCACTGAAGCTTTGCAGTGCTTAAGCACTTGGAGCACAATAGATTAATTTTATTAGGCTGTTTTGCCTTTACGATACCAAGCACCCACTCTTGGTCTTATTAGATAATACAAATAAAGTGTGTATATTAAGTTTATAGTGAATCTTAAATTTTCAGCTGCAAATTATCTTTCTTTTTGTCTTTAATGAAGCCACTCCCAATATGACCTAATCCCATTAAAAGTTCTTGCCTTAACACACTTAACACTTGAATTCACATGTGAGCTTGAATTGAAAATCTCATAACTGTGAAATGAGTTGAAATTTTACAATTTGGATGTTTACAAGTTTGAATTTTAAAACTACCCCTTTCTTTAAAAAATGGAAGCTGTAAACACAGGCCTCTTAAGCCAACATTTTGTGAGGATAATCAGCCTACAAAGTTGTCTAAGAATTTCACATATTCTGCATTGTATCTTGTTTCAGCATATCTTAAAAGGGATTGCCGGTCATTTTTTGTAGTCTATTTGAATCACTCCCTTTGGACTCAGGACATTTCTCAGAAACCTTTATCTTATGGGTTTCTCAGCCTTGCTAAAAACTTCATAGTTTGCATGAAGCACTTCCTAAAAAGTTGTTTTTGTATAGGAGATTGGATGTAATTGAGAGAGAGGAAAATATGCTTATGGCTAGCCTACCCTTATATAAAGTGACTAAAGGTGTACCAGGTTCATATATCTGTTTTATCCTCTAGCCCAGGCCTCATAAATGGAAAAAAATACATATTTGATACCAGTATCTCTAAAACAGAATTTTAAAATAAGAAGCATAATTTATTTGTATAGCACATTTTGAGGAATCATTTTCAGTCTTAAGATGAGAGAATAAGATTGATGGGGAAAAGTATAGCCTAAACATAAGAAGGAGAGGATGGCATAATAACATAAGAAGCAGAGGATGGGTATAACTCAGGATGATATCCAAGCCGAGAGATAAGAGATACAAGTAATATATGAAATCCAAGAGAAAATTATTATTTGTTAAACTACTCCATTTTGAGCAGCTGAATGTTTGAATCTTTAGGTATCCTCTGCCTGATTGTATCAGGCAGTATGTAGCATAAGTGTTTGTCCCAGGCTGGGACAATTATGCATGCTTGGGCTGGAAAGCAGGCAGGGATCCAAGTGGTTGGCCACACCCAGGAGAAACAGGAAGCCATCGTGCCCAGAAAATAAACTATATATCCCATTCAGCAGCATACCCCATCCCTTCTCAAACTCTTGATAAGTGTGCAGGCTGTGAGAAAAAGAAATGTCATCTAGAGATAAACATGGGTTCTCAAAACCCAGGGTGAGCACTAACCAAAAATCCAAAAACAAATATTTGAGGAAAACAAGGACCACAAAATACAGTCACCAAATTTAAGAACCATGACTAATACTTAAGGAAACAGTGTAAATAGGAATTAAGAAAAACAAAAAAAAAATAAATAAAAGAGAAAATTTACCTAACAAACAAAAGTATAAGATTTCTCACAGTTGAGGAATGACAAACATCTACAATTAAAAACCATACAACAAACACTGGGAAACCTGGTTTAATAAAAATATGTCCACATCTAGGACTTCTGGCCAAGATGGAGGCATAGATAGATAGACTTTGCCTCCTCATATAACCAAAAGAAAGACAACAGCAAATTTAAAAAAAAAACAGAACTGACAGAAAATCTAACTGTATGGAAGTCCAACAACCAAGGAATTAAAGAAGAAACATTCATTCAGTTCCGTAGGAGGGGCAGAAATGGGCAGCCAGGGTAGACAGGACTCACAGCAAGGTGGTGGCTGAAGGCCCAGAGTGGGTGAGGTAGAGGCTGGCAGTCCACGTTCGTGTGCAGATAAACTGGGAGGAACTACTGGGGAGCGAGACAGACCGCACAACCCAATGTTCCAGCCTGGGGAAGTAACACTTCAAAACCTTTGACTGAGAAAACCTGTGGGGGTTGAGGTGGCAGGAAAAACTTCCAGCCTCACAGGAGAATTCGTTGGAGAGACCCACATGGTCTGAGAACGTACACAAAACCACCCACCTGGGAATCAGCACCAAAAGGGTCCAATGTGCTTGTGGGTAGCAGAGGAAGTGACTGAAAGCAGAGGAAGAGAGCTGAGCAAGCCACATTGTACCCCTTGGACTGCTCCCCCACATACAGCACCACAATGCAACTACTTGGGTTGCCCCACACTGGTGAATACTTAAGGCTCCACCCCTTACTATGTAACAGGCATGCTGAGACAAAAAAAATATGGCCCAAATGAAAGAACAGATCAAAGCTCCAGGAAAAATACAACTAAATGACAAAAAGATAGCCGAGTTATCAGATGCAGAGTTCAAAACATTGGTAATCAGAATGCTCACAGAAATGGTTGAGTATGGTCACAAAATAGAGAAAAAAGTGAAGGCTATGTAATGTGGAATAAATTAAAAGGTACAGTGAACCAACAGTGAAGGGAAGGAAAACAGGATTGAAATCAGTGGTTTGGATGAGAAGGAAGAAATAAACATTCAACCAGAACAGAATGAAGAAACAAGAATTCAAAAAATGAGGAGAGGCTTAGGAGCCTCTGGGACAACTTTAAACATTCCAACATCCGAGTCATATGGGGTGTCAGAAGCAGAACAGTAAGAAATTGGAAACTTATTTGAAAACATAATGAAGCTGACCTTCCCTAATCTGTCAAAGGAAAAAGACTTCCAGGAAGTCCAGGAAGCTCAGAGTCCCAAAGAAGTTGGACCCAAGGAAGCACACACCAAGGCACATCATAATTATATTACCCAAGATTAAAAATAAGGAGTCTTAAAGGCAGCAAGAGAAAAGGAGACAGTTACCTATGAAGAAATTCCCATAAGACTGTCAGCTGATTTCTCAAAAGGAACATTGTAGGCAAGAAGGGGCTGGAAAGAAGTAGTTGAAGTCATGAAATAGAAGGACCTACATCCAAGATTACTCTACCCAGAAAACCTATCATTTGGAATGGAAGGGCAGATAAAGTGCTTCTCAGATAAGGTCAAGTTTAAAGGAGTTCATGATCACCAAGCCCTTATTATGTGAAATGTTAAGGGACTTATCTAAGAAAAAGATGATCAAAAATACAAACAGTAAAATGACAACAAACTCACAATTATCAACAACAAACCCCCCCCAAAAAAAACAGAAACAAAAATGAACTAAGCAAACAACTAGAGCAAGAAGTAGAGATCACATAGAGGCTTTTCATTATGGAGGACCAGGAGGGAGAATTGGGGGAAAGATACAGGGAATAAGAAGCATAAATGGTAGGTACAAAATAGACAGGGGAAGATTAAGAATAGTATGGGAAATGGAAAAGTCAAAGAACTTGTATGTATGACCAATGGATTTGAACTAAGTTGGAGGAATGATGGTGGGTGGGAGGGTGCAGGGTGGAGGGTAATGAAAGGGAAAAAATGGGACAACTGTAATAGTATAATCAATAAAATATATTAAAATTAAAAACAAAACCAAAAAAATCAAATAAATCCACTTAGAGGAATGTATCTTTTTTCCTAGGCTTGTCAAAAACCTTAGTCAC
The DNA here is from genome assembly GCA_028533065.1 of Trachops cirrhosus. Classification (NCBI taxonomy): domain Eukaryota; kingdom Metazoa; phylum Chordata; class Mammalia; order Chiroptera; family Phyllostomidae; genus Trachops; species Trachops cirrhosus. The sequence continues at coordinate 18,451,096 of CM052552.1, read as the reverse complement.
CTATTTAAAATTCCATTACTATGACATCTAACTTTTGAAGAAAAAATACACATATCAGAATCACTTGTACACATTAAATGTTAAGAAAGTAATAAAAGAAGCACACAAAGCTTTCAAATCATAAATGTTCAAGGCAGCATTTTTATGTTTTGAAAGTGGAACCGGTATAAAAGTTGAAAACCAACAGATTAAGTAACATTTTTTATTTAATGTCACTTCACAACTACAAAATACACTGCAGGTATTAGAATATTTCCAATAGTATTTATTTGTTGAGATTTTTGTAAATATGCTCCGTATGTGTTTAAGGAATGTCATTTCTCTGTTGGATATATTCATGTACATATCTATTACAGCAAACTTACTGTTTGTATTTTCCAAATTCACTTTATTTCACTCGTGTTTATACTTCATCTGTTGCTGGATATCTGAGAAAGATGTAAGCAAAAGACACTAAATATCACAAATATCAGTTTCCCATTAATTTCATGGATTCCCAATTTCTTGTTTTTTTATTCATATTCATTTCAAAGTTAGTTTTTATGAAGTCTAATAATTGCTATATCCTCCTTGTGAATTAAAACAATATGAAGTATACCTCTTGTCCCTTTTGTATTCAGAGAACATTAGTTAATAATGTTATATAAGTTTCGAGTGTACAATATTATAATTTGATATCTGTATCCTCTATTGTGTGTTCACCACTAAAAGTCTACTTTCCATCTGCCATCATGTATTTCATCCCCTTTACCCATTTTACCCTTCCCTGCCCCACTTCCCCTCTGGTAACCACCAATCTGCTGTCTGTATCTATGGGTTTGTTTTTGTTTTCTTTTCTTTGATGACTTTTTATTTTTTGTGTCATATTCCACATATGAGTGAAATCATACAGATTTTGTCCTTTTCTGTTTGACTTATTTCACTTAGGATATTACCCTCAAGATCCATCCATGTTGTTGCAATTGGCAATATTCTGTCTTTTTAATGGCTGAGTAGTGTTCCATTACATATATGCCACAATTTCTTTATCCATTCATTTTTTGATAAACACTTAGGTTTTTTCCATATCTTGACTATGGTAAATAATATAGCAATGAACATAGAGATATATATAGCTTATCAAATTAGTGTTTTTATATTGTTTAGATAGAAGAGGAATTGCTGTATTATATGGTTGCTCTATTCTAAATTTTTTGAGTAACTTCCATACTATTTTCCATAGTGGCTACACCAATTTACAATAGCACTAATAGTGTACAAGAGGATTCTTCAAATCCTCTCCAAGACATATTTATTATATATTTATAATAGCTATGCTAACAGGTATGAGGTGATATCTCATTGTGGTTTCAATTTGCATTTCACTAATAATTAGTGATGAACATTTTTCCTATGTGTGCTGGCCATTTCTATATCTTCTATGGAAATTTTTCTATACAAGTCCTCTTCATCAAACTAAAAAGCTTCTGCACAGTAAAGGAAATCATCAACAAAACAAAAAGGCAATCATCAGAATGGAAGAAGAGATTTGCAAATTATATTTCCTGTTGGGAGTTAATATCCAAAATATATAAAGAAGTCATACAACTCAACAACACCCCAGTTGAAAATGAGCAAAGAATCTAAATTGATGTTTTTCCTCTTGACCCTTTTAATTTTTGTCTGTTTTATTTTGCCTGACATTATACCTGTCTTATTTATGTTGGGATTTTCTGTATGTGTCCTTTTCAACTTATTTTTGTTTCACGTATCATTTTATTTAAAATGTATTTTTTAAACAAGATAATTCTAGGTTTATTTGCCCAACCTGAAAGTATGTCTTTTAATAAGATGACTTAACTCATTCAGATTTAATATGATTATTGATATCTGTGATTATCATTGCCATCTTGTTTTACTTTTTTTAACAATCATAATTTATTGTTTTTTTCTTTCCAGCAACTTGCTTGAAAACAGTATTTTCTTCATTTTTATTTTTGTTCTCTAGTGGTTTTTTTGGAGGTTTTACATCAGAGTCTAGTTGTTAACCTTAACTGCTTAAAATTATTTAAACATTTTTCATACATTTCTACAATTATAATTCTCTATATTCTCATCCTTAAAAAGACAACCATAGCAATAGATTATCTTTCTTTTATCTTTTCTTCTAAATACCATCATTTTCCATGTGCAGGTCATCTGAGAGTTAGTTCAATATTGCTGTTATTTTTCAATCAGTAAGTATTTAGACTTCATTATATTTGTATTGGTTTCTTTGGTCACCATTGTTTCTTTTACTGAACATCATCCCCTTGAGTTCATTTTTCATTTTGCTAGAGTACACCTTCCAGTAATTCAAAGATAAATTGCTATTGGTGAAATATGTGTCTTTGCATGCCCAATGAAAAATACCTTCATTTTCCACAGCCTGAAACCATCCAATTTAAATAAAACTTTTCCTGAGTATTACATCCTTATTTCCAAATTATTTTCTCATTAATTTGAAGCTAAACCACTACTAGTTTCTAACATTGAATATTGCTGATCAGCAATCTGATGCTAGCTTGATTGTCATTCTTGTGTAGAGAGGATATTTATTGCTTTGGAACTTTTCTCAGATCTTGTTCTTACCTTTCTTAGAATTTTGACATTTAACCATGATGCATCTTAGATATGGATATATATTTTTTCTTTTTTTCTTTTTAAAAAGACATAGAGACTAATAGCACAATTATAAGGATCAATAAATCCAGGAGCTGGTTCTTTGAAAAGATAAACAAAATCAACAAGTCTTTAAGCAGACTCACTAAGAAAAAACGAGAGATGACCCAAATAAACACAATCAGAAATGAAAGAGAGATTACAATTGATACCAAAGAAATACAAAGGATTGTAAGGAATTATTATGAGGATCTTGTTTTTTTGTTTGTTTTGTTTTGTTTTGTTTTGTTTGTTTTTCTTGTCCATTCAGATACCCTATATCTTTTGATTGGAGCATGTAAGCCATTTACATTTAAAGTGATCATTGATAGGCATGTATTTATTGCCATTTTATTCTTTATAACTATGTTCTTCTTTTTTTCTTTCTTCTTAAAGAAGAACGTTTAACATTTCTTATAATACTGGTCCAGTGGTGATAAATGTCTTTCACTTTTTCTTATCTGGGAAGGTGTCTATGACTCCTTCAGTTTTAAATGATAGACTTTCTGGGTAAATTAGTCTTGGTTGTAGGTCCTTGGTCTTCATCACTTTGAATATATCATGTCAGTCCCTTCTGGCCAGAAGTGTTCCTGTTGAGAAATCTGCTGACACTCTTATGTGAGCTCCCTTGTAGATCTCTAAGAACTTTTCTCTTGCTGCTTTTAAGAGTCTGTTTGTCTTTAAACTTGGCTATTTTAAATATGATGTGTCTTGGTGTGGGCCTCTTTGGGTTCACCTTGTTTGGGACTCTGCACTTCCGGGAATTGTGCTTCTTTCTTTTCACCAAGTTAAGGAAGTTTTCAGTCATTATTTCTTCAAATAGATTATAAATCCTTTGCTTTGTTTCTTCCCCTTCAGGACTCTTATGATGTGGATGTTGTTACACTTCATGTTGTCCAGAGGTCTCTTAGATTAACCTCATTTTTTAAATTTTTATTTTTTTTTGTTCTGATTGGGTATTTTCTAACATCTTGTCTTTCAAATAACTGATTCAGCCCTCTGCTTCATTCAAGCTATTGTTGATTCCTTCTAGTGTATTCTTCATTTCAGATATCATACTCTTAATTTCCTTATTTGTTTTAAATTTATTTTATTTATTTTTTATTTTTTACTGTTGTTAAAGTACAGGTGACTCCATTTTTAACCCCCCACACCCCCTGCCCCACCCACACTGCCTACCACATTGAATCTACCAACTTTAGCTTTGTCCATATGTCCTTTATACATGTTTTTTCACAGGTTTTCCTATATTTTCCATCATTATGCCTCTCCCCCTCCCCTCTGGTTACTGTCAGTTTGTTCTTTATTTCAATGTCTCTGATTATATTTTGCTTTTCTTTGTTTTGTTGCTTAGGTTCCACATATAGGTGAGATCAAATGGTATTTCTCTTTCCATGCCTGGCTTATTTCACTTAGTATAATGCTCTCCACTTTCATCCATGCTGCTGCAAATGGTAGGAGATCCACCTTTCTTTGTGCTGCAGACTATTCCATTGTGTAAATGTACCATAGATTGTTTTTATTCACTCATATACTGGCGGGCACTTAGGTTGCTTCCAGCACTTGGCTATTGTAAATTGTGCTACTATGAACATTGGGGTGCATAGGTTCTTTTGAACTGGTGATTCGGTTCTCTTAGGGTATAGTCCCAGCAGTGGAATTACTGGATCAAAAAGTAGTTCCATTTTTAGTTTTCTGAGAAAATTCCATACTGTTTTCCACAGTGGCTGCTCCAGTCTCCACTTCCACCAACAGTGCACTAGGGTACACTTTCCTCCACAACCTCTCCAGCACTGCTGTTTGTTGATTTGGTTATGATGGCCATTCTCACCAGTGTGAAGTAGTATCTCATTGTGGTTTTAATTCACATCTCTCTGATGGTTAGTGATGCTGAGCATCTTGTCATATGTCTCTGGGGCCTCTATATGTTCTCCTTGGAGAAGTGTCTGTTCAGGTCTTTTGCCCACTTTTCAATTGGGTTGTTTGTCTTCCAGGATTGGAGTCATTTGAGTTCTTATATATTTGAGAGATCAAACCCTTCTCCAAGGAAACATTTGCAAATATGTTTTCCCATACAGTTGGTTCTCTTTTCATTTTACTGCTATTTTCTTTAGCTGTACAGAAGCTTTTTATTTTGATTAGGTTTCATTTGTTTATTCTTCCTTTTATGTCCCTTCCTCCATGGAATATATCAGTGTAAACCTTGGAATATCTGACACTTTCCTGCCTATGTTCTCTAGGACTTTTATGGTTTCACAATTTGTATTTAAGTCTTTTATCCAACTCTGAATTAATTTTTGGTTATGGTTTAAGTTGGTGATTGAGTTTCACTTTTTTTTGCATGTAGCTGTCCAGATCTCCTAAACCTTTTGTTGAAGAGGTTATTTTTACTTCATTTTATGCTTCTGCCTCTTTTTTGAATATTAATTGATCACAGAGACTTGGGTTTATTTCTAGGCTCTCTGTTCTGTTCCATTTGTCTATATGCCTGTTCTTATGCCAGTAGCAGACTTGTTTCGATTACAGTGGCCATGTAATATAGATTAATATCAAGTATTGTGATCCCTCCTAGCAAGTGGGATTTTTTTCTGATTTCTGATTCTGATATTTCATTGTTGGGATATAAAATGCTTTTGATTTCTGAATATTGACTTTAAATTCTGCTGTTTTGCCAAATTCACTTAATAGGTTGAGTAGTTTTATGATGGAGTCTATAGGATTTCCTATACACACTATCATGTCATCTGTAAGCAGTGAGAGTTTTATTTCCTCCTTTCCAATTCAGAAGCCCTTTATTTCTTTTTTTTTTTTTTGTCTGATCATTGTGGTTAGAACTTCCAGTACTATGTTGAATAGAAGTGGTGAAAGTGGACATCCTTATCTCGTCCTTGATCTCAGTGGGAAAGATTTTAGGTTTTCCCAATCGAGTATGATGTGGCTTAGGTTTCTCTTATGTAGCCTTTATTGTCTTGATGTATCCTCCCTCTACTCTCACTTTGCTGAGTGCTTTTATCATAAGTGGGTATTGTACTTTATCAAATCCTTTTTCTGCATCTATTGATATGATCATGTGATTTTTGTCTTTTATTTATGTGATGCGTTAGGTTTATTGATTTGTGGACATTGAAACACCTTTCCATCCCTGGGATGAATCCCACTTGATTGTGGTATATGATCTTTTTGATGTATTGCTGGATGCAGTTTGCCAATATTTTGTTGAGGATTTCAGAAGCAACAATATTGCTCTATGTTAATCAGTGATATTGGCCTATAGTTTTCTTTCTTTGTTGTGTCTTTATCCAGTTTTGGGATTAGGATGATGCTGGCTTCATAAAAAGAGTTTGAAACTCTTCCTTCTTCTAAGATTTTTTGCAAAAGTCTATGAAGGATAGGGGTTAGCTCTTCCTTAAATGTTCTGTAAAATTCTCCTGGGAAACCCTTTGGTCCAAGGCACTTGCACTCCATAAGTTTCTTTTTTATTATTATTATTTTATTTTAATCATTGTTCAAATACAGTTTGCTGTCCTTTACTCCCATTCCAGCCAACCTACCCATCCTTCCCCCACTCCCTCCTATTTCCAACCCCCCTAGTTTTTGTCCATGTGTCCTTTATATTTGTTCCTGTAAACTCTTCCTATTCTCCCCTGAAGTTCCCCTGAAATTCCCCCCCTCCCCTCTAGTCACTCTCAGCCTGTCCTCTATTTCAGTGTCTTTTGTTATATTTTACTTGGTTCTTTGTTTTGTTGTTTAGGTTCCTGTTAATGGTGAGATCATATGGTATGTGTCTTTCACTGCCTGGCTTATTTCGCTTAGCATAATGCTTTCCAACTCCATCCATGCTGTTGCAAAGGGTA
>CM052552.1:18422916-18444063 GCA_028533065.1 Trachops cirrhosus | reverse complement strand
TATTCCTATGTTGGGTGCATATATATTTACTATGTTTATGTCTTCTTGGTGGATTCTTCCCTTAAGTATTATGAAGTGACTTTCTGGGCCTCTCTTTATGGCCCTTTTTTTTCTGAGGTCTATTTTGTCTGATATGAGTATTTCTACCCTGGCTTTTTTTCTCCTGCCCATTTTCTTGGAAGATTTGTTTCCAGACCTTCACTTTCAGTGTGTGTAGCTCTTTTATCCTGAGGTGGGTCTCTTGTAGGCAGCATATGTGTGGGTCATGCTTTCTTATTCATGCAGCTATTCTGTGTCTTTTGATTGAAGCATTTAACCATTTATGTCTAAGTTTATTATTCATAGGTACATATTCATTGTCATTTTCATACCTTTGCTCTCCTCTCTCTCTCTCTCTCCCTCTCTTTTCCTTCCTTTCCTTAAAGCAGTCCCTTTAACATCTCTTGCAGAGCTGGTTTGGAGGAGGTATATTCGTTTAGACTTCTTTTGTCTGGGAGGTTCCCTATTGGGCCATCTATCTTGATTGAGAACCTTGCTGGGTAAAGCAGCCTTGGTTGCAGGCCTCTGGTTCTCATTACTTGGAATATATTTTGCCATTCTCTTCTGGCTTAGAGCGTTTCCATTGAGAAGTCAGCTGCTAACCTATTTGGGGCTCCCTTGTATGTTACTTCCTATTTCTCCCTCACTGCCTTTAGGATTCTCTCTTTGTCTTGGAATTTTGCAATTTTAATTATGATGTGTCTTAAAGTGAGCCTCTTGGAGTTCTTGATTGAGACTCTCTGTGTTTCCTGGATTTATGTGACTTTTTCTCTCATCAAATTAGGGAAGTTTTCCATCATTACTTTCCCAAACAATTTTTCTATCCCTTGCTGTCCTACTTATCCTTGTGGTATCCCTGTTATACAGATGTTATTATGTTTCATATTATCCTGCATTTCTCTTAATCCCTCTTCATTCTATCTGAGCCTCTTTTCCTTTACTTGCTCTTCCTGGATATTTTTTTCTATTTTGTCCTCCAGCTCAATGATCCGATCTTCTGCTTCATTGATCCTGCTTTTGTTTCCTTCTACTGTGTTCTTGAACTCAGAAATTGTATTCTTCATTTCCTCTTGGCCCTTTTTGGTAGTTTCTATTTCCTTTTTCATGTTGATATAGATTGCAGTGAGTTCATTGTAGTTTCCATGTAGTTTCCAATAATTCACTGTGAGCTCATTGAGCTTCCTGATAACCATTGCTCTGAACTCAGTATCTGATAGTTGAGTTGCCTCTATTTCATTTAGCATTTTTTCTGAGGTTTCCTTCTTTCCTTTCATTTGGGAATTGTTTTCTTGTCTTCTCATTGTTTGTGAGACTCTTCTTGTTAGCTTCAGCTTCTTAAATTGATCTGTTCTGACTCCCTGGATTTATGGTGTGAACTTTTGTGTTGGTACACCTGTGAGATTCAGTGGTGCTGTCTCCTTGATCTTCTGAGCTCTCTGGTCTTAAACTGTCGTTTAAATTGGCTCTGTGTTTGTCTTTGGATTTTGATTGTTGTTGGGTCTTTCTTTGATGGGTCCTTCCCACCAGCTGGTTAAATGACAGTCACTCTGTCCACCACCTCTTGTATTTTCTTGTGCTGGTATGGGCAGGCTGTGTTGACACTGGTTCTTTCATGTGTACAAGGTTTTGAGGATTCTTTCTTGCTCTTGTTCACTTGTTTGTTCTGGGTGATTTCTCCATTATTAAGTTGTATTTCCAGATAGATCCTGGATTGAGGTTAGTGTAGCTTTCACTCCCTCTTTTATCTTCTTCTGTTGTTATCTGTTAGTAGTTCCTTTGTTGTTGGGTTTCCTCTTACAGCAAGTATCCTGGTGTTCACACCTTCCCCCTTGGACTCAGTCGAAGGAAAGGCAGTATGTTGTGGACTCACAGGAGGAGAGTCTGGTGTGTGAGGTTTTGGGGAGAGATATCTGTTTCTTTTTCTTCTGAAGCTCTACAGGATCCTCAAGTTTGCCTACTATGTCCAAATTCATTTGTGTACAAGATCAGTGCTGACATAAATGTGAATAAAGACACAAACGATGTGTGCTGACATGGTTTCTAGGCTCACAGTTTTTCTATCTGGTCAAGATTGGGGTTTAATAAAGCTGATGTTAAGCGGTATTTCACAGTATTACAAAAGTAATAGGAGGGATTGTGTGACAAACCCATCATAATATATGTATCCAAATGAGAGTTATCCTTTTCACAGAAGTCCACTGGGTAACTATACACTTATTCTATTCATACATAAAACAAAATTACTGGAACTTCTCTTTGAGTATTTTCTTTAGGTCCTTAGATAAATTCCTTTACATTTTCTCAGCTACTGTTGGCTTTTGCATTTGGAGAATAGATTTGGATTCTACAAATGGTTGACAATCTGTTTAAAATTGGCTTGAGAAGCCTCAACAAATTCAAGAAAATGAAAATCATATCAAGCATTTTCTCAGACCACAAGGAACTGAAACTAAAATCCAATATCGGGGGGAAAAAACTCAAGTTCATGGAGATTGAATCACATGCTATTAAGCAATGAATGGGTTAATAATGAGATCAAGGGAAAAAATCCAACAGTTTCTGGAAAAAATGAAAATGAACACGTAACAGTCTAAAACTTATGGGACACAGCAAATGCATTCCTGAGAAGGAAGTTCTTAGAGATACAGGCCTACCTAAAAAAAAAACAGAAACATTTCAAATAATCAGCCTAACCCTACAGCTACAAGAACTGGAGGAACAACAACAAACAAAGCCCAGAGCGATTGGAAGGAAGGAAACAATCAAGATCAGAACAGAATTAAATGACATAGAGAATAAAAGAACAATCCAAAAGATCAATGAATCCAGGAGCTGGTTCTTTGAAAAGACAAACAAAATCAGCAAGCCTTTAAGCAGACTTATCAAGAAAAAAAGGAAGAAGACTCAAATAAACAAAATCAGAAAAAAAAAGAGGAGACAGCACAACTGATACCACAGAAATACAAAGAATTGTCAGAAATTACTATAAACAACTATATGTCAAGAAATTTGGTCCTGGCTTGTGTAGCTCAGTTGATTGGGCACCAACCTTTGAACCAAAGGGTCACTGGGTCAATTCCCAGTCAGGGTACATGCCTGGGTTGCAGGACAGGTCCCCAGTAGGGAGTGTGCAAGAGGCAAACACACATTAATGTTTCTCTCCTTCTCTTTCTTTCTCCTTTCCCCATGTATAAAAATAAATAAATAAAATCTTTTTTTAAAAAAAATTGAAAATCTAAGTGAAGTGAGCAAATTTCTACAGAAATATGATCTTCCAAACCTGAATGAAAAAGAAGCAGAAAGCCTGAATACACAAACAAAAGCTGGCAAAATCCAAGCACTAATCAAAAAACTCCCGGCGCACAAAAGCCCTGGACTGCATGGTTTCACAGAAGAAATTTACAAAACTGTTAAGGAACATCTAACACCTATCATTCACAGATTATTCAAAAAAATCCAAGAGGAAGGAAGACCCCCAAACTCTTTTTATGAAGCCAGCATCATCCTAATTCCCAAACCAGATAAAGACACAACAAAAGAAGAAAACTACAGGGCAGTATCACTGATGAAAATAGATGCTAAAATATTACATTAAAATATTTCCTCAACAAAATATTGGCACACTGCATCCAGCAATACATTAAAAAGATCATACACCATGGTCAAGTGGAATTCATCCCAGTGGTACAAGGATGGTACAATATTTGCAAATCAATAAATGTAATATATCACATAATCTAAAGGAAAGACACAAATCTCATGATCATATCAAAAGATGTGGAAAAAGCATTCAATAAGGTATAGCACCAATTTATGTTTAAAAAAAGCTCAGCACAGTAGGAGTAGAGGGAACATACCTCAATATAATAAAGACCATATACGAGAGACCTACAAGCAACATCATACTCAAAGGGCAAAAACTAAGAGCTTTCCCACTAACATCAGGAACAAGACAAAGATGTTTGCTTTCACCACTTCTATTCAACATAGTATTGGAAGTGTACTCACAGCGATCAGACAAGAAAAAGAAATAAAGGGAATCAAAATTGGGATGTAGTAAGTAAAACTATCACTGTTTACAGAAGATATGATAGTTTACATAGAAAATCTTATGGACTCCACCATAAAAGTACTGAACCTAATAAGTGAATTTGGAAAAACAGCAGGATACAAAGTCAATATTCAAGAATCGAAGGGATTTTTTTACACCAACAACAAATTGTCAGAAACAGAAATCACAAAAAGTCCCATTTGCTATAGCAACAAGAAAAATAAGGTACTTAAGAATACAGCTAACCAAGGAGGTACTCAGAAAACTACACAATACTGAAAAAAGAAATTAAGGAAGACACAATCAAATGGAAACATATACCTTCATAATGGATTGGAAGAATTAACATCATCAAAATGTCCATAGTACCCACAGCAATCTATAAAGTCAATGCAATTCTTATTAAAATACCAATGGCATATTTCACAGATATAGAACAAACATTTCAAAAATTTCTATGGAACCATAAATGAACCCAAATAGCCTCAACAATTTTGAGAAAGTAGACCAAAGTAGGAGGGATAACAATATCTGACATCAAACTTTATTACAAGGACAGTGTAATTAAAACAGTCTGGTACTGGTATAAGAACAGACACATAAATCAATGGAACAGAATAGAGAGCCCAGAGGAAAACACAAGTCTCTATGGTCAATTAATATGCAACAAAGGGGGCAGAAGCATAAAATGGAGTAAAAAGCCTCTTCAACAAATGGTGTTGGGAGAGCTGGACAGCTACATGCAAAAAAATGGGAATAGATCACCAACTTACACCATACACAAAAATTAACTCAAAAATGGGTAAAAGACTTAAATACAATTCTCAGCATCATAAAATTCCTAGAGGAAAATATAAGCAGGAAAATCTCAGACATTCTATGCAGCAATATTTTCACCCATATTGCAAGGGACATAAAGGAAAGAATAAACAAATTGGACATCATCAAAATTGAAAGCTTCTGCATGGCTAAAGAAAACATCAGCAAAATGCAAAGGGAGCCAAATGGTATGGGAAAATGTATTTGCAAATGATATCTTAGACAAGGGTTTAATCTCCAAAATATATAAAGAACTCACATGACTCCACTCGAGAAAGACAATCAACCTAATTAAAAAATTGGCAAAGGACCTGAACAGATACTTCTACAAGGAGGACATACAGAGGACCCAAAGACATATGAAATGATGCTCAGCATTACTAACCATCAGGGAGATGCAAGTTAAAACCACAATGAGATACCACCTCACACTGGTCAGAACAGTCATCTTAAACAAAGCAACAAAAAACAAGTGCTGGTGAGGATTTGAAGAAAAGGGGAGCCCTTTTGCACTGTTGGTAGAATTGCAGACTGGTGTAGCCACTATGAAAAACAGCATGGAATTTCCTCAGAAAACTAAAAATGGAACTGCCTTTTGACCCAGCAATACCACAACTGAAATTATACCCTAAGAATTTTGAAACACCAATTCAAAAGAATTTATTCACCCCAATGTTCACAGCAGCACAATTTACAATAGCCAAGTGCTGGAAGCAACCTAAGTGCCCACCAGTGAATGAGTTGATCAAAAAACCATGGTACATTTTCATGTTGGAATAGTACACAGCTGAAAAGAAGAAGGATCTTCTACCCTCCTTAGCCATATGGAAAGATCTGGAGAGAATTATGCTGAATGAAATAAGCCAGGTGGTGAAAGACAAATACCATATGATTTTACATATAAGTGGAACCTAATCAACCAAACAAACAAGCAAGCAAACTACAACCATAGGCATTGAAATAAAGAACAAACTGACAGTAACTAGAGTGGTAGGGAAGAGGGATAATGGGGGAAAATAGGGGAAGGGCCTTCAAGGAACATATATAAAAGACACATGGACATAGCCAAAAGAGGTAGGTTCAAAGGTAGGAGGTAGAGATGGGTGGGGTGGGGGGTGATATGGTGAAAATGGAGACAACTGTACTTGAACAACAACAAAGATAAATTAAAAATATATAATAAAAACCTAGTGAAGAAAGAAATGCATTCCCCCCAAAAAATAAATAAATAAATAATTTAAAAAAAAAAAACAGAAATAGGCAGGAGGAATTCAGTTGTCCCAAGGGCATATAGAAATATAGTATTAAAGTAAGGATTAGAAAGACCTGAAGAGAGGTAAACCAAAACTCCAATCTCAGGAAGAATTTATAATCAGTTGGGGAACCAAACAAGAGATTTGGATTCTATAATAAAGTTATAGGAAATTACATAGGATCCCAAACATATTTATGGAATGACAAAGTCAGAGAAAGCCTGAATTTTTAATATTTCCCCAGTCCATGGCTAGGATTTTTCCAATATCTGAGAACAGAGCTGAACCCACAGGGATTTTTTAACACCCTCATGTACAACTAAAACTGCAAAAGTGATTTGTCAACCACAGCACCGTTGTAGTGAAGAAACCAATTATATAATTCCTCCAATGCTTTAGAATGTCTATCCTATTAGACTGACTGACTGCCTTTGAGAAGTGAATTCTACATGGACAGTATCATCACTATTAGCAGAATAATACAAGTTCATTATCCTCAACTGCGGTAAGATTCTGTATCCACAAGGATTTCTGGAATGCTCAAGTTTGCCTCTGAAGATTCAAGCACCTTCATTTCTTAGTTATATTAGGGGGAAAAAAGTTTTTCATCCTGGTTACTACTCTGCTTGAAAACACCTTGTTTTGTTGAGTGTCCCTTGAAAGTTCAAAACAAATGTCAGTTCCTTCTTGTTTTCATTCATCACTCACAATACACTATTTTTATTTTCAGAAACCATGTTTCTGTTTAGGGTTTCTTCCTGAAAAAGTTAGCTTCTTCATCCAAATTGTATTCTTCAGCCATCATTTTTACAGTTACAAAAACATTAAGACACTTAATGAAGTAAATCTGATTTTTTTTTTCAACATTTCCATGGGTCCTTTGGATAAGTAAGTAACCAATTCGTGTACCACCATGGACATGTTTCATGCAAGTTCCAATTATTGGTCTTAATATTATTCATCCCCTCATAACTATCTTTTAACACATAAAGTATTTCACTTGCAGATTTGTTTTACACAATATTTGCTATTAATCCTTTGCTCTAAACAATAGCCACTCATTTTTTCAATGACATGAAAATAGCATGCATTTCATTATCAGTGCTAAGTAGTACAAGGCTGATTGACTGACACTGACAATTTTTTTCTTGAATGTTAAAATGTAGTGAGTTTGGCCTCCAAATACTGAGCAACAACTTCTCTTTGGGTTGTGTAGGCATATCCTCAAGTGTGATTATTTTAGAAATTAGGATATTTATTTTGTCCTTTAACTTTCATCTATTTTATAATCATAATCCCAGCCAGCACTAGCTGAAGGCCATTGCCCCATGGACTTGAAGGTAGGTAAGTAGGGCTTGGGAGGGCACCTTACCATAAGTCTTCAGTTTAGTTAATGCCATGCACCTGTTATAGCATATTTGTTTTGTCCTATATCTTGAGGAACTAGTCCTGGTTGAAATAGCAGGCTGTGGAGATAGAAGTTTGTTTAAACCCAAGTTGACCATTCACTAACTTGGTCAAATGAATCACTTTCAGAGAACTTCAGTTTCCTCATTTGCATGATGGAAATAATATCCACCTTCAAAGTTAATGAGTCTTAAATAAATCAATACATGTAAAACATTATGCACAAAACATTTTGGTACAGTTGAGCTATCTATTATTAATTGGTGGGAAAATCAATCTGACTTAGTGAAAAGTCAGATTATCTTTCAAAGCTATAAAGTAACACCCCTATTAATATTGATTTTTCTTGTCAGAAACTTCATTCAAAGAGGAATGTCAGAAATATTCCATTCCAGTCATACTCCAAGAGGAGGCTGTGACTTTCTCATGCTTGTGGAATGTATTTCTGTTTCTTGTGACATGATCCAACACCAGTTATTCTTGAGCTGAAGACACTCCAGACTTTTAACTTCCCAAAACTACAGGGTCTGGCACAAATAACACCCCTTTTTATTACAAAATCTTTTATTATGTAATCACAAACGTGATTCTGTAACATAACAGTATCACACTCAAGCATACCATATGAAATTTTAGGTGAAATGCTAAAATTAAAGCTATAAATTATTACACTAATATTATTACTGTACCAACCACACCCAGGCAGGCCTTACTTCTGCCAGCCCCTGTAGAATGGCTTTGGCTCTCTCTTTTTTTATCTGCCACTATCACAAGCCAAAGACTGAGAGCTTTCATTAATTCTCTATGTCTCTATGTACCAGGCAGAATTTATTCAAATGAACATTCTTTTCAATGGATTGAGTGATTCATTGAGGTTGTGATTGCTACTTCCAAATATATACTGTGATTTATATTATCAAGTAGATGACTTAATGAAATCTATATTAATAAATGGAGAATATTAATAAATGGAGAAGTATAGTTAAGTTTCACATGTAAATAAAACTTGTACTACCCTTGTGATTACGTTTAAGGTATTCACCATACATATCTTTACTTTTTATAGCTGGGGAAATGTTAAACTCAAAAATCTACAACGTAACTTGTTAATAAGACAGTCCCATATTATGAAATAGTAAAGTCTAAATTAGTAATGTTTATTTTACATTGACCCTAACTATAATATGTCATTTATCTAATTGTTCCCTTTCTGGAACCCATAACTGCCTAGTATTCTTAGAGGTAAAATCTATAAACTAAATTTGAAAAACATTAGAGCAGCCAAGAGCGATGATACAAAATCTATGCACCAAAACACATGCAGAGTACTTATAGAAAAACGCCTAAGGATTTTGATCTTACTTACCAAGATTGTAACTCAGCTTGATTTCTGAACCAAGAATAGAACAGAAAATATCAAAGGGCTACTAGAAGCATAAACAATGTTGTGAACAAGCAAATGATTTAGAAAGAATACAGGATACTTCTAAAAATTAGATGGGTGGGTGCCATTTCTTGGATAATTAAACAGTCTGATACACATGATAGCTCCTAAGGCCACCCTTACGTCCCAGGCCAAGTCAATGATCAGTGTCTATAAAGGTAACTTGAATTAACCTGAAAAGGGCAAATTGTGTCAGGCTCATTTGGCATAAAAAGACAGAGACCTATCCATTTGAAACAATTACAATGAAAACAACTTGGATATTGCAAGGATGCTTCTATTATTTGGGGCACACACTTGCAAACAATTTCTTTCCAGCCAATGCCAAACAGATCAAATGTTAATATTTCTGCCAAACAAGGCATGTCACACTATGTTCTGCCAGTCTGGCTTCACTAAACAGATTAGGATTTGTGATGATACACTGTTTATATGTTAATAAAATAGATGCTAGTGAAATGTTCACGAAACTTCTCTCCCTCCCTAAGGTGGCACACATGGGAATATCACCAGTTTAGGTGCTTTCTAAGTTATTTAAAACTTTGAGTTAATAAGGTAGATTGTAACTCTGCATTTATATGTGTGTATATGTGTGTATGTGTGTCGGGGGGGATTTCTCCAGGGATGAGCCCTGAAGCTCAAGAGAATTTATTAAGGCTGTCCTTTAGACAAAAAAGGTGCTTGGGGCTGGCCATTTTGCCATACAACCTTCCAAAGGAAATATGTTCCAGCAAGAAAAATTTATTTTTCCAACTTTCTAACGAAGTCATGGAATTTCATCTCACCTTGTTACCAATTATAAACATGTCCTCTGGGGGAAGGGGAGGGGAGAAGTGCAAAGTAATAGCCTCCCAAGGAGTTGTTATGCACTTGCTTTTAATAACTCCCCCTGAGCCCATCTTTCACTGAAGTTCTGGTAGTTGAAATACCTTCTTTAACTAAGTCAGGTGCGACCAATTAAAACCACCAACCCTGCAGCAAATGAGTCACTGACCCCTTATTCCCAACAATTACTGTGCAAAAGAAAGAAGGAAAACAATGAAAGAAGTACACTATTGGCTGTAAGAAAGGGAGCTACTTACAAACCTAGCTACAGGGTACATAGGTTACTTGTAAGTAGCTGCATTGGGCATGCATCTATACAATATAATTTATGTGTGCATCTGATACAGAGACATTTATATTAAATATGATGTGTGTGCATGTATTCATACACATATATATCTTGGTACATATATGGATAATATGAGTGTCTGTGCAAATAGGATATTTGCACTAGGGCCATTTAGTGGAATAATAAAGAGTTCAATATACCTAAACATAGTTCCTAGCAAAACATGTCTCAGTCCAGCCCCCAATAATGCATGCCCTTGAAGATGGCTTAGAATCCTCCAGAAAAAGTTAAATTGTATCAAGTTCACTTGGTATAAAAATACAGAAATCTATTATTTTGAGACAAGTACAATGAGAAAGACTTTGTTACTGTGAGGAATGCTTCTATTATTTGGGTCACACACTTGTAAAAGAGCACATCCTTCCCTGCCAATTGCAAATAGATCGGGTGTTACAGTATCTGCCAACCAAAGCATGTTACACGAGGGTCTGTCAATGTGGGTATGAGTCCGTGTGTCAATATTTTGTATCTATGGTGTGCATGCATGTGTGCATGTGTGTGTGGTCATTCAAGCTGTGGTTTGTTTATGCTTGTAGAAATGGGCAGGTGTGAGAACATATACTTTTTCAATGAATTCAATATAATCAGAACACATGGTTTCTTCTCAGCATGCTGCCTTGACTATCATTCTTCTTAGTTTCCTGTTCTGGTGCTCTATTTTTCCTTTTTCAATAGGAATCCCATGGGTCAGATATGGCTCAGTTGGAGACTGCTCACATTATCTGACCCTGCCCACCTGTTGGACCCAGACATCTCACTAACTCATCCTGTAGTTGCAAGTGTATCCTCTTGGCAATGCTGCCACCTGTTCTTTGATCCATTCTGGCCAGAAGTACTTTCTTGAAACTGACCTAATGACCCTGCTTAGGTCAAGTTAAGCACTAGTCTTCTAAGAACCAGGGGTAGAAGCAAGTGCAAAATTAGACTACATGGTTTACAATGGTACAAACCAGACCCCCTTGGAAACAGTAGAAACGTGGATGTGTGAGAGGCTCCCTGATATGGGGACTGCTGATTTTGCTTAGAAAGAAGTACCTTGGAAGCTTCTATGGTCCTTGGCCCAAAGAGAAAACCAAGTATAGAAATGAAATGAGATCCAAATGTGGAGAGTGCTGGGTCATCAGTGAGAGAAAGGAAAAGTAAAAGCAAAATATGAAATATCCTAGATTATCACTCCAAAGAGCCAAGAAGTCCCAATGCTACCCACAGGGACATCCCAGACAGCCATTTATTGAGAGACTACTATACATTAAGCACTTGCCAGACACTGAACATATCTCAGTAAATAAGACATAGCCCTGTCCCTGAAGCTGCTCACTGCATATTTGAGAACAAGAAGCAAGTTTTTTCACATTTCTGTGTAAGAAGTTCTGCAATAGATGTAAGAGATGACTTCCTAGAAAAATGATTAAGCAGGTGAATAGTGGAAAGGGAAGTGAATACATAAAGGTTATTTACTTGTCTTCAGGATAAAGTCCAAATTCCTTGACTTGGAATAAAAGGCCCTTCATGATTTGGCTCCAGCTTCTCAGGTCTCAGCCATCACCAACATTGTCTATACAGTTTACATCCAGCCACATTGGATTACCTGCAGTAGTTTGGACAAGCACATTGTCTTTCACTTCCAAGGCATTTAGATGATGATCACTTTACGTGGAATGGCTTCCAAGGACTCATCCATGCAATCCTACATATTTATCTTGATAAAGCTAAAGTAACACTTCCACTGTGAAGTTTTCCCTTAACCTGACTAACCCCCTCTCCCTCAGGTTGGTTTGGGTACCTGTATTGTTTGCTATGGCTGCTATAATAAATAATGCCAAGTTTAGCAGTCTGAACAACAGAATTATACTTTTTTATAGTTCTGGAAGTCAGATATTCCAGAAATAGACAGCACTGATTCTTTCTGAGGGCAGTGGGGAAGATTCTGTCCCTTAACTTTCCCCTAGTTTCTGGTGATTTACTGAAAACCTTTGATGATTCTCCACATTTCATTCCAATCTCTGCCTTCATCTTTGCATGGTGTTTTCCATGTATATGTGTCTTTGTGCCTACATTTCCCATTTTTATAAGGACACCATTCATATTGCATTAAGTCCTACCTGAATGACTTCATTTTAACTTGATTACCTCTGTAAAGACTATCTCAAAATAAGGTCACATTTTGAGGTACTGGGCTTTAGGATTCTCATATATTTTTCTTTGGGGGGGCAAAATTCAACCCATAACAATGATTTCCCAGCACTGACATATGACCCTGTACTTGTCATAGCATTAACAAACTGATAACTATCTGTTTACTTGTCTGTCTCTCTCACCAAACTGTGAACTGCATGAGGTCAGGAAGCATACTTTACTCATTGTTGTATCCCTAGTACTCGAAACAAAACCAAGCACATAGTAGTTTTTCATTACCTCTTTATCACAGTAGAGGTGTGACTCCTTGGATCAGAGACTAATTCCTTCACATGTGCTCTGCACCTTGGAGCTTCCAGCCTTTGCAGGGACCATAAACCACTATATCCCTTTGAACTCTTGCATGTTCATCTTATTCCTTTCTAATGAATTATTTTTCATAATAACATTCAAATATTTTATATTATTTCATATTGTACAAACAAGCATCTTCTCTGAAGTTCTTTGTTCCGGGTTTCATCAAATCTATTTCCTTTCAGACAATCTGCTCCTAAGAATTATCTACACATGGTGTTTTCTCTTTTTCACCTTTTATTCATTTCTTTATCTTACTCTGATATGGATTCTGCACCCATCACTCTACCAAAAGTTATTTTTACTGATTTTGTCAATGTCCTCCAAGTTGTCAGATACAATGGGCTCTTGTCTGTCCTCAGCTTACTCCTCCTCCTCTCAGCAGCCTTCAGTAGAACTTACCAGGCTTTCCCCCTTACTACACTCTACTTTCTCTACTTGCATGAGCCCTGCTACACACTTATGGTTTTCCTCCTGCCTCTCTACTCTCTCCTCAGTCTTATGCGTCGGCTATTCTTCCTCTACACAACCTCTAAATGATGGAATTCCCGGGGCTCTGTTCTGGGATCTCTTCCAGTCTCGCTCTAAACTGTTTCTCTATGTGATTTCACCCATTTCCCTGCTTTTAAATGACGTCTACATGCTGATGGCTTCCAAAGTCATATTTCTAGCTCAGATATCTCTTCTGAATTCCACACCAGTATAGTTAAATACCTACTTAACATCTGTCACTATATCAGACTACTCTCATACAAACTTGATCTTATCACTTCTTCTCTCATACAAACCTGACCCTATTCCAGGGTTCTCCCATTTTAGTGAGTGACACAAGCACACATTCAATTTACAAACCAGTAACCTGGAAGTTATTATTGATGTTCCTTCTATACTCATCACCAAAGCTTATAGTTTGTACCTCCAAATATATCAAGTTTAATACACCTCTAACCATAACTGCCACTACTCTCCTGGTCCACACTACCATTATCTCTTGGTGATAACATTGTACTGGCGTCATAATTGGTTTCTCAATGTCCGTTAAGACATTGGTTTTTCCAGTCCCATTAAAAGTCATTTTCTATGTTAATATCCAGAGAGATCTTAAAATATAAAATGGATCCTGTCACTCCACTAAAAACCATTTAAACAGTTACAATCTCACTTATGATGAAATCCAGTGTGACTTTGTATTATCTGGCTCCTCCCTACCTTCCCACCCCTATCTATGATGTTCTCCCCCTTGATTACTACATTGTAACCATGCTAGCTTTTTTCTCTCTTCTCAAAACACTCCAAGGTCTTAACCACTGAAGGGCCCTGCCGCTAGTTAATCTGTCTGTTCAAATCATTCCCTCTCCTATTCCCCCATATAACCTATCTTTGCCTGGCTTATTCTTATTGATCTTTCAAGTCTCTGTTCATATATCATATCTTTGGTGAAATTTATGATATTCCTACCCCAATTCAAATTGTGTACCCTTGTTATATGCCTTCATAGTAGCCTGTGTTTTTCCTTCATAGCATTTATCGCAGTATTAATTTATGGAAGGATCATCAGTATATAAGTGATACTTGAAGCCAAGGAAAAAGTAACAATCTAATAAGGGAAGAAGACATATAACCATTCAGCTATTCACTCAAGAAGTATTCGTTGAGTGTCTCCTATGTTAAGCATTCTTCTATGAACTGAAGATACAGTAGAAAACCACCAAAAGATATAATTACTACTGAAACCTAGGTCCACAATGAATCCCATGGAGACACAAGAGAGTATCTCTTCACTCACTGTGTTGAATGAGAAAAAAATAGTCAAATAAACTTTCCTGGTGAGGACAATAATGAATCCAAGTATTAAAGGATGAAGGGGCATTAGCCAGGAGAAAAACAAATATGTGCAGAATTTTTAAGGCATTAGGCACAAGTGAGGATGCACAGGCATAATATAGTAAATTGTGAGAGAAGAGATTTGTGAAGAAGGCATGAGCAAGGTCATAGAAGACCTTGAATCCCATGCTGAAGAACTTGAATTTTTATCCTGTGAAGACAGGTATCTAATGTTTCTGTGTGCAATACACTATGCTGGGTACTTGGGGGTACAGCTAGAAATGACTTTCTGTCTCTGTTTTTGAATGATTTACAATATCACTGCAAACATAGGGCATACACATAAAATGTGAAGAGCAATGCATGGTACTTGTCAAATGAAGGGGGGAATAACATACTTCTCAAGGGAAGAAATGACATGAACAAGGCAGCCAGGGACCGTTCTAAGATGAGGTAAGGTTTCAGTTGGGTCTTAAAGAAAAATAATAATAAATTTAGTTAAGCAAGGGACATTCTAGACATTTGTGTTTGTTCATATGCCCTATTAAAGCCTTTGTTAGATCTTTACATTAGGGTTTTTATATTGATTATATAATCACACTTAATATTAAGATAAATAAGAATATTGAGATTTTACTGCTTTCAAGAACTATATAGTCTATAAACAATGTAAACATATATGTTTTGAGCAATTTGAACACAAACGTCACTGCAATATCTTTGAGGTCAGAAACTGGACCTACTTTGATCTATTCCTAAGACTGAGCATAATACCTGGATAATATTAGGCTGTAAATAAATATTTTGATCAAATAAATGAATACATATATTGTCTCCCTTATCAAAGCAAAACATTTTTGCTTCCTCTTTCTCTTGAAATATAGTTTGAATATACTGGTTGATAATTTTATGGAATTATTAACAGTTATAAAATTAAAAATAAAATGAAGCACAAGTGAAGCCAACAAGACAAACTCAGGTAATACCAGAAGTAGGATCGAGGAAAGGAACAGAAAGAAAAAAAAAGGATTCCAAAGTGGCCGCAGAGTAGGTGAAAGCTACACTTACCAGCTACCAGCCCCAAACAAGATTTACAGCTAAATTATAGGGAAATCAATCTGAATAACCAACTGAAAGCTAGCTGAACTAAAATATTATAACCAATGATTTACAGAAGAAGCCACATAGAGACTGATAAGAAAGGTGAAGATGAGTAAACCAGCTTGCCCCTACACCCTAGTGCTGCAGCTAACAAGCTGGATGGATATCTTGGCTTCAAAACTCCCTCCCCCAAAGAGTGTGGGGTCTCAACCCCATGCAAGGATACAGGGCAACAGAGCAACTCAGAGCAACAGAGATGGGAAGAGGAGCATCTGGTGGTGAAAATCAGTGGGGATTCAGTCAGCCTGGAAGAGAAAAGTGTCTCCTAGAGACCCAGACACCACCTTCCCACAGTAAAGTACTCCTATTGTTACAGCACCAGCCTGGGAGTGTATTGACCATTTCTCCAACTACTGGCAACACCACCACTCCACTGTGTTTGGATTTTGCAGAAGGGTGTTCTGGCTACATGCAGCAGGAACACCTGAAAGGCTCTTTTTTCTGGACATGCTCTTGGTGGAGACTCAGACAGAGATTGATCCATGTAGCTTTGAAAAGAGGATCATTTTTCCCCACCTAGAGTGCTCAGCTGGCACCCCTTACCATAACTATTGAATGACTTGGCCTGCTCTGCTACTCTGTGGCCTTGCCCTGCTATATTCAGTCATGCAGGGAGATCAGAATACCACACAGAGCTGAGACTTTTGAAGCACATTTTCCAGGGATGCCATTGTGTGGAAATCAGAAAGTTGGGTGCTGAGCTGTGTGGGTATATAACAGTGGAGGGCACCTGTACTTCTGCTGCAAGCTCAACCTGCACTATTTCACAAAGAGGAAGAAATGCCCACCCACCTCCTATAGGCTTGTGGGCACCACTCCAATGAAAGACTGATTAGATCTGCCTTCCCAAGTCCTCGTGCCCCAGTCCTGCTGAGTTCAGTTCCATGGAGAGAAAGGAGTGCTGCTTGGAGTTGGCGCAATTGAAATCCATCTCCCTTGGAGGTTATTGTCTTCGACCTGGATGAAGAACTTGGTCCTCTCCTGCAGCTTCGACTAGCACCACCACCACCAGGAAATCTTTTGATCTGTCTTCCTGAACCCTAGTGGTTTTGCCCTGCTAAACTTCCTCCTGCAGAAGGGACAAATGGCTGCACCCAACCTGAAGCTATGGGATGCACCTCCTGGGGGAGCTAGAGTTGGAGACTCTGGCAGAGATTGAGTGGTTTGGCTCTGGAGTAAGGTCCACTATCCACTCACTGAGTGCCTAATTGTGTGATCTCCAAGTAGGAAACCCACTAGCCCCATCTTCCCAACCCCTGTCTTCCTGCCAAGGGAGATGCACTATGGAAGGGTATGTGGGTCATGGACAGCCTGGGCCCACTTTCCAGTCTTTCTTCAGAAGGCTATGATGGAAGACCAAGCAACCTCAGAGGGGAGCAAAGTAGCCAAGAGGTAGAAGTGGACCTCAGGAAGCCTCAGACCTTTTATGAATTTGCTCCCAGCTCTAACCTGGAGGAAACCAGCCGTTGTACACAGATTATCCTTTCCAATGTATACCCAGGCCTAGTATATGCAGTCACAAACAATGAATAGCATGGTAGATCCAGACAGGTAGCCAAAGGCCAGTTACCCACAACATCTGATATTGACCTGTGCCTGAACCTTGCACAGGTAGACCCTGGACCAACACCACAAATGGTGGATTTCTACACCAGACCCAACCAGACTTTGACCCAACTTGTCATTCATGTGGCACACCTAAAAAGGAATTCATGCAGGCACCACAAATTACTGGTTGCAATTCCACCTCAGGGGGCAGCCCCTGCACTACAACTCATATGTGGTGATCAAGGATTATCTTTGTAGTCAGCCAGCCTGAAGTGTTAATGCCATCCCTTAAAGGGTCAACAGCATTCAAGACTCAAGTACAGTACATAACCCACAAGAAACATTCCTGGAGCACAGAGTTCAGGTAATCTGGAAGATTGTGCACTGAACACAACAAGACACCTACATCATAAAACCATCATAACAAGTTTGGGAATCTAGCAGTTCTACTTGATACACAGAGACAAATAGAGAAAGACAGACAAATGGGGAACAAAGAAACAAGCCCCAAATGAAAGAATAAGAGAAATCCCCAGAAAAAGATTTAAATGAAATGGAAGCAACTAATATAACAGATGAAGAGCTTAAAACAATAGCAATTAGGATGTTCAAAGATTTTCAGGTAATAATGAATGATCTCAGTGAGGACTTAAAAAATGACATAGTAAGTCTGAAAAACAACATGAAAACCATAAAAACAGTCACAAATTAAGAATACAATATTTGAAATAAAGAATACACTAGGAGGAATCTACAGTGGGATATAGGGAGGAGAAGATTGGATCAGTGAAATGGGAAGTAAATTTTTAGACATTTTTGTAGCAATATATTTGCAGATATATCTCCTTGGGCAAGGGAAACAAAAAAATAAACAAAGGGACTATATCAAACTAAAAATCATTTGCAAAGCAAAAAAAGAAAAAAACTATCATCTAAATGATAAAAGGAACCCACTGAATGAATGGGTGAACATATGTGCCAATGATACATCTGATAAGGGGTTAATTTCCAACATATACAAAGAACGTATACAACTCAACACCAAGACGACAAACAACCCAATTATAAATGGGCAAAGACCTGAATAGACCCTTCTATAAGAGGACATACAGGTGGCCAACAAACATAGGAAAAAATTCCTCAACATTGTTAATCACCAGAGAAATGCATGGATAAAAGGAGTGGGTTTGAGGGTAGGAGGTAGGGATGGGTGGGGAGGGGGGCCATGGTGGGGTGAAAATGGAGGCAATTGTTCTTGAAAAACAATAAGAAATAAAAATTAATTAATTTAAAATAAATAAAATATAGATTAAAAACAAAACCACGGCGAGATATCATCTCATGCCTGTTAGAATGGCTATAATCAATAAATCAACAAACAACAAATGCTGGTGATGATGTAGAGACAAAGGATCTCTCCTTCACTGTCGGTGGGAATACAGATTGGTAAAGACACTATGGAAAACAGTATGGAGTTTTTTTCAAAAAATGAAAACTGGAACTTCCTTTTGACTCAGTGATCCCACTTCTGGGAATATATCTGAAGAAAAGCAAAAGATGAATTCGAAGCAATATGTGCACCCCTATGTTCATCACAGTGTTATTTATAATGGCCTAGATCTGGAAACAGCCCAAGTGTTCATCAGCATATGATTGGATTGAAAAGCTCTGATACGTTTACAGAATGGAATATTAGTTACTATGCCATTAAAAAATAGGGAAATCTTACCATTTGTGACAGCATACATGGACCTGTAGATTACTATGCTAAGTGAAACAAGCCAGTAAGAAAAAGACAAATACCATATGATTTCACTTATATGTAGAGTGTAATAGAGTAAACTGATAAACAAGTTAGAAACAGATGCATAAATACATAGAACAGATTGGCAGCTGTCAGAGAATAGGAGGGTTCAGGGGTTAGATGAAAGAAAATGAAAGGATTAAGCAAAAATATCATACATATATAAAACATAGACAGACAATTGTGTGATGTTAGCCAGAGGGAAAGAGGAGGGGGTAGGTCGAGTTGGGTGAAGGGAGATAAAATGGAGCTGGAAATAGGCTTTGCTGGGGTGATAGGTACACAATGCAGTATGCAGATGATATTCTGTTCAGTTATGCACTTGAAACATTTATGGTTTGTGAACCAATGTCACACAAATAATTTCAAACAATTTTTTAAAATAACTATTCCACAAATAGGTAATTAGGAAGAATAAAATTAAAAAGAAATTGGTAAAGAAAAAAAGAAAGAAATGAAGATACAATGGGTGGCTGTAAATGCTAGAGAAAACTCACCTTAGAAATGAGTGCCTTGATAGCAACAACAAAACAAAGTACCTAAGAATAAATTTAAGCAAAAAGGTAAAAGACCTGTACTCAAAAAACTGAAGAACATGGAAGAATTTGAAGAAGATACAAATAAATGGAAGCATATATCCTGTTCATGGATTGGAAGAATTAACATCATTAAAATGTCCATACTACCCAAAGCAATCTATAGATTCAATACAGTTCCTATTAAAATACTAATGGCATATTTCACAGATATAGAACAAATATTTCAAAAATGTATATGGAACCAAAAAAGACCCCGAATAGCCTCAGGAATCTTAAGAAAGAAGAGCAAAGTTGAAGGAATCACAAATACCTAGTATCAAACTATACTACAAAGCCACTGCAATCAAAACAGTCTGGTACTGGCATAAGAACTGACACATTGATCAATGGAACAGAATAGAGAGCCCAGAAATAAACTCTTATCTCTATGGTCAATTAATATTTGACAAAGAGGGCATAAGCAAACAATGGAGTAAAAATAGCCTCTTCAGTAAATGGTGTTCAGAGAACTGGAATGGTATATGCAAAAAGTGAAACTAGATCACCAACACACACCATACACAGAATAAACTCAACATGGATAAAAGACTTAAAATATAAGTTGAGATACCATAAAAGTCTGAGCAGAAAACATAGGCAGTGAAATTTCAGATATCCCATGTAGCAATATTTTTGCTGACATATCTCCTAGGGTAAGGGAAATAAAGGAAAAATAAACAAATGGGACTACATCAAATTAAAAAGCTTCTACAGGGCTAAATAAACCATCCTCAAAATGAAAAGGGAACCAACTGTATGGGAGAACATATTTGCCAATGATACCTCTGACAAGGGTTTATTCTTCAAAGTATATAAAGAATTCATATGACTCAACTCCAGGAAGACAAACAATCCAATTAAAAAATGAGCAAAGGACCTGAATAGACATTTCTCCAAGGAGGACATAGAGAGGACCCAAAGACGTATGAAATATGTCTCAGCATCAGTAGCCATCAGAGATGGAAATTAGAACCTCAATTAGATATCACCTCACACCTGTCAGAATAGCTATCATTAGTAAATCAACAAACAACAAGTGCTGGCTAGGTTGTGAAGAAAAGGGAACCTTAGTTCCCTTTGGTGAGAATGCAGACTGGTGCAGCCATTGTATAACACAGTAAGGAGAGGCCTCAAAAATTTAAAAGTGGAACTGCTTTTTGACCCAGCATTTCAATTGCTGGGAATACACCCTAAGAATCCTGAAACACCAGTTCAAAAGAACCTATGCACACCCATATTCATAACATTGTCATTTACAATAGCCAAGTGTTGGAAACAGCCTAAGTACCCATCAGTAGATGAATGGATTAAAAAGCTGTAGTACATCTTTAAACGTTCTAACATCCGAATTATAAGGGTACCAGAAGGGGAAGAGGAAGAGCAACAAGTGGAAAACTTATTTGAATAAATAATAAAGGATAACTTCCCCAATGTGGCAAAGTAAATAGAATTCCAGGAACTCCAGGGAGCTCAGAGAGTTCCAAAGAAGTTGGGCCCAAGAGGAACACACCAAGGCACATCATAATTACATTAGCCAAGGTAAAAATGAAGGAGA
>CM052552.1:18406330-18422416 GCA_028533065.1 Trachops cirrhosus | reverse complement strand
GGACCTACATCCCAGATTGCTCTATCCAGCAAAGCTTTCATTTAGAATGAAAGGACAGACAAAGTGCTTCTCAGATAAGTCAAGTTAAAGGAGTTCATCATCACCAAGCCCTTATTATATGAAATGTTAAAGGGACTTATCTAAGAAAAAGAAGATAAGAAACATGTATAGTAAAATGACAGCAAATACAATTATTAACAACCACATCTAAAACGAAAAGAAACTAAGCAAAAAACTAGAACAGGAGCAGAACCACAGAAATGGAGAACACATGGAGGGTTAGCAACAGGGGAGTGGGAGGAGGAGAGAGGGGGAAAAGGTACAGAGAATAAGTAGCATAGATGGTAGGTAGAAAATAGACAGGGGGAGGGCAAGAATAGTATGGGAAATGTAGAAGCTAAAGAACATATGACACATGGACATGAACTAAAGGTGGGGAATGTGGGTGGGAAAGGGTGTGCAGGGTGGAGGGGAATGAAGGGGGAAAATGGGACAACTGTAATAGCATAATCAATAAAATTTAAAAAAAAACATAAAAAAGTAAAAAAAAACAAAAAAGCTGTAGTACATTTACACAATGGAATACTACACAGCAAAAAGAAAGAAGAAGGAATTTCTACCTTTTTGGACAGCATGTGAACCTGGAAACTATTGTATTAAGTGAAATAAGCCAAGGGGTGAAAGACAAATACCATAGGATCTCACTTATAAGAGGAATCTAATAAACAAAATAAACTAACAAACAAAGCAGAACCAGAGACATGGAAACATGGAACAGACTGAGATTTGCCAAAGAGGAGAGGCAGGAATGGTGGAATGAAGGGTAAGGGGCTAGTCAAAGAACATGACCCATAGACATGAACAACAATATGAAGAGCAGGGGAGTGGGCTGTGGGAGCAGGGAAGCGGGCTGGGCAGAGGAGGGCAAAGTGAAGGAAATTGGGAACTGTAATTGAATAAACAAGAGTTAAAAAAGAAAATTAATTAGTGTGCAAACATGATAATATAATGGAGCCACATTTAAGAGAAGGCATGGGAAAACACCTAAGATAAATGATTAGATGAAAATAATGAGTGCAGAACTGTTGAATAGTTGTGTCCCATTTGACAGTTACAAAAATAGTCACAGGATGTACAGCACACAGTAGGGAATATAGTCAATGATATTGTTATAACTAAGCATGGTCCCAGGTGGGTACTTGAAATATTGGGGGGATCACTTTGTAAATTATATGATTGTGTCTAACCACTATACTGTAACTCTGTAACTAATAGAAAATAATATTGAATATCAACTGTAATTTAAGAATAAAATTAAAATAATAAAAAAGAGATGAATGCCTTGAGGCAATACACATGTATAACAACTTGCTGTAAGTGCTATAATGCACATTTCTCCAAAACTCATCTTCTAATGGGCTTTCATATATTTTGTTAGATTTAACCTTTTTCATTTTTTATCGCAGGCCATGTTGAGGAGCAGTATTATTATTATTTATTTAACATAGCTTTGTAGCCAGCACTCCAGCCTGAGTGTTGAAGCAAATAATCACATCCCCTTCATTTAGGGAGCTCTCCCATTCTTATTGGAGTAGCACAGTTACCACTCCTTCCCCAACCCCAGGATCTCCCAGTCTTATTTATAACAAAGGAAAAGAGAGAGAGAGAGAGAGAGAGAGAGAGAGAGAGAATTGAACAAACTGAAGCATACCTGCCAATCCTCTAGGACTGAACTATTTGGGGGATTATATTTAATAATTATTTATTATTTATGCCAAAATTGTCCCCCTCCCATTAACTACAAAGTGCTATTTCCCTCTTTCAATTTAAATATGCTCAAGGAAAATTAGATTATTTCAAGAAGACAAAGATAAATTTACTAACTCTTCCCCAAAATCAGCTAAATAAATGATTTGGGAATCAGCAAATATTTTAGGTTATAAAGATTATAATCTACCCTATGTTTTCCTAGTCATACTGGGAGTTCCCTGAACATGTGCATAGTACTTTGACCTTCAGGCTGCCATCATCTTTGTTGACCAAATGGACCTTATTATCATAGGAAGAGATCCTTAGCTTCCTCTGGACATCTTTGACATCTTCATTTTTATGACATAAATAAGGAGGTTACGCTTAGGATGGACAATAGTATAGAACAAAAACAAGGTTTTATTGAGAATTGGTACTTGGTCAGCCAAGGAAAGAGCATATACCAGAATCAATGTCCCATAAAACAAGGTCACAATGACTAGATGAGAGGAACGAGTGGAGAATGCCTTCTGTCTACCAGTCATTGAAGGTATATATAAGACTGTGGAAAGAATCCTCCAGTAGGAAGCTAGGGTTAGTCCAAAGTGGATCAGAGTCACCAGTGTTTTTAGATTCATGCAGAGCAGGCTGACCAGATGGGAATCTAAGCAGGAGAGTGTCTGCAGAGGTCTCAAGTCACAGAAGAAGTGGTCAATCTCATTGCCACCACAGAAGGTCAAACCAGATACCATAGTAGCCTGAAATCCTGCTACTACTGTGAAGCCACTAGCACATGAGCCATATACTAGTCCCACATATGGTTTTATACATTAGTGTTGGATAGTACAGGGGGCAGCAGATAGTCAGGTACTAGTCATATGATATGACTGCCAGAAGAGAACATTCAGTACTGTCCAGGACCCCAAAGAAATAGAGCTGAATAATACAACTTACCATGAAGATCATTCTGTGTTCTCTCAACAAGTACACCAGAATCCTGGGCACAATGTTGATTGTTTAACAGACCTCCAGGCATACAATATTTGCCAGAAAGAAATACATTGTTGTCTGGAGTCCCCGCTGAGTAGACATCAGGATCATGAAGAGGCTATTCCCAAAAGTAGTGGCTAGGTAAACAAAGCCAAACATCAGGAACAGCAAGGAACCCAATTTCTTAAGGTTTTCAAACCCTAGTATGATAAACTCAGTCACCATCATATTGGTATTTCTTGGCATTAAAATAATCAGAAGTTCCTGGGGAAGTGTCAGTTTCTCCAAAAAAATGGTGTCCAATCACTCTACCAATTACATTTCCTACATAGTGCAATTCTATTGGTGTTAGAATTATGCACTGTTGAGGGTATTTCTTGAGGATTGGTCCTTATTGTAGCCAGTTTAAATTGCCCTCAGAAAAACTAATTTATAGAAATCAGCCAAACCGGTCATCTGATCAGGATGTAATAGAGGTGAGGAGGCTAAATTCGAGAAAGAATGACTGTGTGAAAATTTATCCCAATCTCTAATGAAACATTCCAGAGTAAAACCATACTGGTAGCAAAAGTCAAGACCCAAAATTCACATTCAAATAAGATATGTAGAGCCCATGCTTGGCATCCTTTGTACCATTTTGGACAGAAGAAATTCCCAAGGAAAATCCTTACTTTATGTTGACAATTCAAAGAAATGGCAAGACAGATAGCAAATTATATGTATAGTCTTCTTTATCAGAGCATGAACTGGGAGCTGAACTTCTGGGAATGAAGCAAGGAATCATTCCATTGCTGTTATTAAACCATCCATGTTTGTTTAATAGAGATACCCCTGATATAGCAGAAAAGTAGTTGTTGGAGATAAAGTAGATTCTGGAAAACCAGGCGTGCATCCTAAAACAGAATAAGGATTTCTTATATTTAAATCTTGCCCCATAAAAGGTTGGATTTCAGGCTTCTGAGGAGAAAGCCCTATTAGTTTACATCGGAAACTGCTGGTTAGGTTCATGTACACACATCTGAACACACACATACACATGCACATCTATCTAAATCCACACAATCAAGTATAGATAGTCCCATATGCTATTATCTTTGCCATCATTTTAAAAATTTGCTTTTCCCAGAGCAATCTTCTAGAACTGAAATATTTGCTCTATGGAACTTTGCTTGCAATTCAGATATTGTGACATTGTGTGGTGGCCATGGGTTAAATCACAAAGTCCAAATAATGAGGCTTTCCATACACCATAGGCATTGGAAGAAAAACTAGCATGTTTTCTCATTAATTTTTTATTGGTGTGTTTTGTGAGGCAGTGCAATATAATGATTAAACCCATGGACTGCAGTGTTAGACTGTCCAGGATCAACTTCCAGGCTCTCCATTTACTGCCTCTGTGACCTTGGACAAGTTACTTAAGCTCTTTGGGTCTCACTTTTGTCGTCTGAAAAAATATAGATAATAGTAACTCCTCATAGTGTTGTTTTGAAGAGTAAATACATGTAATTACATGCACTTGACACAGAATAAGCACTAAATAAACATTAAAGATTTTTCCTTTATGAAATAAAATCCTTTGTAAAAACAGCCCCACAGAAGCATTAATCAACATTGCTAATCATTATACTTAAATAAGAAAAAGCAATATAAATTCACAGGAGGAAAAGTGTACACCTCTCATTACTTCTTAATCATTACCTATTGCCATTTAATTTCACCATTTAATTTAACTTAAAGATAATTTAAGATACGCTAGTGTTTATCCTATAGAGTTATAAAACAGTTAGATGAGATAATTAGTATAAAGCATGTACCACATAGAAAATGCTCTATAAATCACGACTAATGATAGTACTAACAACAATTCGCCTGAAGTCCTCAAATGAGCATGCTCCAAGATTCAGACACAGTTCTGTGACTCCAAAATTCATGATCTTTCCACCACAAAAACTGACTCATCACATGCTATGATTTACACATATGTGTACATGCATTTATCTTTATGCATATACAAAGGGTTTTTAGAATTCTGTCCCAAGGATTAAAGGCAAACTCTTCACCATAGTCTTATACTGTTAAGGAAGTCTTCTTACACATCTGCTTTGCATGAGGTACCCACCACACACAAGCCATGAACACCCACACTGTTTTCTTGGTTCCTTTGGCTCCAGTTTCTGCCCATCTCGACACTTGGTTCTGCCCCCTTTAAGGTGAAACTCAGAGTTTTTATCAGGTTTTTTGAGCCCAGACTCCCAACTCATCCTCAAGAGCTATGGCTCAGACTCGTTCTTTTTGGTTCCCCCAATATTGGGACTCTTGTTAACTATTACTTTAAAAATTATATTAAAAAATCTACACCAACTCTGTCACTGACTTCCCTTTTTTCTTGATTTACATTTTATTTATAACATCTATAACGTCTAACATATACTTAATTTCCTTCTAATAATATGTCTCTAATGTAGTTTTTACAAGAACATGTATTTCTTCTCTTGTATTCACATCTGAGTCCCTAGTACCTTGAACATTTCCTGACACAGAGTAGACAAAACAAATATTTGCTGAATGAATTTGTGAAGCAGTGTGTTATAGTGAACAGTGCTTTGCCTTTGAAGCCAAACAGAGACACGATCAGAACTTAGCTCGGCCATTAATATGTCACCTTAAACCATTCACTTGACCTCTATATGCTTCTGATTCCTCATCTGTTAAATAAAAATTGTGGCAGAGCCTGTTAGGGAGTCCCCAAATATCCATTCTCTGTTTCTTCTAGAGCAGCAGTTGGCAAAATGTTTTTAAAAGCCAGTGTTTTTAGGCTTTTCAGGCCCTTTGGTGTTTGTCACAACTGTTGAACAGTGACATTGTAGCAAGGGAGCAACATAAATATCACATAAATAAATGGGAGTGACTGTACTTTAATAAAACTTTATTTATAAAAAAAGTTGATGGACTTCAGGCTGTAGTTTGCCAATCCCTAAAGCTGGATACATGGCTGTTCGGCTAAAGTCCACATTTCTTTTGCAGCTGAGTCAAGCAAATGGAATGTGAATAGAATGCTGTGTATAACTTTTAGATTGTGGCCTTAAAAGTACCTGTCCTCACCTTCCTTTTTCACCTTTCCCACTTGCTGGAATACATACCTGATAATGGAATCAGCAGCTGCCATCTTGGATCATGAGATAGAAGTGGGATGTTGAAGATAACAGAGAAAGAGCACAGAAACAACCTACATCTTCAACATGGTATGCTAAAGTAACCTCAACAAACCATCTGGCCTTTTTGTGGAGATAAATTTATTTCTACTTTGTCTAAGTCACTGAAGTTTTATACTCTTTTTGTTAAAAGAGCTTAACCTATAACCTAAGTAATGAATGATTATAACCATCTCCTGGGGTATTATGATTATTCAACAAGATAATCCATATAAAGAATTTAGTGTAATGGTTGGTAAAAAGTAAATGGCAGCTGTCATGATTTCTGTTGTTAGGGTCTTTACTCTTCATTACCATTCTTCTCTGGAATTTTTAAGTGTTTATCCTAACTAAATTTTAGTTCCCTCAAGACCCAATGTTCAGTCAGGCCTAACATCTTTTGATGTGGATTCAGCAACTCCCTATCCACATGGGCTCAACAACTACCCACTCACACAGGAAGGAAACTGAAGCATAAACAGCCAGATTTGGCCTTTTTTCCTGAATAAAACACAGATAACACATTTGACTAATTTGGGCCTTGTCACATTCCTAGCAAGCAAAATAAGAAAAATTCAAATTGTGACATGCATAGCCCAAGATAAGTTGTGCCAAATTGGGTGTCATTTTGCACCCCTTCTGTCCCAACATTTGGCAATATTTGCAGACATTTATAGGTGTCAAAACAGGAGTGTCACAACCGGAGTGTGGATACTACTGGCATCTAGTGGAAACAGTCCAAGGATCCTGCTAAACACTTTACAATGCACAGTACAGATTTCCACAACAAAAAATTATCTGGCTGCAAATATTAATGGTGGTGCTGTTGAGGATCCCTATCTTAGAGGTACATGACTTCCCAAGGAAAAATGCAAATGGATAGTTTTAAGAAAATTAATTTCCAATTTATACATGGATTGTTCTCTAAAATTGATCTGTTATGAATGTGTTTGAGGTCAAAGAATCATTCCGGTGGTTCCTTTTTCACTTTTCTTTCACTATTACCCTTCTCTCACTTCATAAGAGAAAGGTCTACCCATGGCTGCATTCATTTTCTCCTCTGAGGTCCCAGAGTTCAGCAGAGAAGAGTGGGTAATATCCTGTTGGAGCATAGTCTCAGGTTCTAATTAATTCTCTGTCACTTACTGTGTGATTTTATTTATTGATTGATTGATTGATTTCCCTATTTAACACTTTGAAAATTCTGACTACAGAGCTTTTTTTAGTCTAAAATTTCTTTATTTTTTATTATTTTTTATAATTTTTTATTGTTTTTCAAGTGTAGTTTTCTGCCTTTTCCCCCCACCCCTCACCACCACCCCAGCCCTCCCCACCTCCCGCCACATTTTATTGTATATAGATATTTTTGTTGAGATGATCAAAAGAAGACTTCCAAATAGAAAAACAAGTATGACAGGATAAAATTCTATGAGGACAGTGAATTGCAGTGTGAGTTCAAGAAGAAAACGTAATGGTATTAAATGTCTGACTGTTAGAGGACTGGCCCATTTTTATTTTAATAGGTGACAGTGGATATCAAAATAATACAGCATTTAGGGCCCATTGAAAGAGTTAAAAGAGTGATGCAAAAATTTTAATTTAAGCTGTCAATATTTACAAAGTGAAAGAAATTACAGTTTGTATTTATTTGAACTTACAATGAAACATGTCTAGATGCCAATTTGAAACTGTGCAACAGGATACAGTACAGTACAGAGCTGAAAAAGCTAGATTACTGATGAATCCCCTCTGTGTCCTCTCTTGCTTGATGAGAAAAAAAACAGAAGAAAAAAAAGCCCAGTCACATAGAGATGTGATTAAAATGCACCAGCAAGTCTTACTGCACAAGACCAGTTTTCTCCCTCCCCTCTCACACTGCCAGCTAGCTTCCAAGTTTTTTCCCCTGTTCAAGAAGTTCTTCATGCTCTCCCAGCCTGCCTTTCAAACAGATACCTATTTTTTTCCTTTTTATCAAACAAATAATGACTCTCTTAGTCATCACTGCAGGTCTCCTGGACTCTTACAACCTATATATGACTCAACATGCTTTTGGCAAATCAGCCTCCAGGTACAATCCACAATTATCAGGCAGAGACTTGAAAAACATTTAAGAAAAGGAAAATTTTTAGAATAGTGCTGTAAGGGTAGTCCTCACACACACAGTCACATGTCATACCGGCTGCTCTCACAGAGAATTTATCTTCCCCATGCCAAGAAATCTACTTGGAAAATTGACAGGTCAATCAAATAAATTAACTTAATTATTTGTTTTTATGCAGAAAGCTGCATAAATTTTCATTGTAAATACAAAACCTGACTCTTTTTTGTATTGTAACCTTTATGGTTTCAGGACAATTGTAAAACCAATGTGTGTCATAGGTCAGAAAAGTAACTTCGTATTTTACACAAACATATATGTGTGCACACAAGAGACAGTGATTGTAGCTGTAATTCATAAGGGAAGGTACACTTGATGCCATCCACCAGCCCAGACCTACATTTTCACATTGAAATCAGAAAACACAGCCTTAAAATAGAAATCGTGATAAACAAAATAGTTCACTTTCATCCAGATTGATTTGCAGAATGTAGTTCTACACTGCACTCTGGCCTGCTAAATGTCTCTAGCTTCATTGGCAGTCTGCGCTACCATTTGACTCTTCCATTTGAACACAGCTTTTTCACACTCTAAAAGAAGCCAAGTAAGAGAATCCTCCCTTAATCATTTCCTCAAGACCAATCAGCAAGTCCTAATTTGTCTTCCAGTTTATCCCATATTAGCTGTGTGACCTTAAGTAGTAGTCTTAATGTCTCTGAGCTTCAGTTTCTTCATCTATAAAATAGGACTAATGCTATATATCCTGACTGATACACACAATGACTACTGAGTATTAAGTGAGACTCTGTTCTAAAAATTATTTAAGGTACTATTACTAAGTACATTGAAAAATAACAATTATTAATATTATAATTATTCTTACTTTTAGCTTGCAAGACTGTATATTGCACAGTTGATAAACTGTAAGTGTTAGAAATAAATGAAAATCAGAATCCCTTTAAATTGTGCCCATTCATCAGGGGTCTTCTCACTGATTCTATACAACAGAGATATAACTCTTTTTCCATTTGTAATAGATCTTACTATATAGATCTTAATATATATTATCTTCAAATAATTGGACAAAGATATTGTGGTCTCATTTTAGACACACACCTAGATTTTGTATTCTCTGGTCTAAAAGAAAATTAATCAATTAAGAAACTCCTAAAGAAGATAAAAATTACAAGGTCAGTGGACTCACACTTCTGCTTTGAACATTATTGTCTACTTGACTGATGGCTTCTGTCCCCTTTGGAGGTTGTTAACACATGCAAATGATGTTTGTTGAGTGTGGAAAAGTGAAAGAAGATGTTTCACTTTGCTCTTTTATTCTCAGTACCAGTCAGCAAGTAATACCCTTTTTTTAAAGATATTTTTTATTTCTTAGAGAGAGGGGAAAGGGGGGAGAAAGAGAGAAGGGGAAAAATAAATTCCCTCTCACAGGCCCCCAACCAGGGAACTGGCCTGCAACCCAGACATGTGTAGTGACCTGGAATCAAACTGGTGACCTTTCAGTTCATAGACGAGCTCTCAATCCAATGGGCCACATCAGCCAGGGCACTTAATACCCCTTTGATGTGCTTGTAAATAAGTAGATAACAATCTGCCATCAGTTTAATTTTCCTAACATGATAGCCTGTATCTCCCAAGTCCTGCTTTATAGCTCCAGCATGATGAGCCTCAGGATCCTGAGCCTTGCATGATTCCAGTCCACATTCACAGAACACCGGGCTTTGCTTCTATATTCTTCCAGGAGGGTATTTCACAATTTTTTTGTAAAAATTGGTGGTACCCTGGGACCATCTGGACCATTGTCAGTAACTGATGCCAAGATAATAATTTTTACTTTGCAAGGGGGAGGGGTTGGTGAGGATCCAGAGCCCTAGTCCTAAATTCTCTTTTAGACAAAATAAGTAGATTGACTACCTTATTTATTTACTAGGTGTTAATGCTGCAGCTTCAACCTCAGTTCAGATAACTAAAATTTTGATTAGTTTAGACTCAACAAAACTAAGATCATTTAATATACTCTGCTTCTAATGGAAAAAAAGGAAAAATTAAATTGGACACCAACACAACTAAAATTTAAAAATTTTTCAAGGGCTCGCTTGCATTCAAATACATTCATCCAGGTTTCCTATAACTTTCATAGCTTAAGCTTTGGACAGTTGTAGCAAAGGGTGTGAATGATACTCCTATGGCCCTGAGAGAGTCTCAGTGCATAGAAATACAATGATGATTCCACATTTTCCATAGTAATTCAAGCAATTTAGACACACACCCTTAGGAAAGATTTTAAAAATGGCAGTTGAAATTAAGGAAGTCCTCAGCTCACCCTTCAGAAATCTAGAATACTTTATGAGACAGGACACCCAATTCTTTACCAATGGTTTTGTCATATCATTATCATTGTAGTGCCAGAGATGGTGGTGGTAGTGGTAGTAGCAATGGCAACTGTTAACATTTATTTAACCCTTGTTACATGGTGAACTCTATGCTATAAAGATTTTAGATGGATTAATTTATTCACTTATAAATTATTTTATTTAATCCTCAAAACAACCTTATCAGGTAAGTACTAATATTATATTTACCTTACAGATAATAAAACTGAGGAAAAATATGTTAAGTAATTTGTCTATGCTTGCTAACAGGGTTATTTATAGCAAATTAAACTGGTCAGTGACCATAGACCAGATTTTATCTTGGCATGAAGCTCTCTGCTCCAACCACAAGCATTACTCACTCTTTGGCCCTCTCCAAATCATATTTCAACACATTAATTAGTAGAGATGAGGTGTTAAAGTGGGAAACCAGGTAAGAAAATAGGTTAAAGTCAGAGGATGTCAACTCCAGTCATTTCCCAGTTCTATAAACACAGATTAAAAAAAAAAACTTCTCATGATGAGTAAAGAACAGAATTTTTAGATGCTATGAAAAGCATGACATTAATATGGAAAACTATAATTTATATGAAAATGTTTTCCTAATTATTATTACATTTTAAAATAATAAATTAATCTATTCATAGCTCACTATAATAAGGAAAAATTAGTCAAGCACTTTATATCTATCAACTCTGTGATCTTTTGTCATCTTATTAAAATCAACATCATTCTGATTATAGGCCAGGTGTCCAGACAGCCTTTTAAATTGATAGCAATATACAATTATCACCTCATTCTTTAAAATATTCATGTAGTTCATGCAAAAGCATGACTGTTAGGAGAACAATAACTGGGTTAATTAAGAAAAAGGAAGGAAATGAAAAAAACATTTATTGACCACCTGCATCATATTGTATTAAGTGCCTCCACGTACATTATCTCATTATGATGATAATGCATGTCTCATATAGCTTAAATGAGAATTAAATGAGCCCACATATGTGAAAATGCCCAAGAGGACAGAGAAAGGGACCTAGTGTTATAGATCATGTACCATGTTCCAGGTTCCGTGCTGTGCACTATCACATTCATTATTTCCTTTAATCTTCACGGCAGCCCTGCACACTTGGCTTTGCTATC
Source organism: Trachops cirrhosus (assembly GCA_028533065.1). Lineage (NCBI taxonomy): Eukaryota > Metazoa > Chordata > Mammalia > Chiroptera > Phyllostomidae > Trachops > Trachops cirrhosus. The sequence goes on along the minus strand of CM052552.1, from coordinate 18,410,858 downwards.
TAGATTTATGCATATGGATAGTGAGGCTCAGACAAAATTGTAATGACTAAGGTCATACAGCTAGTAGAGGTTTGAGTTACGAATTCAGACCCTGAGTTGACTGAATTATACATCCATGATGTTGCCATTTAATTAAAGAATAACAAAAGTCTTTTTTTTAATTTTTTATTTTAGTTTATTCAGTACAGTTTCTATCCTTTATTCCCATTCCAGCCCACCCACCCATTCCTCCCCTCCTCCCTCCCCTTTCCAACACCCCTAATTTTGTCCATGTGTCCTCTATATTTCTTCCTGTAAACCCTTCCCTTCTCCCCTGGAATTCCCTCCCCTCTCCAACAAAAGTCTTTTAAACAACACTTGATCATAGAGAAGGGAGGAAAGAAAGACACCAATATCAATTCATTTATTCATTCAACAAATATATCTTTAGCATATACACCATGTCAGCCACTGAGCTAAGTTCTTTCCATAAATTATCCCAGTAAATATTTACAATACACCTAAGGAAAAAGGTATCAGATTATCCTAACTTTACAGATGAGGAACTTGGGGCTCCAGGAAGTTAAGCTGACTTGCTCAGTATCATAGAGCCAGGACATGGCAGAATTTGGATCCAAAATCAAGTTGCTTGTCTTCAAAGCCATTTGAGAGATACTGTATTTCTTTCCAAAATATTGTACTTCTTCTAGAGAGGCAAACAAACTATGCCACCTTATATGCAAAGCAACCTATTTGGAATCATCTTGGAAACAAAGGTAGAAATAATAGCAAAACCATGACCTCTAAATAGCCCCATCTTTGGAAATTAGGGAACTGCACAAAGTTCCACATTCTCTGTGAGGTCTTGTAGCCCACTGGCCTCTTCCATGGACTGGTTTGCAATTCCTACCACAAATCAAATTAAGCCATTGTCTCCCAAAGACCCCTGTCAAAACAAGTGAGTTGGCAAGAAAGAATTCTGTTCCTGGAGCTGGTGTTATGCATTGCAAGTATTCCAGAAATATTTGCTGAGTGAATGAATCAGTGAATCAAGACCTGCTTAGGGGGATCATTCTGCTCTCTCACTGGAACACAGAAACAGAGTTGAGTTACTGAAGCCACCCATAGGCATTGTTGGTTAGTTCTGTTTTCACCTTCTAGGCTTGAGCTAGGGAATGGGCCTTCTCTGGACGAGGCAAAGCCTTTTTCCAAAAGTGAAAAAGTCCAGTCACTGTGCCTCAACCTGAAATTTTTCAAAAAGAATGGTAAGCAGAACACCAAGTAGGCAAACCTGAAAAAAAAAAACTATATTCAGAACAATTCCTCAATAATCTAAGGAGATTAGAGATGAGGAACAAAGCCCCCTGTTCTGGTGCCCCTTCATCTGCCACTCACTCAAAGGAAAGGTGTGAAATTGTTCCCATCAATTGTAATAAGAAACCTATTCCTCATAGAGAAATGGTATGTGTAGCAATGGTAGCAATCAAAGGGCCACATGGGTTGTAGGGGTGGGAACGAGTAGGATCAAGGGATTTGTCTTAAGTATTAGAACAAATTCCACTCTATCCTGTAACTTTCTCAGAATGAGAAGCACCCCATTTTGCTCACTTGCTTACCCAATAACAGAAAGTCCATAGATTAGAAAAGCCTTAAAAGAATTCCAGAACCCTGAACATGTACATACATACATAAACTCAAAGGTTCATAGGGTACACAAACAGATCAAACATACAAAATGTAACAAAAACAATCAGGCCAACATATGTGATCAAACAGATACAAATCCATAAATCATAGAAAAACATACAAATTCTCTCTCTCTCTTTCTCTCTCTCTCTCTCTCTCTCTCTCTCTCTCTCTCTCTCTCTCTCTCTCACACACACACACACACACACACACACACACACTCACTTCCAGACACAGACTAGTCACAGATCCTGGACTAACTGAACAAACTGAGTGCTCCCAAAATAGTATCTTGTAATTACTTCCAACCCTCCCTTTACCTGCTCCAGCACTTAAGTTTTTCCCTAGCTTGCTCAATTTTTAAAACTTTGTAACAACTCCCAAAGCAATTTATCACCTATCCTTGGCTATTGGTGTTTGAGAACTTCGAGAGTGTTTACTTGAAGGACATCCTTCTATGGAATAAAGTAAAACTGAGAGATGGAAATGGGAAAATACCTACACAAACAAGATTTTTCTCCTCTAGTTTCTTATTAAATAACCAATTATCCTCCCTACACCACACCTCATTGTCCACAGGATATCTTGGCCAAAGCCAAATCTTTCTGAACCATGTTTTCCTTTTGAATAGACATTTTCCAAATCCATTCCCCAACCCTGCCCCTATTGAGACAACTTCATACCCAGCTTCTCTGAAGCAACACTAGATTTGAGACAGATATTAAGGAAAGAATAGAAAATTGATTTCCTAAATCATATATTTGTAACCATTGCCCTAAGTCCTTTTCCGGACAGAAATTGAGTTGGTAGCAATTAGACTTATGCTTTTGTCAAGAGTTGGGGAAGGGAACTTGTCTTTGCCTCATCCTGTTGATCACTATAATTACAAATAGCACCCCTTTCTGGGGAGCTATTTACAGTTTACAAAGTGCTATTGTTTCTTTGTTCCATTTTTCAGTTGTTCCTTTGTTGGTCCTTGAAACAGCTCTCTGAATTTATTCAAGAAATGTAATGATTGTCTGCACTTTACTGATGGAGAAACTGAAGCCCAAGAGTGTAAGGTGAGATGCCTAAGATCTGCAGAGTTAAGTAGTTTAAGAGCTAAGTCTTAGACCTATGTTTTTATGACTCTACTGCCAATGCTTTTGAAACTATCACACTACATTCCTTGCTGCCTACCCCAAGCCACACTCCCCCAACACACACGCAAAGGCCCTATTCTGTTTTTACCCTTTTCAGACAGCACCCTAGGCTTTTGCCCTTCTTTTCCCAGCAAACTTAACCTATTTTATATTTCTTCATCCTGTTCCATTTCTTCTATGCCCAAGTAGTCAATATTATCTTATTTGGTCTTTAACAGGTGTTAGTTAAGTAACTTGCCAAAAGTCACACAGACAATAAATTGTGAAGCTGAGATTGCAATCCAGAGCCCTTGAGCTTCAATGCCTATGTTCTTTCTATAACGTTACATGACCACTCAGAGCTAATTTGTTAAACTAATCTGCTAATGGGCTAATACTTTACAAACACTAATCAAAAGAAAGTTAGAATAGATGTATTTGTTTTATTATTACAGTTAGTGTGACGCAAAAGCAACTTAATACATTTTTTTCTAACTAAATTCTATTGTCAGGACATTGTCAAATGTTATACTGCATACCTTCATAGACATTATGACATAATTAGGGAATGATGTAAACAGTGTAATAAAGCACTAAATGATGCATGCCTAAATGTCCACTTGTAAATTGGAGGTAATACTACATTTTTAAAAGTTGTAAGGAAGATCCCAAGAAAGAGATTAAAGTTGTCTTGAATTATCCAAAAGCAAGTAAAAACTGAGCTTGGCAAGGAAGGATTTAGGAATTTATAGAGAAGAAAAGAGGGCTTTCTATACAAGAGGAACACCATAAGCAATGATGTAAAGGCAGGGTCTCATGTATGGGAACAAGGAAAAGATTAGCATGATATCAATATAAGATACAGGTTGTGGAGGAGTTCAAAATAGTATGTTGGTTTGGAATACCTTTTTGTCCTCAACACAAGAAAAGTTTGCATTCACACAAATGCTGTTTTCTATATTACCTACATTAAGTATTCATGAAAAAGATGGGGAGAAGGGCTTCTATGCAAGCTTCCTCAGACTCTTCTTTCCTTTGAAGCAAAAGCCAGAAGATGCTAGGAGTAGGGCAAAAAAAATCTCACTTCCATGGCACAGGCAAAGATCTATTGCTTTCTCTTTTTTTATGAAGAGACTTTTTTAATTTTCTTTTTATTTTTATAGTGAGGGGAAGGAAAGGAGAGAGGGAGAGAAACATCAATGTGTGGTTGTGTCTCTCACATCCCCTACTGGGGACTAGGCCCACAACCTGGGCATGTGCCCTAACTGGGAATCGAACCAGCAACCCTTTGGTTTGCAGGCCCGCACTCAATCCACTGAGCTACACCAGCCAGGGCAGATCTATTGCTTTCAAGGAGTGTGGTGGCAAGGAAGAGGAAAAGCAAAACATGCCTGGCTCTGAGGAAAGCATAGGAAATCTTTTACCTAGAACTAAAAAAAAAAACTCCTTTGCTCCTGGAGAAATAATACAAACAAAATACCCTCTACTTCTGGAGCAAAGGCAGGATGCTACAAACATATTAAAAATAGATCTGCTACTACTGGAGGAAGGACAGGAAACTCCTGCACAAGACCAAAGACAGATACAAGGAAGTTTGACTGCCACGGTGAGTATGGCAAGGGATACTAGGGAATTGCATTCCTGAAGCTCAGGTGCATTTCCTGAAACTCAGGAACTGTCTGAGACTGATACTGGACCAAGAAAACAGAGTACGTGCTATGCCCCCATGAGGAGCTAAGCAT
>CM052552.1:18377989-18405830 GCA_028533065.1 Trachops cirrhosus | reverse complement strand
TATAGATAAATTTTATTTGTATTTTATTTATATTATAAATGTAATATGCATTATATTATATTTACAGATTAATATATATTATGTGCTATATTTATATATATTTAAAACTATGTGTTTGTATTTATATTATATTTATTAAACTTATATTTATATTATATGAAATATATAATATTTATGTTTATAGTATATAATATATATAATCAGTCATATATATGACTTCAAGGATGAAATCTTGTTTTCTGTCACAAAATGGATGGACCTAGATGTTATTCTGCTGAGTGAAATAAGTCAGACAGAGAAAGACAAATTCCTGTTGATTTTCCTTATATGTGGAATCCCTGGGAATATACAAACAAGCATAGCAGTAACAGACTCAGATACATAGAACATTTTGAAGTTTGCCAGATAGGACGGGGTTGGGGAATGGGTCAGAAAGATGAAGGGATTAGTAAGTATAAATTACTACTACAGCATAGTCATGGGGATGTAAATTACAGCATAGTAAGTATAGTTAATTAAATTGTAAAAAAATGCCTAGACTTTGTGACAGTTAATTCCCTTAATGGAATAGAGTTATCTCTTACTATTCCTAATTGTTGGAACTTTTCAGTAACTCTCCTTACTGGGAAAATATGTTGTTATTTTATTACATAGAAAAGTAGAATTTCAAAAAAAAAAAAACCATATCATGGGCAAATAAACACAATCTTATTTTTTCTTTTTCTACCTTTATGCTTTTACTTCTTGATATTGCCTGAGATTGCTCTACCTGTGACCTCAAGTACTATGTTGAATAAGGGTGGTGAGAGTGAGCATCCTGGTATTATATCTGATGTTAGAAGTTCTCTTTTCTATCATTTTTCCCTTTTTTTAAACTTTCAATCTTTTATTTATCATTTTTTTCTTTTTTTATTACCATTGAGTCCCCTTATACCTCCCTCCCCTGGCAATCACCACAAAGTTGTCCATGTCAATGAGTCCTTTTTCCTTTTTGCTAAATCCCTCCATCACCTTACCTCCCCCACACTGGCTGTCATCTTGCTCTCCATCTATGAGTCTGTCTCTGTTTTTTTAGTTCAGTTTGTTCATTAGATTCTGCATATGAATGAAATCATATGGTATTTGTCTTTCTCTGACTTAATTATTTCACTTAGCATAATGTTCTCCAGGTCCATCCATTCTCTTGCAAAGGATAATATTTTCTTCTTTTTTTTATGACCAAGTAGTATTCCCTTGTGTAAATGTCACAAAGTTGTTTTATCCACTCATCTACTGATAGATATATGGGCTGTTTCCATATCTTGGCCATTGTAAATAATGCTTCAATGAACATAGGGGTATTCATGTACTTCTGAACAAGTGTTTTGTATTCCTTTGGATATACTCCCAGAAGTGGGATAGCTGAATAAAAGACAGATCCATTTTTAATTTTTTGAGATATCTCCTTACTGTTTTCCACTGTGGCTGTGCCAGTCTGAATGCCCACCAACAGTGCAAAAGGTTTGGTTCCCCTTTCTCCACATCATCATCAGCCCTTGTTGCTTGTTGATTTATTGATTATAGCCATTCTGACAGGTGTGAGATGGCATTTCATTGTGGTTTTAATTTGTATTTCTCTGAATGATTAGGGACCTTGAACAACTTTTCATATGTGTATTGCCCATCTGCGTGTTGTCTTTGGAGAAGTGTCTATTCAGGTCTTCTGCACAGTTTTTAATTGGATTGTATGTTTTTTGATGTTGAGTTTTGTAAGCTCTTTATAAATTTTGGATAAAAACCCCTTATCAGATGTATTGGCAATTTTGTTCTCGCAAATGTAGGTTGTCTTTTTATTTTGTTGATGTTTCCCTTTGTTGTACAAAAACGTATTAGTTTGATATAGTCCCATTTGTTTATCTTTTCTTTTGTTCCTGTTGCTTGGGGAGATATATCTGATAAAATATTGCTACATACAATGTCCGACATGTTGCTGCCTGTGTTTTCTTCTAGAATTTTTAATGGTTTTGGGTCTAATATGTAAGTCTTTAATCCATTCTGAGTTTATTCTTGTGTGTGGTGTAAGAAGGTGGTCTAGTTTCATTAATCTGCATGTCTGTCCAATTTTCCCAACATCTTTTATTGAATACACTATCTTTAGCTCATTGCATATGCTTGCTTTTTCTATTGAAATTAATTGACAATAAAGGTGTGAGTTTATTTCTGGGCTCTCTATTCTGTTCTATTGATCTATGTGTCTGTTTTTATGTCAGTACCAGGCTGTTTTGATTACTATGGCCATATAATACAGTTTGATATTAGGTAGCATGATTCCTCCAACTTCGTTCTTTCTCACGATTGTTGTTGCTATGCATAGCCTTTTGTGATTCCATATAAATTTTTGAAATATTTTATCTAGTTCTGTGAAATAGGTCATTGGAATCTTAATAGGAATTGTGTTGAATCTATAGATTGCTTTGGGTAGTATGGACATTTTAATGACATTAATTCTTCCTATCCATGAACACGGTATGTGCTTTTACCTATTTGTATCTTCTTCAATTTCTTTCTTCAGTGTCTTATAATTTGCCAAGTACAAGTCTTTTACATCCTTGGTTACATTTATACCTAGGTATCTTATTCTTTTTGAAGCAATTGTGAATGGCATTGTTTTCTTAATTACCCTTTATGTTAGTTCCTTATTGGCATATAAAGATGCAACTGATTTCTGGATATTAAATTTGTATCCTGATACTTTGCCGAGCTCACTTGTCAGTTCTAGCAGTTTCTTGGTGGAATCTTTGGTGTTCTCTATGTATAATATCATGTCATCTGCACATAAAGGGAGTTTTCTTTCTTCCTTTTCAATTTGCATGCCTTATATTTCTTCTTTTTGTCTGATTGCTGTGGCTAGGATTTCCAGTGGTACTATGTGGAATAAGAGAGGTAAAAGTGAACATCCGTGTCTTGTTCCCAATTTTAAGGAGAACACTTATAGTTTTGCCCATTGAGTATAATGCTGGCAGTGTGTTTGTCATATATGGCCTTTATTATGTTTATGTATGTTCCCTCTATTCCCACTTTGCTGAGAGTTTTGATCATAAGTAGTGCTGTATTTTATCAAGTGCTTTTTCTGCATCTATTGATATGATCATGTGGTTTTTGTACTTCATTATGTTTATGTCATGAATCACATTTATTGATTTGTGAAGGTTGAACCAATCTTGGATTCCCAGAATAAATTCCACTTGATCACTGTGAATGATCTTTTTGATGAATTGCTGTATTTGGTTTGCTAATATTTTGTTAAGGATTTTAGCATCTATGCTCATCAGAGATTTTGGCTAATAATTCTGGGGTTTTTTTGGAGTATCTTTAATTGGTTTTGGAATTAGGATAATGTTGGCCTTCTGAAATGAGCTTGGGAGCCTTCCCTCCTCTTGAAATTTTTGAAATAGTTAGAGAAGGAAAGGTATTAGTTCTTTTCAGAATGTTTGGTAAAACTCACCTGTGAAGCCATTCACTCTAGAGCTTTTGTTTGTTGGGAGTTTTTTTAAGTATATTTTACTGATTATGCTATTACAGTTTTCCTAAATTTTTCTACCCTTTATACCCCCTATGACCTGCACCCACACACCCTCCAGCATTCCACCCCTTAGATCATGTCTATGGGTTGTACATATAAGTTCTTTGGCTTTTCAATTTCCTATACTATTCTTAACCTCCCCCCATCTATTTTATGCCTACCAATTATGCTTCTTATTCCCTGTACCTTTCCCCTCCAGACTTCCCCTATCCCCACTGAAAAATCCCCATGTGATCTCCATTTCTCTGGTTCTGTTCCTCTTCTAGTTGTTTGCCTAGTTTTGTTTTTTTAGGTTCAGTTGTTCAGTTTGAGTGTTGTTGAGTTTGTTGTTTGAGTTGTTTGAGTTATGAGTTTGTTGTCATTTTACTGTTCATAGTTTTTGATCCTCTTCTATTTCTTAGATAAGTCCCTTTAACATTTCAATATAAGGGCTTGGTAATGATGAACTCCTATAGCTTTACCTTATTTGAGAAGTACTTCATCTGTTCTTCCATTCTAAATGATAGCTTTGCTGGATAGACTAAACTTGGATGTAGGTCCTTGGCTTTCATGACTTCAAATACTTCTTTCCAGCCCCTTCTTGACTGCAATGTTTCTTTTAAGAATCAGCTGATAGCCTTATGGGAACTCCTTTGTAGGTAACTCTCTCATTTTCTCTTGCTGCTTTTAAGATTCTCTCCTTATCTTTAATCTTGGGTAATTTAATGATGATGTGCCTTGGTGTGTTCCTCTTTGGGTCCAACTTGTTTGGGATTCTCTGAGCTTCCTGGACTTCCTGGAAGTCTATTTCCTTCATCAGATAGGAGTTTTCTTTCATTATTTGTTCAAATAAGTTTTCAATTTCTTGCTCTTGTTCTTCTCCTTCTGCTACCCCTGTAATTCGGATATTAGAGTGTTTAAAGTTGTCCTTAGGTTCCCAAGCCTCTCCTCATTTTTTGAATTCTTGTTTCTTCATTCTGTTCTGGTTGGATATTTATTTCTTCCTTTTGTTGCAAACCGTTGATTTGAGTCCTGGTTCCCTTCCCTTCACTGTTTGTTCCCTGTATATTTTGCTTTGTTTCACTTTGGGTAGCCTTCATTTCTTCCTTCATTTTGTGACTGACCTCAATCAGTTCTGTGAGCATCCTGATTGCCAGTGTTTTGAACTCTACATCAGAGAGATTGTCTATCTCCTTATCACTTAACTCTTTTTCTGGAGTTTTGATCTTTTCTTTCATTTGGGCCATATTTCTTTGTCTCAGCACACCTGTTATGTTGTAAGGAGGTGGAGCCTTAGGTACTCACCAGGGCAGGGCAACCCTCTTTGCTGCATTCTTTGGTGCTGTCTGTGGGGGAGGGGTCAGAGAGGGAACATTGCTGCTAGGTTGCTCCACTCTAGGCCCACTTTTCAACACACTCTCCTGTGAGACTAAGAGTTTCTCCCACCATCACATCCCCCACAGTATTTTACAGCTAGTTTTGAGTTTTTAGTTTCCTGTTCAGCCAGTCCCACCTCACCTGCGCAGTCCGGCCTTGTAGTGCATCCTCTCTGCTCAGCTGCCCATCTCCCATTCTGCTACTCCTACTGGTCTGAGTGAATGTTTCTTTAACTCGTTGGTTGTCAGAGTTCCATGCAGTTTGATTTTATGGCCCTTATGTTTATTATTTTTAAGTTGGTTGTTATCCTTCTTTTGGATGTGTGAGGTAGCAAAGCATTTCTGCCTATGCCTCCATCTTGGCCAGAACACTGTTGGGAGTTTTGTTGTTGTTGTTGTTTTTGTTGTTTGTTTGTTTGTTTTTACTACTTCAATTTCATTAGGTATAATTTATCTATTCCAATTCTCTGATTCTTCCTGATTAAGTTTTAGAAAGTTGCGTTTCTAGGAATTTATCCATTTCATCCAGGTTGTCAAGTTTGTTGGCATACAGTTGTTCATAATATTTTCTTACAATCTTTTGTATTTCTTTGGTGTCCGTTGTTATTTCTTCTTTTCATTTCTGATTTTATTTATTTGGGTCCTATCTCTTTTTTTCTTGATGAGTGTAGTTAAAGTTTCGTCAATCTTGTTTATCTTTTCAAAGAATCAGCTCCCAGATTCTTTGATCTTTTGTATCTTTTTTATGCTCTATTTCATTTATTTCTGCTCTGATGTTAATTATTTCCTTCATTCTACTCACATTGGGCTCTGTTTTTTGTTCTTTTTCAAGTTCCTTTAAGTATGAAGTTAGATTGTTTGCTTGAGCTTTATCTTGTTTTTTTTTTTTTTTGAGTTATGCCTATAATGCTATATATTTCCTTCTCAGGATTGCTTTCCCAGTGTCCCACAGATTTCAGACTGTTGTGTCTTCCTTTTCATTTATTTCACAGTATCTTTTGATTTCTTCCTTGACCTCATTATTGACCCATTTATTGTTTAATAACATTTTATTTAGCAATCAGATGACAGTCTAATTTGTGCTCCCTTGTATGTAACTACCTGCGCTTCTCTTGCAGCTCTTAGGATTTTTGCCTTGTCTTTAAGCTTTGCCATTTTACAAACTTAGGGTGAGACAAAAATAATGATCAGATTTGGTCATTATTTCTTCAAATAGATTCTCAATCGCTTGCTCACTCTCTTCTCCTTCTGGGATTCCCATGATATGGATATTGTTATGCTTCATGTTGTCCAAAACATTTCTTATGCTCTCCTCATTTTTTTAAAATTCTTTTTTCTCTTTGCTGTACTGCTTCAGTGCTGTTGGTTTTTTTTCCTACCTTGTCTTCCAAATCACAGATTCGATGCTCTACTTCATCTAATCTATTGTTTATTCCTTCCAGTGTATTATTTATACAGATTTTGCATTCTTTATTTGTGACTGGTCCTTTTTTATGGTTTCTATATCTTTTTTCATGCTGTTGAGTATCATTATAAGCATTACTCTAAACTCTCTATCTGATAAATTGCTTGCCATCATTTTATCTAGTTCTTTTTCAGGTTAATTCTCATTTGGAGCCTGTTTCTTTGTCTTTCCATTTTGGCTGCCACTTTGTGTTTGTTTCTAAGTATTAGGTTGATCTGCAAAGACTCTGGAGTAGGCCTTTGTCACATGCTACTTGTGCCTGTACCTGGTCAACTTTTTTGAAGCTATCAGTGATCCACTGTGCGTGGATCCTTCTGCTGGGCCTGTGTGTGTGCAAAAAGAACCAGGCTGCACACCAAGGCCAGCTTTTACCAGCACCAGGACTGGGGGAGGGTCATCTACCTCCACAGAGCTCCCAAATATCTGCCTTAGTTGCTAATCAGTGATATAGCCTCAAGATGTGCTAAGTGGAGCCAGACTTAAGCTCCCCAGTTTAGGGAAGAGTAATTCTTGTGGGTGGGGCAATTGCTTCCTCTCAGGCTAATGACACTTTGAGAGGAGTGCTCTGCCTGAGAAGGATGGCCTCTGTAGCATGGGGAATGCCTCAGCACAGGGATCCTGGTGGCTGTTCCTTCAGTACTCTCTCCAGAGCCACCACCTGCAGACTCTCCTCAAGTGTCTCTAGTCCACTCTGCCTTCCCTCTGCCAGAGCCAAGACTAAGTAGCAGCAAGTGGAATTTTGTGCATTGGCCCTTTAAGAGGCTCTCTTCATCTCTAGCTTTTCTGCCTGGCAGACAGAAACACTGTTGCTTTTCATAGCTGGGTGTTTTCTGGGTTCTTTTCCTGGCTCTGGTGCTGGAGGCTGGGGAGCCCAGCTTGGGTTTAGACTCCACACTTCACAGTGGAACCATCCCAGCTGCTGAAATAGCCCTCCAGCACTTCAGCTGTTGCCCCCCCAGGGGGAGTGCAGACAGCCCTCTCCTGCTTCCTTAGCACTTCCTACCAGTCATGTTGTGATGATGCAGCTTCTTCTGTGTGTCTGTGGTTATAAGGCTTCTCTCCAGCTAGTGTTCAGTTGGTTATTCAGTATGATTTCTCTATGATGTTTTTGTAATTCCAGAATAATTGGAATTACAAAAGTCCCCAGAAGGAAATTGGTATAGTTACCATCTGGGGTCTCCCAGAGGAAAAGTTTTCAATCTTTTACTATTTAGTATAAAATTAGCTGTAAGTTTTTCATATATGGCCTGTATTATGATGAGGTATATTCTTTCTATACCCATTTTATTGAGGGTTTTTATATTGAAGGTGTGTTGAATTTTGTCAAATGTTTTTCTGCATCTATCGAGATGATCATATATTTTTTATTATTTTTATTCAACTGTAGTTGACATACAATATTATATTAGTTTCAGGTGTACAACATAGTGATTTGACATTTATATACCTTATGATGTGATCACACAGTAAGTCTTGCAACCCTCTGTCACTATGCAAAGTTATATGATAGTATTGACTATATTCCCTGTGCTGTACACTACATCACTGTATCTTATTTATTTCATAACTGGAAGTTTTAACCTCTTATTCCCCTTCACATTTTCACCTATTCTCCCACCCTCTTCACATCTGTCAATCATCAGCTTGTTCTTTGTATCTACAAGTTTGTTTTTGTTTTATTTTTTTGTTTGTGTTTTTATTCATTTTTTAGAGACTTTATTTATTTATTTTTAGAGAGAGGGGAAGGGAAGGAGAAAGAGAGGGAGAGAAACATCTATGTATGATTGCCTCTGTCACACCCCCCACTAGGGACCTACAACCCAGGCATATGCCCTGACTGGGAATCAAACCAGCCACTCTTTACTTTGCAGGCCAATGCTCAATCCACTGAGCCACACCAGGCAAGGCTGTTTGTGTTTTTTAGACTCCACGTACAAGTGAAATAATATGGCATTGACCTTTTCCTTCTGACTTATTTTACTTAGCATAATGTCTTCAAAGTTCATTCATGTTGTCACAAATGGCAAGATCTCATTCTTTTTAATTGCTGAATTATATTCCATTGTATATACATATACCACACCTGGTTTATCCATTCCTTTATTGATGGACACCTAGGTTGCTTCCATACCTACTGAATGGGAGAAGATATTTGCCCATTCATGTGAAAGGGACTGTTATTTGTGGGGGAATGATGTATAAATGAAATATGAATGGGAGGGGAGTTAGAGGAGATGACTTGGAGCATTTAAAATGATTGCTTACTGACCTAAGGACCCCACTGAGGTTGAAAACTATATTAGATGCACAATATTTTCAGTGCTACTACTTTCTCTCACAGTGGTCAGTATGAAATTGGAGAAATCGGGTGTTTGGAGGGATTCAAAACTGAGATGAAATAGTGCAGATGATGTATTTGGAGATCATGGGGATAAGGATGCAGTAAGTTCTAAATTGAATTGCCCTGAGATCCTGGCTGGATAAAAAAAGAAGTGAAGAGAAGATGGAAGGGTTGGAGGCACTGAACACCTCAATGAAGTCAAATAGCATATGACATGGGACCCAGCCATTTTTTAAAAGATTTGAGTGACAATGTGATATTGGAGTTAAGTTCTTTAGAAGTGAATTCGTAGTCAGTGATGCCAACTGACTGAGGGTAGTTGAGGTGTTAAGAAGTTAAAGGGCAGGGAGGTAAGGCCAATATGTATGGAATGGGTCTTTCATGTGTATATTGTTGTAGTTGCCTAAGATAAGGATAGGACTTGGAATCTCAAGCCTTTTGAGGTGGTCCTTACAGTATAGAGAAGAGTAAGGATTATGCCCACATCTATTCACCACTCTCAGCCCCAACCCCTTGGTTAGTAGTCAGCACTGGGGAGGAATATACAGGAATCAACAGGATCAGGAGAAAAGCTGATTTCAGGGAAAGCCAGGAAGTCAAGGGAATATTTTGAAACAATTTACTTTCTCGTTTGTTATGTGGTTTATTTGTTGGTTTTTAAACTGGGTGGGAAAAGCACAAGAACACGTTTTACTATTTTGGTCCTATATAGTCCTGGAATGGCAATAAGAAGGCCAGCCTCTATCTTAAACTCAGGTAAGTCATTATGAACCCTAGTGTGACTATTTGTATAATAAGAGAATCGGAATGCATGAGCTCTACATTTTTCATTGTTTTTAATATCTAGGGGTTCTAAGTAAAACTGCCAAGGTATGCCAGAGATACGACAGCTCTTCTCTAAAAGTGTATCTTATCTGGAGAGAAAGAACCTATTATGAGGAAACATAAAGCTTACTTGTTAAAACTGCAAATCCTATCAAAAAATACTGACTGCAGACACCACAGTGCATCTTTTTTCACTGGAAGAATCCTAAAATTGATGGACCAGTATAATTTAGTGGTTAAGCACTTCAGTTTTGGGGATTAACTGTTTTCTATTAATCAGATTTGAAATGTAGGTAGGTTATATTTGACTTTTTTGCATATCATTTTCCTCAATAAGAAAATGAGGATAGTAGTATCTATTTTGTAGAATTATTGTAAATATTAAATAAAATTGTACATGTAAGGCTTTTAGCAGTGACAAGTATTTTTTAAAAACTCAATATGCATTAACTATCATTATAATTATTATAATAATTATAGAAGGAACCAAATGTTACATTTCTGCTGTCTAAAGCTCTATAAACAAGGAAATATCTGAAAGAAAAGTGTGTAAAAAATAAATAAATGGGAATCACTATCCCATTTTATGGAGCCCTGTCCCTAACATGGGAAATTTCGAAGCATGTCATGAAGTCTCGATCTTTCAGGAAAGGTTGGAGGTCCCATCAATCAAACAGCAGCATATTCTTCTCTTATCCTTGGAAATCATGTCTCCAGATGTTTCTAGGTTTTTATTTTTCACCAAACCAGAAGGAATTTCCCAATTGAGGATACCTGGTGATTTTTCTTTTTATTCCCTCTTTTCCCTTTAGAGTTCTCCTTCATAAATTTCATTCCTTTCCCCCACTTTTCACCCCTCCTTAACTATTTATTCTACTTTTAACACTTCCATTCTCTTTATTCAACTACAGTTCTTCTCCTTTCTTCCATTTTACAACTTTTATTCTACATAATGCCATCCTTTTTATTCTACATCACCCCTCCCCTTTATTCTAAATCACCCCTTCAGCCCTTTAGTCCACAGCATGCCCTCCTCTTTATTACATGTCATCCTTTCCTCTTTATCCACATCACCCCCCTTATTCCACATCTTTCCATCCTTTTCTTCCACAACACCCTCCTCTTTCTTCCAGTCTCTCTATCCCTTACTACCATACTATCCTTCCCCTTTATTCCACATCAACCTCTTCTCCTTTATTCCTCTTCCCTACCTCTCTTTCTTCTTCAGTTCCAACCAAAGCTTCCCAACTCACCAACAAAATTTTAAATTAAAAAACACAGTAGCCATGAATATGCTGCTGTCACAATACAGATGTTTATTAATGATTAAATGCCAGAGAAGTTTTAACAATCACAAATCTTCGAGCTCTGCAGTTGTTACCCAATATGTGATCAATTTCTATCCCTCAATACAATACATTCTTCATTCTATGGACCTTAGCAGTTGTTATCCCTCAGTATCAGCTATAGTTTTAGATGTCATACATAACCCATATCTGTGTGTTACCAGAGCATGTCCCCCAAATTTGTACCATCCTGCACAGGGGAACTACAGAGACAATAGATAAGAACATTTGTAATCAGGTGACTTTTACTACTTGGAAATATATCCATCCCTAACTAGCTGTTTTTGCTGACAACTGGGTGAGAACACCAGCTATCTGTAAAGCAAATCTAGGTAATATAATTGAATTTTTTCCTCTAACTTTTGACCAAAGAAAAGCTAATTAGACTTACATTTAAGATCACCCTTTTGGCTCTACTTGAGCAAAACTGCACATATTTTAGGAGTGGCTGCTTCACAAGCCACTGGTCTAAATAATTTGGGGAAATGAACTATTCTGAGCCGGTGGAGTTCCTGCGGGGACACGGCTATGAGTTGCTGTGACATGGTTTAGCATTGTTTGTCAGTTGTCAGTAGGCTGACCTAACATCCTAGCATGCCTCTTGAGGGCCTTTCCAATTGAGCTCTCGGGAGAAGGGTAGGAAAGTCAGGAAAAACATGCAATCCCCTTTGGGGAAGGGAAAGCACCTCAAGATTTGTGAGCTTCTCTGGGACAGGTATTTACCACAAATGTCACATCAATTAAAGTAAGGGATGTAATGTGGCAAAGCCAGGATCAGGGGTAAAAGAGAAAGGCAAGGTAGCACCAGGGAGCCTGGGCCTGACACAGAAACACCTGTTTTTACCAGCTGAAGGGACCAAGCATCCCCATTGAAGGGGCTGGCAGTGTGTTTGGACTTCTCAGCCTGACCCGAGCATCAGGTAGAACTCCTTCTCACCCTCAGATCTTTACCTTCAAGACATACTCTTTAATGTTTCCTGTGACATCCCAGGTCTACCCCCACCCTTTTCCCCTGTCTGGCACCTTATAGAAGGAAAAACTCCTAAGGAAAGAAGTAGCTGATGCCAGTTTTGGCCTCCTTCTCCCGGGGCACACGGAGCAATGGGCGGTCTTGCTCCAGAATGGGGGGGTTACCCGCTCCTTCCTCATCGTCATGGGAACAGGCAGTGCCGGGAGGCACAGAGGAACCTGGAAAATAGGAATAATGTTAACTTCTTACTTTGCACAACACCCAAGGAACTAAGACCTAATTTTGAGCTTCAAATACAGTGAGTATGAGGCAAGAAGTTAGGGCAGGAATGGTTATCCCCATTAGATTTCTAAGAAAACTGCAGCCTAAGAGTAGAATACAGACCTTTAAATCTAAGCCCACTGTTGAAGCAGGGGTCTGGGGGAGGAGGGCTTGGTTAGAGAACAGAGAGTGTTAGATTCCCCATGCTTAGAGCAAATAGCCAATACCTCTGGGGAGGCAGGGAAGAATGCAGCCTCCTACCAACCACCACCACCCTACAAGCAGACTAACTAATTTTACTAAGCAAATGAGTAATAAAGCTGGAGCCAGAAGCTTACAGCACTTCATGGAGGGGAGAAAGCAGGTGTCGATCTTCAATGACTCTGGGAAGGGCTTGTAGTTCATTACTTGACCGGGCTGAGATTTGTTTTTAAGCAGGGTGGTATCTACAGGAAATATAACATCTGTATCTTCTTTATGGAACTGGATTGCCTTTGAATTCTGAATTTTGTTAGAGTCAAGATAATTAGGCATTGGTACTGCTTCCACATTCATGATTTCTTCAAGATTGACGGCAGGGTCTGGCTGAAGGTCTGGGATTGTACTTAAAATGGAGACATCTTCAGGTTGTGGAATCACACTGGTAACTTCATCTTCTTCAAAAGTGTTGGCTTGGCCTTTCTGAGAATCTGAAATTTCATTATGAATTTCAGCATCCTTGAACCCTAGAACCACACTGAGAACTGAGCCATCTTCAAGATTGGGCTTTTCTTCAGAGTCTTGGATTCCACTAGTATCAGAAGCTTCTTCATGTCCTGGGATTTCTTCAGCATCTGAGGCTTCTTCATTGTTTGGGGCTCCACTCACATCTGAGGATTCTTCCTCATCTTGAATCTCATCTACATCAGAGACATCTTCAGGACTCGTTACCACATGGAGAGCTGGGACCTCTTCAAGGTTGGATGCTTCTCCAGAACCTGCAATTCCATTAAACTCTGGAGTTATTTCATAATCTGGAATCTCTTCAGTACCTGAGGTTTCTTCATGATTTGGAACTCCATCAAGAGCTGGGACCTCTTCAAGACTGAGATCTTCTTCAGAGTCTGAGAGTCCATTAACCTCTGGGGATTCTTCATGATTTGGAATTTCATGACCACCAGGGACTTCTTCAGGGCTTGGTATCACATGAAGAGCTGGGACTTCTTCAAAATCAAGATCTTCATCAGAATCTGAAATCCCATTGATTTCTGGTACTTCTTCATGGTCTGAAATGTCTTCAGCATTTAAGGCTTCATTATTTGGGATTTCATCAAGAGCTGGAAGTTCTTCAAAATTGGGATCTTCTTCAGAATCTGGGTTTTCATCATTATCTGAATCATCTGCATGGTCTGGGATGGCATCAAGATAGGGAACTTCTGCAAGGTCAAGAATTTGGTAGTTTTCAAAATTTGGTCCTTCTTCAAGGTTGTGGTTTGGGATTTCTCCAGGGTTCGGGACTTCTTGCACATCTGGGGCTCCTTCGGGGCCTGGGACCATATCAAAATATGGTATTTCTTCAAAGTCTGGGATTTCAATCAGTTCTGGAATTTCACCATCAGGATCTAAAATATCCTCAAGGGGAGGAAGATCATCAAAATTCACTGTATCATCATCATCATCATCATCATCCTCATTGTCATTATCATCTTCATCAAGCTCTGGTATGCCTTCAAGAATTGGGCCTTGAATCTCAAGGTCATTTGGGATCTCAAGACCTTGGACCTCTCCAAAGACTATGCCTTCATTGAGATATTCAAATACTAGCTCGTCATTAACTGTCACATCTTCCTCAGAGGACTCATCTTCCTCAAGGGGCTCATGTTCAGCAAGGACCTGGCCTTTGGGAATGGCCTTACCTTCAACAAGGGAATGACCTTCAGCAAGGGCCTGACCTTCAGCAAGGGTATGATCTCTAGCAGGGAACTGACCTTCATCAAAGGGCTTGCTTTGACCAAGGACAGCAGCCCGGGCTTCAGCAGAGTTTTCCACTGGATCAGAAAGTAAAGCATCTTCTTCCATCTTTATACGTGCACTCCTGAATGAGAATGAATTTGAAAAAGCAAGTAAGTTTGTATACTTAGACTTATTGACAAAAGATAGTGTGGGATTGAAACCCCCATAAAAGATCCTGCTTCATGCTACACATAAACAAACCAAGGAAACACTCACTGGATCTTCCTCAAATTCCTGCGTCTGATAAAATCAAGGGCTTCAGGGCTGGATTTCCACACACGCTTAGCAACCTGCCTCTGAATATGAGGAGGCACCTAAAGGTAAAATTAGCAATGTTAGCCTTTATTAAACAACTTTTTTAATTTTATACTCATTTCTATTAGTTACCTAGGACTGAAGGCACTACAACCAGCTAATGTGGGAAGAATTTCTAGATTAGGAGACTTTGCAGTATCTTTGGCTACCCTCAAGGATATATGTACAACTTCTCCCTGCCTTATGAATATGAGAGAGAACTGTGAAATAAGTGTTTCTAAAACTTCCACCTACCTGGAAGAGGATATCCCAGTTATCAATCATGGCACGGACCACATTGACAGAAGCAACATAGTGGTCAATCCCCAGTCTTGTTTTCCTGGATTCCTTCTTGGCAAATTTCCCCTTCTTCAGGAGAGCAGATCCAAACACCAAGGCCAAATTGGTGGAAGTCATTCGGTTGCCAGAAACCTAGGTAAAAGAGAGCAGAAAGTGGTTGATGCTGAGGTAGTAATAAAAGTTATACAAATGAAAGTGTATTTTATTCTTATTTCCCTTCTTCCTCTGTCTCTGTCTCTTTCACATACTCTCACACACGTCCTGGCCACAGCCTTCACTACCCTTTCCCAGAGCTTTTTACCAGCTGTCCATCATTGCCAATGGAGTCTTCGCAGTTCTCAGTAATTTTATGCAGGGCCTTCAGCAGACGCTCCAGGGTGTCACTGTGGCAGGGTGGCATCAGGTAAACCAGCAATTGCAGGGCAGAAAGCTGATCCTGTGGCTTCAGAGCTAGAGGAAGGAAAACAAGTGCGGCTCAGGGGCTAGCTTTGGCAACAACCCCATACCAGAAAAAAATGTGATTCTGGTTGAAAATCACTGAAGTCATGAAGAAAGTCCCCAGTCATCTTTTCTTTGCTCATGCCCAGCACATTTGAGCCCAGAAGCCCTAAAAGCAAGAAAGGTTCTTATCAAAATCAAACCCCTTCTGCAGAAAGTAAGTTCTTTTTTATCCTGAGAGGACACACAGAGCTTCAAGAAGCTCTGGAGAAATTTCCAAATGGCAGACTTATAATAAAATATGATGAGATACAAGGAAAGTAGTCTGAAGAGATGTTTTCATCTTTAGATGTTTATTCTGTCTTAATTCCTCGGGGTCCTATAGCCTGAGTTCTGCCCCTAAACCCCCATACTCCCTGTACTATTTCCTTTCTTTGCCCAACAAGGAAGAAGGGAGAGCAGAAGACTCACTTGCTGTCAGGAGGAAGGACATGTACAGATCATCTGGCAGCAGAGAGTCCTTCATGTCACGGAAAAACTCCTTGAGGAGTGCAGCAACATCATGCACATTCTGAGTGTCATCCAACACTACATCCAGACCTCGATCAAATTCTTCACGGAGCTATAAAAAGGGAGAGAATATATGGAATGTCTGCCTTGCCCACCACAGGCTCCCTCCTAGTCATTACTTTAATAAGTCTCGGGCTGCAGTGGAGATAGCTGGTAATACCATGTGCCTGCTACAGGAAACTCCCCTGAGGAATATGGGGGAGAGTCCACCTCACTTGCTTTTTCTCAAAGAACAAAAGTGTAAACAAAACCAGCTTACTTGACGCACTCTCTCCTCAGAGTATTCCAGGGTGAAAATCCCCACTGTGCTTAATCCTGAAAGAAAAGATCAGGTATGCTCAGAATCTCTGGTCTTTTTCTCCAAGGGCATTTCCTTTCTCCTCCCATCTGTATTCAGATCCCAACTGATAGCAGGGAAAGATTCTAAGCCTTTCATCCTGCAATCTCTTTTCTCTCCCCATTTCTAGAACATCATCCTTTCTCTGTAATTGACTTCAACCTTGATTTAACCATCATTTTCAGCCCCCTTACCATGTTTCTCAATGAAGTTGCAGCAAGCCTCTACAACTTGGGGAATTTGTTTAGCAATCGGATTGAGGCTCATTTTCCTTTTGGATCCCAGAAGTCTCTGGCCAATTGGAAAGGAAATCCTGGAAAGTTGAAGGGTCTGAAGCAGCAGGGCCCCATCCTCCAGTTCAGCCAGGCTATCCACAGATACTGCACCCTGTGGAGAAACCTTCCTGAGGATTGCATCACATTCATAACAAGAGACATTCTTTTTGTGGCAAGCAAGGTACTCTTCTCCAACATGTTCCGTTCACCTCCCCATCCCTCTGAGGACACAGACCTTTACTGTTCCTACCCACATCCCCGAATACCTCAGGAAGGCCCCCTGCCTGAACGCTGGTAGGTTTAACTCACTCTACGCCCACGGCGAGTGAACTCTCTGGGCAAGGAAGGCTCATCCCGTTGACGATTGAAAAAGCGCCTGATGCGGCCAAACATCCTTTGCACTATGTTTCCCCTACGACGGCCGGCAGTCTGACCCATAGATTCTTCAATCTGCATCGTGGCTCTTAGTTCAAGATGCTTGCCGCGGGTAAGCTCATTCACCAGCACCTCTTCCAGACGAATGCCAAACGTCTTGAGTGATTCCACCGAGGAGTCTGGGAGAAAAAGAATGAAAAACGTCAACGCTCCACTGCGCTTAGATAAGGAGGAATTGCAGGGGCTGTGGCACTCTTCTAAGCAACCTCCCACAGCCAACCCCAACCCCTCCAAATCCGCAGCGCCCCTCCCTGGGGAGTGAGCCAAAAAGCCCCTGCAGTGGTTTGGCTGAAGGACTCCCTTCACTCAGCTACCCCAAGGGAGTTCAAGTTCCCTGCCTTAAGTCCTGCCACGGGGTGACTACCTTGAAGCACCTAGGGCAATTTCTTCTGAGAGATCAGTCAGGGGTGGATCTTAAGCAGGAAGGCTTAGGCAGATTTGCTGGGACCGCCCCGAGTGCCAGAGAGCGCCTGCCGTTAGCATTTCCTGCAATCATCCCCTACAGGGTTTCTGGGAGGGGGGGGTGAGTGCCCCCAGGGGAAGTGGGCACCGCTCAGTCTTCCAGGGGCTAGGGACACAATACAGGAGGGGTGCAGCATCCCATTTCTTTCCTAAGGAAACTAAAAGAGCTCCTCACCCCTCTGTTGTCCTCTAAGAATGAGAAACCACTTCTCCAAGGTGTTTGGACTGTCAATAGGCAGAGCTATGGGAAGTAAAAAGAAAAGACACGTACACTTACACAAATAGGATTTGATAAGTGACTAAAACTTCTCAATGCATTGATTGGCAGGAATTGGGGGTGGGGGAGCAGTAAACAGCTCTGATTAGCCCGGGAAATATTTTGCTTTCTCTCAACCTCAGTTTCCCCGTTTAACAATGGGACTAATCCTATCTAACATGTATGAGACTACAAGAATTTAACCAAACTATACAATCTTAGGCTCTGTGTGCCCACACACCAGTAGTAGCTCAACACACGCTTAAAACATAAATTCCAGGACTTTGAGCGTCGGGACAGTGCAACAGGCGAAGGGAAGGGCTCTGTTTGCGACACCTCCGCGACTAGGAGTCACCAAGTAACTGCGGGCATGTTCACACCCGGGATGCTGTTTGCTCCACCCGCTGCAGCTGGAGAAGCAGCAACCCACGCTGTCCCCAAGCTCTGACCCCCGCAGCAGCCGCTGCCTGAGGGGTCTCCTCTCCCTTTGCTCAGCTACTTTCTGCTGCGTCCGCTGTGCCCACCTGACGAACTTACTGCGCCTTTTCAATTACGGCAGGAGTGCCTCTAGGCTTGTGTGACCCCCTCTCGCCTCCCTTCAACTGCAGTCTGAGCCCATACCCGTGACAACCCTGGCAACTCAAACTCCGTCCAATGCTAGGTCTCACTCATTCCCCTGCAGCCAGCTGAGCAGGGCTGCTACCTCAGCGTACCTCCCACCGTTGCTCTACGCTAGGATTGGCGTGTGTGTGTGTGTGTGTGTGTGTGTGTGTGTGTGTGTGTGTCACTGTCTCGCTGCCTCTCTTACTCTCTCTCAACCGTGCTGTCTTGGTCTATCCCAGTCCTCTCTCAGACTGTCTTTCTGCGCCTCCCTTCAGCTCTGCCTCCTTTTCGAACCACACCTGGTGCATGTCTCTTCACCTGTCCTCTGTCAACTTGTCTGTCCCTGACATCTGCCTGTGGGGCTTGCTGCCTCAAGCTGCAAGCCTCTGACCCACCTGAACTAATCTTTACCTCTTCTGCAATTCAACAAACACCCTTCAACTCCCACTTCTTCAGTTTTCGGGGCGCCAGGAGAACAGACCAGGTCTGAGACCAGGTTCGCACCTCTGCTACCCTTCCGGACCTCCAACTGACCCCCATCCCACCCCGGAGAGTCCACTCGCCAGAGAGCGAGTATGCCACACTCCGGAATACTGCTCACCTCGGTCAGGTTTAAATTCAGGGAGGAAATGTCTGGCCACGAGTTCGTGGTAAGCAGTCTCTTGCAGCTTCAGACGCTCCAGCTCCGAGAGGCTGTGTATTGATATCATCTTCGTCCTGCGGTCCGGGTTGTGTCCTGGGGCTCCTCCCAGGACGTTCACTAAAAAAATGAAGGTGGACAACAACAGCAAGGGGGGCATGATTCTGGGGCACCGTGTCCTTGCTGCCTTCAGAAAAGGAATGCAGCCACCCATTCTGGAATCGGATGATTATCAAAGCTGCATCATCCAATTGTCACTGGACCTGGTGTAGGGAACTATGGGGTGGGGGGGAGGTTGGTAGAGGAGGAGGGAAAACTGGGAGGCGGCTTCACCCTTAAGCAGAGCTGCCTCTGGTTGCTTATTAAAAAGAAAAAAATCGGACTTAAAAAAAAATCATCCCTGAACTGACAGTCCAGAAAAAAGAAAACCTAATTAGGCAAAAAGAAAAAAGATTTTAAAAAAAGAAAGAAAAGAAAAGAAAAAGAAAAGAAAGCCAAACTTACAATTTTAAAATGCACATTGAAAGAATAAGGTAATATTTTTCCATTAATTAGACCATTGATGAAATTTATTTTTATTTTTTAATGATAATACTCGATGCTGTCCAGGTTGGGTGAAAATGGCATATCTATCTATGTTAGGAACCCTGTAAATTTGTACAATTATTCCAGAAAGCAAACTGGAGACCTGAGTCTTAAGTCAAAAATCATCCTCAGGCCCTTTGACTCAAAAATTCCCCTTCTAGGAATCTATCCTAATAGAATCTTCCTATAGACAGGAAAAAACATATTTACATGAGCCATAACAGTCAAAAATTAAGGGTGAAAAAAGCTAACATAGCAATGAGACTAATTCTATAAATTATGGAATGATCACAGTATGGAAATTTATACAATCATTAAAAGGATGCTTTTGTTTGTTTATCTTTCCTTTTTATTGAATATTGGGGTGATATTGGTTAATAAAATCATGTAGGTTTCAGGTATACAGTTTTATAATACATCATCTGTATACTGTATTGTGTGTTCACCACCCCAAATCAAGTCTCCTTCCATCACCATTTATCCCCCCTTTACCCTCTTCTACTTCTTCCCATTTCCTTTTCCCCTTGGTAATCACCAAAAATGATATTTACAAAGAGCTCTCAAACCACAAATACAAAATATAGAATTGTATTAATTATGATTACAACTATATGAAGAAAAACATGCATGAAAATAAGACTAAAAGAAATGCACTCAAATACTATCAGTATCTGTATTAAGTGATAAGATTTTGTTTGCCTTTTGCCTTCTATTTACCATAAATTGTGTGACTTGATTACTTTTATGAAAAAATCCATTTTTACCAAAACAAACAAGCATCATTTCCAGAACATTTCTAATGAGATTCCTTACACAGGATTGGTGATCAGAGTGAAGTTTGTCTTGGTGTACTGGCTAGCCTGTCCCTTCTCCATGATGCCCACTCCCAGGCTGCTCAGGATCCCCCCAGTGGGGATCTCCCTGGACCCAAACAGCATCCTTTTGTGCACACCCTCACTTATATTGTTTCTTTGTTATTTCATTTATCCATAAAAGAGAAACCTGTACTAAATGCCCACTTTGTTCCAGGCACTAAAGAATCAAATATGAGCAAGATAATACTAGTCTTTTCACAAAGGATTTAACTGTGCGTTGAAAGAGATACACAGGTTAGCAACAATTTATAAAACCTTGTGATAAGTCAGTCAGCCAAGATATAAACAAAGTACTGTGAGAGCAGAAAGGAGGAAACATCTAAGTCTGCCTGGAGACAGGGAGGGGGGAGTGTCCAGAAAGAGAGAACAGCTTGTGCAAAGGCAAGGAGAGAAGAACGGTGAGAGGTTGTTATATTCTTAAAGCTGTATAAAGGAGATGGAAGGAGATAATTCTGGATAAGCAGGGGTGAGATCATGAATGTCCCTGTTAGCCATGTTAAAGAGCTAGACTTTCTCCTGAAGGCAATAGGGGACTACTGCAGGGTTGTGAATAGGGAGTGACAGAGTCAGAGCTGCAGCTTGGAAAAATCACATAGAGTAGTCAAAAGCCTGGTTTGGGTACAAAGCCTGAAATAGGTAGATCAGCCAAGGGGCAAGAGATGCTAACACAAATTAGTGTCACTAGAGCCAGAGCCTGGGATGGATTGTATGTGTAGAATTGACAGGACTTATGGGAATTCTTTACTGTAATGGAAAAGAAAAGATTTAAGATAGCTCTGAGGTTTACGATTTGGGTGCATGTGTGCATGCTAGCTCCTGACAGAGAAAATAATTTGGAACATGGGAAACTAAACCTTTTGACAAGAAGGGACGTTGTCACAGGCCACTTTTCTGGGCTTCTCTTTTAAGATAATATTCTATATATTATTGGCATAGGGCTTGAATTTCAAAGATCAGATAATGTTGCTTTGCCAGGGAAAAGGTAGGTAGGAGTTTATCAATCAATAATTTATATAAATTACTTTTATCCAAAAAAAAATCTGACCCTATTTTTGTTTCCAAAATTCTCTTTTGCCCACTTTCCTTAATGCTTAAAGTCACAGATGTCATAAGTAAATGCCGACCAGATAAGTAAAATGAAGTATGAGAAAGGATGAGAAGTCTTTCTACAGATTTTGAACTGAGTTAAGATGAAAAATGTTACCATGTCTTTTTAAAGGTTCTTCAATCAGCCCAAGATGAATGCCAAAGCCCAACCAACAAACTGCATCCACAAAATGACCATTTCAACCAAAGGTACATGCACATAACCTAACCTTAGTCCCAGAGTAAGCCTCTAGCAATCCCCCATTCACAATTGCAGGTCCAACACCTGTTAGCTGGGGGGTGTCATCCTGACACTCACAACCTAGCTCTGGCTTCATTTTTCTAACATAGCTCCCCCCTCCCCTTGTCCCAATTCAGACATTGTTGTACCTGTTTTGGAGCTGCAGCTATTTCTTCTTGCCGAGGCTTACCACATCTGATTATCCAAAGAGTATAGCTGGTTCTTTCTCCCAGAAATCAAGACAAAAATCAATCCCTCTCCCCCCACCCAAATAAGGTAAGAACAACCTCAAAACAACACCAGGAAAAAGAGAGAGGAAAAAAAGCCTTTGAGAGATGAGTCAGCCTAAATGCTTACAATTCTGAAAGAAATCAAAGGCCTTAGAATAAATCGTTTGTCATTGCCTCCTGCTCAAATATACAGGGCTAAACTTAAGAGCAATCATATGCTGCAGTTCTGCCAGCACAATTGACACTGTCTTGCTTACCTTCAACCCTCTCAAGGCACCAGAAGAATACAAGACATAAACTAAGTTAGGAAGGCCAATATGCCCAGAAAAAAAAGCAGATGGGCTGAGTTGGGAGGGGGAATCAGTAAACAGACTTCAACACTATGAAAGAGGCATATAACAGATTCTTGAGATCTGAACATTTGCCCTCAGGTCTAACTTTCCAAGCTGAACACAAAAGGAGGTTCCTTGTAGGAAATAGGGTGCGAAGGGACTTTTCTTGCTCCAAAGTGTCTTCTCCTTCCCCCTGTAACATGGCATTGGCCTGAAGTGACCATGACATCAAAAATATACTCAAGATGAAAGGTGACAGCAAGCCCTCTTTTGCATAAACAATATCCTTAAACAAATATCTGTAGTGGCCACTGCAGTTGGAGCTAAATAGAACTGAGTTCAAAGTCAAGCTTTATTGATTTCCTAGCTGTGTGACCTTAAGATAGTTGAGATCTCTGAGCCTCAGTAGCTTCCTCTATAATATAGGGAAATGATGCAGTACCCATTGCAGCAGTTGTGTGAGAATCAAATGAATAATATATGTATGATATTTAACATCAGTTTTTAATAAACACATTGATATTGAAGGTATTTTGCAGAGGGCCTGACTTCACAGGAAAATATTAGGTTTCAAAAGCAATCACATAAAATTAGAGTTTGTATAAATGCATCTAAGGACTTACTCTATTCTATGTCTGTTAAATTTATATTAAATTAAAACAGATAAAGAGACCTTGGAAGATTGTTGGGAACAGAAAAATCTTCCTTCTTCAATCTCGAATGGCATCAAGGCCATCACCTAGACCAAAGCTTCCATTCTAAAGTTCAGTAAACTGAAGCTCAGACAGGAACAGAGGTTTGCCCAAGGCCACACAGCAATTTAAAAGCAGAGTCTAGACAAGAATCTAGTTCTTCTCAATCCTAGGACTCTTTCCTCTGTCCCATCCACCTTTTATCTTACTAACTGCAAAATATTGCATAGATAAATTATTTAAGTCAAAAGAATGGACACATAATCAAAGTCTGATTCCATAATCCAGGGGATGTCATACACAAAGGCAGACAGCCACCACAAATTACAATCTCTTTGTAAAATAAGTACAGTCATCATTCTACAGAACATGGGATGCCCTTTTTAAAATTTTATTGACTAAAGAAACAAATCAAGCTCAGGATAGTGAAAGTCAATCTTTGTGCTATAAACACCCCAAGGGATAGTATACCAGGGGTGCCAACTTTTTGGCATCTCTGGGCCACACTGGAAGAAGAAGAGTTGTCTTGGGCCACATGTTAAATACATTGCAACACATAATCCCACACAAAAAAATCTCATGATATTTAAAGTAAATTTACAATTTTGTGTTAGGCTGCATTCATAGCTATCCTGGACTGCATGTGCCACATGGACCACAGGTTGGACAGCCCCCAGAAACAAAGTAACATAACATCAACTACAACAAGATATAGATATTCTCACATTATTATCTGCAGTATGTGTCAGAGTATATAATAGTACAGCATCACAGGCTGTGTCACTGCTTAATCTTTTTTTTTTCCTTTCGGCTGCTGCTTCTATTATGTTGTGGCAGAAAAAGTAAAAAGTAAGATGTTCCATCAATAAGAGGTAAACCAATTTTTAAATGCCCCATTTGCCTTGTGCTTTTCCTTTTCTTAAAAACTTTCCATATGCCCATTATTTCCAGACCTTAGCACACAGTAGGTGTTCAATAATTGTTGGGAGAATCATAGGATTATAAACTCTGAGGGTTTTAAGAGATTATAAAAGTCTTGTAACTAAAATAGCTATTCATAATTCATGAATTAATGAATCATGCCACTTTATTCTCATAACAACTGCTGGGAAGGAGGTAGGTTGGGTGATATGTTTCCCAACTTTACAGATAACAATGAACTAGGGTTCTGGAGAGGCTGTGACTTACCCTAAGTTGCACAAAAATGCCATGGAGAAATATGATTTGGGAACCAGACATCCTTACCTACACTTGCTCTGACCTTGCCCTTCCCACCAAACCATGGTATTTCTTGGTATGTATCATGAACATCTGCTTTCTAGAATTGGGACAGTCCAAGTCAAGACTACTTTCTTTCCTAAGGAGGTGGCTAGATTTTTGAGGTCTTGTTTATACACACTATTCTTGGAAAATGGAAATGAAGTTAGATGATTGGTAGATTAAATAGAATGATAAAGTATATAAACAAGATACAAGATATGTGATGATGATGATGTTAGATAGATAAGGAGATAGAACTACAGACGTATATAAAGATACAGATATATATGGCTTTGAAAAAGACTTTTATGAAAGATACAGGAGAAAAGTGAATAGAGGAGAAAAACACCAAAAGTCCTATGTATTCTTCCCACAACATCTCTCACTCCAGCCTTCCCCCAAGTTGACAACATGACATCCTGTAAAGGTATGTCATACCATCCTAAGGTATGGATTAAACCTTGGGTTCAAATCCCAGTTTCAGCACATGTAAGTTCACACATTCACCAACCAAGTGACTTGGTGAAAATTATCTCACTTTTCTGAGTCTCAGTTCCATCACCTTACAAAATAAGTATCATGATACCTACTAGGTATGGCTGTGGTAAAAAGTAAATAAAAGACAGGGTAGAAGGAAAGAATCCTCCAAATCATACAGTGCTGTACCAAGGTGAGAAACTGCCCTCCAAAATATCTAAGAGTCAAATTTCAAAGGAAAAATGAGCAAAAGTGCTAATATCTAGAAAGAGTCAGATAGTACCTCCATTGAAGAATGCCTTTGCACCATCCTTTGAAGGTACTTATCTATCTTCTGTTAGTAGGATAGTTAAACTCTTCCTTCACTGGGTCTTTCATAATCAG
The DNA here is from genome assembly GCA_028533065.1 of Trachops cirrhosus. Taxonomy (NCBI): domain Eukaryota; kingdom Metazoa; phylum Chordata; class Mammalia; order Chiroptera; family Phyllostomidae; genus Trachops; species Trachops cirrhosus. The sequence continues at coordinate 18,380,941 of CM052552.1, read as the reverse complement.
ATATGCAAGGCAACGAAGTGTGGGGCTGGGGGACTTAGTCTAGGCCATGAAATGTAGAAAAAAAGTAAACCCGTTCACAAAAGAGATTTAGTCCGTAGCTTTGGCTTCCTCAGCACAGTGTGCAAGCCATCCATATCGAGGATACTGGAGCAAAGGGGGAAGCCATCTGGAATAGAAAGCCCCAGTTCCTGTCTTTGGGATTTTACAACCTAGTTGGAGTTCATATAAATATCAACAGTCTGAAAGACTCTCAAGAAAGGTCCATGGGTATAAAATCATTCTTCCCTGAACTAATTTAAATTTATTTCCTCTCCTTTGTTCTTTCTAGAAATATTAAGAATTGACTATTTCCTCAGGTCCACCTGCTCTGAGCAGACCCTTACTCAGTTGTAGGTTTTCAGTATGCACTCAGTAAACTTTGATTCATTTTTTTCCATCTTTTCAACTCCTCTGGCTCTGTAAACTCCCCTCTTTAAGGCACACTCCCTTTCAGACATTCCTTCTCACAGACATCCATGCACACATACATCCTCATGTTTTCTCACATATGCATTGAGAGAGAGGGGGAGAGAGAGAGAATAAATCTCTCTAACGTATTCACAACAACAAGGAAACAAAGGGAAATGAGACTCTAGATTAAAGGGAAAGTCATCAAACATTTGCTCCTCCAGATCAAAACTAGGGTTTCTAGAGAGTGGACATGAGAGAGAAAGGACAAGTGGGGACACTCCCCTATAAACATAAGGACAGATGCCTATCAAGAAAACCTTCAGAATAAAGTTGTTCTCAGAAATTGTGCTGAGAGCTACTCCTCCTCCATCTTTGTTTCCCCATCCCCACCTACTTCTCTTCTTCTATATATTGTATGCTTCCCCAACAATTATCCAATTTTCTGCAAGTTTTCTTTTCCAAAATCTTGTCTGACTGGCTGTCAGAGGGAATTGGGGCTGTGGGAGATAGTTTCCCTGTAGTTTTCATGATAGAATGGTGTTTTAAAACTATATTAAAATACCACTATTTCTAAAAACATTAGCCCTGGCTGGAATGGCTGAGTGGATTGAGTGTCGACCTGTGAACCAAAGAGTCGCCAGTTTGATTCCCAGCCAGGGCACAGGTCTGGGTTGCAGGCTAGGTCTCCAGTAGAAGGCACTCAAGAGGCAACCACATAATGATGTTTCTCTCCCTCTCTGTCTACCTTCCCCTCTCTCTAAAAATAAATAAAACCTCTTTTAAGAAAAAACATTAATTCTTGTCTGTCTAACTATCTATCTATCCCTATTCAAAATTAGACCACTGTCTTGGCTATGATGCAGAGAAAAAAGCTCTAGACCAGCAGTCAGGAGGCCTGTCTAGTTACCAAGCAGCTGAGTGGCCTTAGGCATGTCAGTGACCATTTCCAAGCCCTAAACACAACCAGGGTAATTTATTATCATCCTGCTTATCTAAGAACAAGGTAGAGACACAATGTTCACATCTGCAGGGTCCTTGATTCTTCTACAGGACTTAGTCAACTGTAGGACACACAGCCATGCTGCTTCTTTCTACAGCTGGAAAGGGAGTACCCCTCACCACCAAAAGCCTAAAGGGCTCCAGAGTGGGGGATCATAAGCAGGTCTTCCTTTAACTCTTTACTAGAGCCCCAGCCCAACCTAGCAGCTTGCCCTGGACACTGAACTCAGTGACAGTGAAGGTGGTAGCAGGAAGGGGATAGGGAGGGGGAGAGGGGCTGGAGCCCACTGGCAGCTTACTTTGTGCCCTCAATCTAAAAGGGTAGTCTTGGGCCCCTGGCTGCCCCTGTGCTGCAGAGCATGACCTGCAGGCTGGGCTCAACCACAGGAGTCCTGCCCCTAATTGGCTTGAAAGAGAGCAGAACCTGCTAAGTTAAACAAAGCTGCATGGCTTACAAAGACCACTCTTCGGACCTACCCCGACAGAGAATTTGAAAAATTAAATCTTTTGTGTGTGTGAAAACCTGGGCAACTTGTTCAGTACTCTCAGGCTTCCTCTTTCCCCAACCCCTGCACCAGCCTCATGTCCATGTGGAGTGCCCTAACTTCCCACTCTAGCCCCTCAATGGGCTGCACTCAGATATGTAGAACACTGCCCCTGTACTACCTCTTGGTGACTCTCCTGGTCCAGCCAGGGAATAAGTGGTGGTGTGACCTGCTGGTCAGTCCAGCCACAGCCTGTCCTAGGACTAGCTGCAAGTGCTGCTAGTTCTTAGCTCTGTTGTTTATATTCTCCAACTCCCTGTAAAGGTTTCTACGGAAGGACAGGAGCTGATTCATAGCAATTTTCCACACGGCAGCCAGCTCAGTGCCTTACGCATACCTGTTTGCTAAATTCCCTTGGCTACTCCCACTGCTTCTCATTGTACCCCACAATATTCTCTCCCTTTATTTAAAGTTGATCCCCCCTTCAAGATTCAGCCCAAGGGTCTATTCCTCTCAGTGCTCTGACTTTCCTCTCCTCTGGCCATGGTACACAATCTCATAATACAGGTGAAGGAAAGGCAGACATGAAGGTTCAGATAGCTAAGAAACTTACAGAAGGACACAGCACTAATTAGCGGCAAAGCCAAGAGGAAGACCCATTACTCCTGGATCCCAGCTCAGGACACTTTTTGCCACCCCTCATTGCTTCCGTTCTGCCCTGACTCATATGTCATTTGAGTGAAGGCCATATCCTTTGCTGGCCCTTTGCACACAAAGACTGCACAAGGAAAAACCCTTTCCCTCCTTGCCCCACTCTTCATACTCCTTGTTTCCCATCTTATTCAGGGCCTATGCTCTTCCAAAATCACAGAGAAAAAGGATCAGTTCGTTCAAACTTTAACGAGCAGAAAGAGCAAAGAGAAGCTAACTTCACAAAGTCCTCTACACATCTGGATAAGAATGGTCTCAGTAACTTCCCCCCACCACACACATACACACACACACACAACTATAGTCT
>CM052552.1:18343970-18377489 GCA_028533065.1 Trachops cirrhosus | reverse complement strand
GAGGGGAGGGGAGGGGAGGGGAGGGGAGGGGAGGGGAGGGGAGTCAAGAATGTCAAAGACTATGCATGAGTGTGGCAGATGGAAGGAGAGGGTAGCAGAGCCTAGGCAAAGAAGTGAGGGAAGAAACTGAAGGGGAAAGGTTAGAAGGCATCTGCTGACTCCAGGCATACATTGGTACTGGGGTAGCCCAGAAAACATGGCCTTACTCCCCAAAGGATCAGAAATGGAGCTTTTAGGGACCTGGATTAGAAGTGAGATCCAGAAACCCAATAACAAGTCTCTCTTACCCCCTGGCAAAGGGAGAGAGCTTCTGGCTTTGGCAGCAGCATTAGTAGCGTTCTTTAAATACCACCTCACCAACATCACTACCAGGAAGATGCCTGCTTCCCCTCCCCACTTTTCCTACACCCCCAGTAATTAGATAAATCCTACCCAACACAGGAATGTAATTTGAATTGTCACAGTGATTTTCCCTTCCACTGAAGAAGAGGATCTCTCTTTCTCTTCCTGCTAAAAATGGGCTGGGTGCTGCCTCTTTACACATTTTAGAGCACCAAATTATGAAAGGAGGGGAAGAAAGGGAGTGGCAATTTGAGAGCCATTCAATTTGTCCCTGGCATTCTCCTGCCCCTTGATGGGTTTTTCTGAAACCTCTCCTTCTGACTCTGGCAGCTCTGCTCCCCTTCCTCACTGCAAAATCCTGCAGCCAGTTCTCCCACCCTTGTGATAAATCATTGATATTGGGGTGCATCTTTCCGGTGATGCTTGTTTTCTAATGTGTGCTCTTAGACTGATATACTAGGGAAAGTATATCAGTCTGATATACTGAGTTGGGGGTGGGTGGATGCTATGGAAAATAAAAATAGAAACCCAACCAGGTAGCCAACTGCCTTAACAGGAAAGCAACATGGGTTGGCTTTGGGGGCAGCTGGGAGACATGATTTGAACCTGATTGCATAGGGAGCCAATAGGCAGAGGACTGGCAGGTTGTTGGCTTGGGTTACAGTGATTGCTTTAGTAACACAAACACAAAAAGACTGCTGCATAATATATTAGAGAGAAGGTTGATGACTGAATATCACCCAGCTTCAGTTTTCTCAACTACAAAATAAGGGGATACTTGCTCATCCCATTGCACCATTGGGAAGAGTGTGTGAAATATCATTGGTAAAATACTTAGCACAAGGCCTGCCTCAAAGTCCTTTGCCCCCTCAACTTTCCTTTGGTGTTGGACATAGGAAGGAAAAGGGCTTGCCCAAAGCCACACAGCAAGTAGCAGAGTCAGGATTGGAACCCAGGTCTTCCAAATATCTCCCAAGCCAGGAATGGTGCTTTCCACCCTACTTCCTCAGCTAAAAAGGCTTCTAGGGGTATCCTTCTGGACTTGGTGCAGGTGGAAGTGGTGAAGTGTGTTAGGAGGCTGACTCTATGCATATTTATATAGACCCTCTGTCACTTAGTCCAAGCCTCAAGGGCTCAGGCTTCTGCCTCATCCCCTTTCTCATCATCACTCAGGTAATCTCCCCACGCCATGCCATCTTGGACTGATTCATCACCAGTTTAGCACTATCTCTGCTGTTCAGCTCTGAAACAGTGACTCACCCTCTAGCTGGCCAGGGTCTCTGCCCTCCAGGAAAGAGGCTTTCTTCTTAATTGACTGCGGAAGCCTCAGCTGCAGTGAGACAACATCCTTCCAGGCAGGCTTAGAGCCTGAGGGCTTTGAGAAGCAATGGAATAGCCCTCTATCCAAAAGCCACTGCCCTCCATTCCCACAGTGCCAAGGGGGTCACTATTGGAGTCCTCTCTATAGATTCTCTATTATAACTCCTTATGTGCCCTCAGGCCTCAGTGTTTCCAAGGGATATCACCCAGGGTATTGCTTTGATGCATGTACACAGCCTGTGCTGTGTCAGGGCACTGTATTAGGCACTGGGGAGACATAAATAAGAGGAAATATCCTTGACAGCCAAACTGTGTTCACTAAAAATATTACAAAAACAGTGTGGATGACTTGGAAAGGGAAATAAAAATGCAGGGGAAGAGAACTAGGAAGTCCCTGAGAGGAGTGCAGGTGATAGGGAGAACGGCCTCACTGCAGCCCCAATTCCAGGTTGTAACCTGGAATTTCTGGTGACTAGTTACTGGCATCACTAAAATCACCAGTGTAGGCATTTCCCTTAAACATGACAGGATATTGAATGCTAAGTGAACCCCTGGCCATGAGCTGCCTTTCTGGTGGTGGGGTGGGGCGGGGAGGCATCATTTGATGCCCATATCACCCTCTTAGCCTCTGATCCCCCTTCTCCAAATCCAAATCTTTATCTTTGATAAGGGCGAAGGAGAGGAAAAGGGAATATAAATCTTTTGAGTCTTAACTGAGAAGCACTTTACATGTTCCCTCTTTTAAACTTCATAAGCACCCAGCAACATAAGCCAGTGACTTGACAAGCTAGTCAGCTATGAAGTGGCAGAGCTGGGATTCGAACCTCCAATGACTCCAAAGCCTGTGGCCTTTACATGGCAAGGAACCGCAGCAGACTGGGGCTCTCTTGCTCCACCTCTCCTTCATCAGCTATCCATCTCAACAGAAAGGAGGAAAGCGGAGGCAACCGGAGGACAGGAGCCAGATGATTATCTGGCCACGGAGAATTCTGGAGTGACCCTGTAGCCCGCTGCAGTGGGAGGAGACTTCAGTGTCTCCCCAAGGGGACTACCTGGTCAGAAGTGCAAAGTACCTTTGGCAACTCTACTGCCCCCTACCGCAAGTGGCTCCCCAGCCAAGACATACATTCTTCTGAGGGCTTGTGTGCTTAGTATAAAAAAAGCTCACCCACTGCTTAAAAGCTGTCTCTGGCTTGTTCTAGGCTGCAGATAGCCCTGATAGATTTGGTGAAAAAGCAGGAAGGAGGAACATTTATAATGCCTTACTATGTGTCCAGCATGGTGTCAGTGATTTCTCACAGCCATTGCCTTTTATGTAGAAAATTAGTTGCTTTGCAAAATAGAGAGCTCTCCATTAAGAGAAGTCTTCAAGCTAGATTTGAACAGTTTTCCTAAAAACCATGCCTGCAGATCTAAACTCCTCATTTGCTGAAACCAATAAAGTCCTCCGCCCTTAATAGTTGCCCTCTCTTCAGTAGGGGGAAGAATAGCAAGCTCTGGGGTGGGGGCGGGGGCGGGGGGTCAGAGGTCAACACAGTAAAGGGATCAAGGGATCTGGGGAGGATGCAGAGAGGAGGAGCCTCCAACGGGTCGAGGTGATGCTGAATCAGGGTCCTCGCCCAGGTTTCATCCCCGTCGACCACCGGTGGATTCCTGGTACCTTCCAGTTCTCCTGGGTTCAGACCGAACCCTGCCTGGACCCAACTCACTCACTCCCTTTGCTTGGGAATGGGGATACACCCCAGATCAAAAGGAAAAAAGAGCGTCTCTGCCCGCACCTCTTCTCCCGCCCATCCCCCCTCCTTCCATCCCCTCCTCCCCTCCTCGTCCCCTCCTGGCCCCCTTCTCTTCCGCCGGGAGGGAAGGAGGGGGCGGGCTGTGTGTGTGTGTGTGTGTATGTTCGTGCGCGCGCGCGCGCGCGCGAGTGCGGTACTTCTGTGTGTGCATTCAGCGTGTGGGGGGTGTGTTCCGTGCATGTTTTACTCCGAGTACTTGGTGTGGAGTGTATTTGGTTTATGCTTGGACATGAAGCATGTGCTAGTGTGATGCTTGTATTTGCATGCTTCTAGGTTGTGTTTCTATCCGTTTTATTATAGTGTCACTATGTGGGTGCGGTCTGAATGTGGGTGTGTTCAATATATGTTTCTGCAAAGGTTGGTGGTTGTACTGTGGCATGTGTGTATATGTACTTACCCTTAGATGTATGTGCTCTGTCAGTGTGGGTCTATGGGTGCTGTTTGCTGTTGTGTGCAGTATATGTGTTTGTGTGTAAAGTATTTTTATATCGTGCAGTATGTATGTGTCTTTGGCTGTGATGTGTTCATGTGTGTGGTGGGGATGCATGTGGCCAGTGTATGTGCTGGGTTGGAGAGCTGGAAAACATGTGTGTCTTGTAGGGTGGACGTTGCAGCGTGAATGCACTAGGTGTGGTGCGTGAGAGCACTGGGGTTATCTAAAGAACCCAGGTGACTGTGTGCTTGTTTTTTTGTTATTGTTGTTTTTAAACTGGGGTGGGTGTGTTGCACCAGGACCAGAGCAGAGTTACCTCTGCATCTGCTGACCTGATCTACCCCGTCTAAGTCTTCCCTCGACCTCCCCCCAATCGCTGAGCGCTGCCCGGCTGGCTGGGGCAAGGTGTGTGCTTACCTGACTGCTTGGAGGAAAGAAGAGGAGGGCGCTGCACGTGATTGGCCAGGTAGGGCGCCTAGGGCATGGTGCAGGGGCTGGTGGGAGTAAACTGGAAAGAATCTTGTCACTTCCTCCCACCCCAGGGGATCCCAGTTTGTGCCCGGAAGAGCCCAACTATTTGTTCAGGGCCTGGCTGTTTCACACCTCCTTGGTTTTGTGTGGGCAGATCCGTTGCCTGGAATCCTTCTCCCCCTCCCCCTGGGCCTCCTAATCTAAATCAAGAGTCACAAAACTTTCTGTGCTTTTCTGTACCCCTCTCTCCCAATTGAGGGCCACCATAGTTACACTCTTCATACTTCTCATGATATAATCATGCATAGCTGCAATTATTTGTCTCTCTTTTTAAACTCTGAGCTGTAAAGAATGCCTGGTATATATTAAGAAAAATAATAGTGATCATAATAATAATGTTACCATTGATTAAGCACTTATTGTGTGCTAGACATTGTGCTAAGTGCTCTTACATGCATTATCTCCTTGAATCTTCACAATGGTCCTATGGGTAGATAGAGCTATGATTATCTCTATTTTGCACATCACATATAAAGCTCAGAGTAGTTAAGTAACTTCCTCGAAGTCACAGAGCTAGTAAGAGGCAGAGTTGGTATTTGAACCCAGGTCTGCCATGCTCTCTAAGCCTTTCTTCTGCACCAGGCAGCCTCACCAGGGGTCCCCTTGCTAAGCATTGACGTCTCTACCAAACAATATCATTTCCCAACAAATATTTCCTTTAAGTTTACTGACAGCACAAAGAGTGCGCAACATAATCACTTTCTTTGTCTCTCCGACAGCTGATACTTTCTCCACTTAATTACCTGCTTTGTTGACACCTCAAAATTTGTAATTACCCTAGGCTCATAAGCACCTCACCAGCTCCAGTTCTGGGAGCTCTTCTTAGGCTGGTGCTGAAAGAAAGAGCAGAGAATGAGCGTTTTCTAGCCATAGGGTCAAGATAATTGGGTATGAAGGGGAATGGGGATGAGGGGGTCAGGGTTGAGTAAGGGAATTATTTCATGGCTCCCCCAGATATTTTTAAAATAGCATTACTACCAGAAACTGGTAAATTTCAAGATCAGTCACCTTCAAATCAAATTTCACATAGAAAAACAAGCAGAGAACCCTTAGAAAAGATTCCTGAATGGGCCCCATTTTGTATTATTCATGATTGAGGGGAACACTATGCTTGCCTAATGGGGCTCATGCTGCTCTAATGCCTTCTAAGCAGCCTCATCTAGTAAATCCAAATTAAAACAATACGTTGCATTTTGGGGAGCACATTTATTAGGGAAAAGTTGCGGCTCAGTCACAGATAAAGGGCCTCTGGAAGCACTGGCTTCCAGCTCAGCCCCCAGGGAACCAGCCTAGACTCTTGCGAAGAGGTCAGGGGGTGGATAAAGAGGGACAATTCAACGGTGGTGAGTCACTTCACTTTTGGGCGGGGGAGTGAGAGGCACGATTTAAATTGCTACTGTTATTATTGTGCCCTTTCATCTGTCACAAATGAGGCTAGTGTGCAGAAGGGGAGCAGCTGCAACATCCATAAAGCTTTCTCTCTAGCTGGGCCTAGGTCAGCACCTCATCCTGGGTGGGCACGAAAAACATTGCTTCAACTACTATGTAGCCAGTAAGTCTCCTTTTGAAAGAAAAAGGAAAACACTAGAGAGGCCAGTCTAAGCTGCTCAAGGTACAGACAAACTGAAGTCCCTTGGTAAGACCCTACAAAGAATTCATGCAAACTTTGGTGTGTTCCAGCATCTGGCCTCAGGCACTTGGCTTCTCTGCTGGTGCAGAGCCAGTCTGACACCTTCTCACTCTCCTTTGTATATACTAGCTTAATTTCCATTCCCTCACAGTCACTCATGTGAGGCCTCCTCTCCCTCTTTGAAGCTTCTCTGTCTGCCTCCCACTCCCCTCATCCCTACACCACTGGACCACCAATCTAAATCCCGTTGTGCAAGTCCCACCTGCGTTCATGAAGACTCTGGTTCACTCTGGCTCGGTAGTGCTCCTACCTGTGAAACTGGGGATAAACTTCAACTTTGCAGAAGCCAAAAGCTCTGGCTCCAAAGATGCAGTCCTGGACCAGAGACTCTAAATTAGTGTGATGGATGGCTATCCTTACTACCCTTGCCCACCATAAAATCCATGTAAATGGTAGGATAGGAGATGCTACCAGGACCCCTATCAACACTGCCAACAACATGGGATAGACACACACACACATACTTTTCCTTGGAGCTTAAAATTGCCACCATAAGTCTCTCTCTCTCTTTACAGCCCATAACATGAGGATTATGTGGGGAATTGTAAGGGTGGAAAAATGTTTTAATAACCCACATTACTGCCAAATGTAAACAGAGATTTTCTTGTTTTCACTCTAAAAACAAGAACCTATAGGAGCAGGGCACCAAAATGTGAATTTTATGCAGAGAGATCTTGGTTTCCCCATGAGAGTAAAACACTTTAAAGCTCTCTTCTATGGGGGCAGAGGATCTTTGGAGTGAGGCAGCTTTGAGTTTTTATTCCAGCTCTGTCACTTACTTGCTGGGTGATCTTGGGAAGGTTACTTCATCTCCCTGAATTTCAGTTTTCATCTGTAAAATGGAGATGCTAACACCTGCCTTAGAAATGCTCAGATGACTGAAAGAGGTAAAATATGGGAAGCAGCAGCCTAATAACTAATATGTATAGCAAATGCTCAAGAAAAGGTTAATTCCCTCTCTCAATTTACTCTCCGAACCCCCACCCCACCCCCTCTCATATAACCAAGATTGTCTCAACCAGGGTGTTCAGGGACTGAAGCTGACTGACTGAGTTGCCAATTTTCCTCATTACTGGTTTGTCTGACACTCTTGAAATAGCCCCTCTTCTTTTAGGATGATGTTTTGATCAGCCTAATGCAGCCCCGGAAGAATTGGACCGTAAGTCTAATTCTCACTCAGCAGTTTCTCCTAGCAGTGTTAATGAGACATAGAATACTCCAGATAGGAAAGTTTCAAACTACCTAGTAGACAACCCCCCACCCCAACTCCCAACCCTTGTTGCAGACCTAGCCCAAACCCTATATCTTAAATATGTACTGTTGTGTTCAAGAGACTGATGGCATGAATATTTCCTGGCTGAACTGCCCCATGATTCTTGTTTGGTTTTTCTCACCTCGGCCCTAGAAATTAAGAGGTGTTCCCAAGGCCACCCTTTTTCTAGCAGCCACCAAGTTGGAGGGTGTGGGGGGGGTAGATGGGACAATGAGGAGAAAAAATGTTTCACTGAGATATACTTTGTAGCACCTAAACTACAGCTCCAATTGGTTTGTTATTCATCTGTTTGCAGTTAAAGTAAGATAAAACCTACTCTTTACAAAAAATGGTAAAGTGAGAGAAGACCCCAGTCTGTGCCCTTCCTCTGTGATGCTGTTGCCTCCCTCTAGAGACAAAAACAAGTCACTACAAGCTAAAACAGCAGTTAAAAAGAAACCGCGGCAGGCTGTAATTCTAACTAGGAATAAAGAGGTTACAAGCTAGAGTATTATTGAGTTTCAGGGCAGAAAAAGTTCTGAGTGGCCCAGCTTTGGGTGTTTCCAATGTATGGAAGATGCCTTAACTCCTCCTTCTTCACCTCTCTTATTCATACTACATACTACCCTTCACTGACGCTAGACTCCACCATGCAAGTTAATCTATTAGTGAGTCCTTCTGAGGATTTAGGAATTTAGAAAAACCTTCTCCAGCTCCTACCCATGACTGCTTCTGAGGAGGTCCTGTAGTCTCCACTTTGAAGTAGGAGGGGTAAAAATTAAGGGTCATCCATACCATACAGATAATAGTTGGAACAGGGGTTCTGGATAAGCTATTTAATAAGCTTTCCTGAACACAGGGACCTACCAGTTGCTAAGTATTGGGTTCCCATCCTCAGGAAGCTGCCTGGATTTTGAGAAGTGTATCTAAGATGTGACAGTAGCTGCCAAGGCTCATCAAACATGCCATCTACCTACTTCTGCTGATACATGTGAGAACAAATGATACTGCCAAAAGGAAACAGAAATCATTTCCTAGTGATTCAGATCTCCAGTGATGAGGACACAGGTGGTATTTGCATTGCATTCTCCAGTTGAAATGTGTACCTTTTCATAGAAAGGAATCTATAAGTAATCAAATAGTCCTAAAAACCAGACTCGGACTCTGGGCAAGGGAACATCCTCAACATCCTATTGACCACATAGTAAATGTCTACTGCATATCAGCATAGTGTTAGGAGCTTTGCCAACACTATGTTATCATTTTAAATATCACTCAAGCTTTGACATTAGACCAAAAGAAGTTGTAATCTTTGCTCAGTCACCGTGTGGCAGTGAGCAAGTTACTGAACCTCTCTGAGCTTTATCTTTAAAATAAAGATAATATCAGAGATTTGTTATGAAAGTCAAATGAAATTATTTATGAAAAGTAACTGGTACATAGTCAATATTTGGAGAAGAAATAAAATGCACTTTTGATACCTGAGCCATAGAATGCACTTAATATAATAATTATATTAATAATATTATATATTAATTATTTAATAACATTAATATTAATGATGTTCTTAATAGTATTTAATCACCATTTATTATATTAATTATATTAATAATTATTATTATTTACATCTTGGAAATGTCAGCATTATTAAATCATTTTAAGTGAGGTTCAGTAACTTGCTCACAGAAACACTATAAATGCAGGCTTGAGATTCAAACTAATCTGCTTCTTCCCACCCAGTGTTAAAGAACACTTTATAATCATTGGGAAGATCACATATGGCTGACCTAATCTAAATACATTTACTCCATAAATAGAAGGAAAAAAATACTTTATATTAAACTGTGCAATGGGATTTTAGATCATTGCTTGGAATGTATGCATATCACAGGCCTTCAATTAGACTTTTAAAAACTTTTTAAATTATTGGAGTGATTTAAGAACAAAACTGAGAGATTTCAGGAAACAGAAAAAATAACTATTATTCCACCAACTTAACAGAATCTCTTAACTTATTTACCTTGTTGCTGAATTTTCTTCATCTTTCAAAAATGCATATTTGACAGTTACAATCACACCATTTTCCATGTTGCTACCAATTTTTCATAAACATCTTTTTATAGTTGTAGACTAGTCCAACAAGTAGATATGTCATATGGGTTGTTTAACCATTCCACTCTTGTTGGACATTTAGGTTGTCTTAGTACATAAGTGTGAAAAAAGGAATGATGTTACTTTCACCACTGCCATAAGCATCCTCCGAGACCTGGTGTCCTGCTCCATCAATGCCTAGTATGCATTCCATCATTTGATATTTAAGCATGATGAATGTCAGCTCTAACGCTGGAGCCTGAGGTACATTTGCAAGAGTATTATTCTTTGCCAGTTTTGATCACCCAGATTCTGCATTTTATCCTCATGGTGGGTGGGTAAATTGTGAGCTAACTTAGAAACCTAAGCTCTAGAGTGTCACTTTTTTTTCCTATGGCAAAGTGTTTTTTGAGGTGCAAACAAGTGATTTACAAAATAACTTTGGGAAGTCCTGCCATTGGTGAGTGGGGGGTGCTCATGTGCTACCATAATGAACGGAGCGGGGCATCTCATTGGCAAACTCACCCCAGCTCCATAAAATAATCGTGTTGCAGCTCAATCAGGCCTGGCTTCAGCAAATCAATTGGATCCCATCTCAAAGAATAGATCAAATTTGTATGTAAAGTGGGCCCCAGGGTCTCTTCAGCTTTAGAATTTTGGCTGCTTTACAGAAGTCCAATTGTCTGAGGCTAAATCCAATGCCAAGAGTGAACTGCGGAGAGCATTTTCAAGTGGGTCAATCATGCTGTTCCTTTCCCTGAGAAAGAAGACCTTTGGGGGGCCCACATTCTTCCCAGCGCTCAATAATACTCCTACCAAATGTCTCCATATGGTCCTCCATTGGTCATTGTCACTCTCAAAAATTGCTCTGACATACCAACCATCTCCTGGGAAAGAAGAGTGGGTGCATGATAGAACATTTCAAATACTTCCCCACTCTTCCCAGTCAGAAGCCAGCTACTTCCCCCACCTCTGACTCCTGAAGATTTCTGGAAGGCATTTGAAGAGAGGCACCAAGGTCAATTATAATCCTACAGAATATCAATAGTTACCCACAAAGTTATCTTTTCATGTTACACAGTATTTCTCAGGGAGAATGCAATGAATGAGTTCTTACCTGGTCAAAAAACTGTACTGAAAGACTAATTACTTATTTGAAAGTGATGTTGTATTACTTAAGTGAGATCATACATGTAAAGGCCTGAGCTTAAGGTGCAGCATCTGGGAAGTACTTCATATATATTTGCTGCTTATTGTATGTGTAATAGAGCTGGAGTAGGCAGTGGTATGCCACTGGCATATGTGAGGAGACAGGTTTTATCAGACTGGAAATGCAATAGCAAATATAGAAGGTCTTCTGCTTGTGTCTAAAAACCAACTAAAAGAGAATGGAGACTGAAAAGAACATGGGATTACTTTCTTAAAAAGAGTAGCTTCAGTTGAAAGTACTTCCAATATAAATAAGCTAGTTATGTGGACCATGTGGTGTGTACATGGGATTTGTGTGGTGTGTGCATGTGTGATATGGGTATATTGTGTTGTGTACTAAAAGTATAGGATGCATGTCAGATGTGTATGTGTGTGCATTTGTGACTTTGTGGGCTTGTGTGGGTGTGGGAATGTGTATGTATGTGTGTATTTATGGCTCTGTATCTGAGTTACATGGGTGTGACGTGGGCTTCCAAAAGAGAGCAAGTCAGCCATCCAGGACTATATTTACAGGGGCACAGCTGGAAATCCTCTTTTGGCCAGGTCACTGGGCATTCTCAACTTGGAGCACATTCAAAGAAGAGCAGCTAGATATGGGTAGGAGCCTTATAGACATGTCATATATTAAACAAATGAAGGAACTAGGGAGGTTCTGCCTGGATAAGAATAGGGGTGAGTGAGGGTAGGGGAATAGGGATGGCTGGCATTGTTCCCTTGGGAAGATATGAAGGTCAACTCCAGGGCCAGGACATAACTTTGGGTTCAGTTTAAGGAAAAATCTTCTAATAGACATGACTGTCTTTAGATAGAGATGGACTTCCTGGTGTGATACTGACCCCTCCCAGTGGGGTTATTCATAAAGGAGCTTTCATATCTTTGATATCAGTGGAGTCACAGGACACCCTGGTAGGCCAGGCAGGGGTGTAATGTTTCTTCCTAACCCCTTTGTGAAGGTTGGGTGTTTGATCAGGAAGGCCTAAAAGGAATCTTGTAAAACTCCCTTATGTTTTTCCACTTACCAGGATCACATAAATGAAAAAGTATACAGAACAAAAATTAAGCGGTGTGTATGTTCATTTTTTTCCTTCTCAGAGTACTTGGGGCCTGTCAGCAACTATACTTGAACTTGTTAAGTTAGCTATAGTCTCTTAACACAGTATGTCAGGCTCCTGAGGTAGTTCTCAGTAGGGTGCTAGAGATGCAAATAACTAAAAGCAGGTTTCTGCTGAATTAAGTTTCTGAAGCCCTCCTCTCCTGCCTCCCCTCTCTGCCTGTGAGGGGGCAGAGGAAAGAGGAGACAACCCCAGGTTTGGTCTATGGCTGGTGACCAATGACGCACTCTCACCAATATAGATTTTGGAGGTGGAGACTATGGAAAAACAGGTGGCAGTGGGGGCAGGTGGCAGCCTGGAGGGGTGGGGCCTACAAAAAGGAGTGAAGGACAGTGTATATGGGGGTCCTGGGAAATTTCAAAAAGAAAATATCAGTCTCCTGAAAGTGTAAGGAGGAAAATATCTAATCAATTTCCAAAATGTACTTTATAGAAGCAATGACAGGAAAAGGGTGAAATGCCATTCACATATTCATACTGGTGCTGTGATCCTTGCACATCTGTATCTTCAATTCTACAGGGAGAGGGGAACCAAGCATTGATCTCAGATACGCAAGGAAAGACCCAGACTAAAGACCCAAGGCCTCCATCTTTGGGTAGTTTTGGGCAGTGGGAAGTTGGCAGAACTTCAGCAGAACCTGATTTGCTGACAACTCTTTGTATGACCTTGGGTGGGCCTTTCCTATCACTGGACTCCAATGTAACCATATTTTAAAGGAAGGGATTGACTTCGACGACTCTAAGTGGCTCATGTTGATATTCTGTAGATGAAAATGGGACACGAGGAGCAAGCTTCAAAGGAAAAGCCTCCCTCCCACCCACCTTCAGGACCCCTGGGCCCTGTATGACCTGCCAGTGCCATTCATCTTTGGACCTTAAGGGCCCGTGGGTTGCGGAAGGAGCTCCTGCGTGTCTGGCCCCAATGCTCTGGCTGTGCCTGAGGACCGCTGAGCCAGCGGCTCCGCCCCCACGCTCGCCCCTCATCCCACGGAGCCATTAGCGCGATTGCTCCATGTTCCGGGCAAAGCTGATGATTTATGCCGGGCCTCGACGGGGCAGTCCTTTGAGCCAGGAACAATTAGCTAAAAGCCAGTGGGAAGGGAAGCAAGGGGGCGGCCAGCCAAGCCCCAGGGCGCCCAACTGAGGCTGCAGCCGCCTGCCGCCCCCGGCCAAGCACTCCAGCCCCTCTACTTGGTGGTCCCCACTCACCACGGCGGGGGCGGGGCTCAAAGGCCGATGCAAAGAGGCAGTCCAGAATCCACGCCATGACCCTTGCTGAGTCCCCGGCAGCCTGGAAACTAGTTTCCGCGCAGTTCCCCACGCTGGCCGCCCTAAGTAGCCCCCGTAGACCACGCCCTGAGCCGCACCCTGCACCCAGCTAAGAGTGTCTTGGTCACCGGACACCTCGGGCATGTCACAAAGGGGGCAGGGCCTCAGGGGAGCCCACCTCCCCGTGCTGGAGGGGAAGCCGCTAGTCTCACAGCCCCTTACCCCATACGGAGAGAGGCCACGACACAGCTCCTGTCTCGGGAAGCTCTGACTGAATTCAGGACCCTTCCCCTACCCCAGGCATCCCACAGTCTGAGGGGAGACGCCATCTCAGTCCTGGTGAGCCCCAAATCTGAGAGGGAGGGGAGGTCCCTGCACCCAGGAACCCTTAATCAGGCGTGTAAGAGCACTCCTGTCTCCAGAAGCTGGAATTTGAGGGCAAGATGGTGCACCTGTCCTAGGAAGCCTCAGATCTGGGACCAAAACTGTATCCCAGACCTAAGTAATCCACGTTTTAGCAGAGACATCATCTCAGCTCTCAGGAGGCCCAACCCAGGCTGGAAGGGGTGTCTGCCTCAAGAGCTCTGAACCGGAAGGGGAGGTACCCCCTAGCCCTTGGGAAACCCCTATCTTAAGGGGAGACATCACCTCAGCCCTAGGTAACTCCAGGCGTGCTTATATGTCACTGCTACATTCAAGAAAGCCAAAAAAGTGAATAGGAGAAAAGACTTTTATTCCCCAATGGGCCCAAAAGCTTTTACTGTCTCGTCCTGTGGATCCCTCGGAAAGAGGGTGATTTTTTCTTGTCTGGGAACCTTTGTTTTGAGGGAGTTGATCCCCAAATGAAAGAACTCAGTGTAAAGTATATATAAATATGGGTACCCCCCAATTGCTGCTGACTGCACCACCTTATGCTTTTGCTCAGGGCACTGGCATAGGAGAGGCACCAATATTTATTTTTAGAAATAATTTGATATTTGATATTTCAATGGGGAGTGGTACTGTGTTGGATTTCATTACCCTTGTTTTTATGGCTTTGTATTTTTAAATTTTAAATACACATGGAGGCAAATACCTTAATGGGTTCAGTGTTTGGGGCATTTGGTGGTGGTAAACCAGCCATGCCCCCAAATCCTGGGGTAGAAGCAGTCACCAGAGTTAGAACATTTTGGGCAAGAAGGGATTCTAAACAAAAATTCCTTTTCTGTTTAAGTTCAAGGGTCCAAATTAGTTTCTCCTTTCAATTCTCCATTGGCAGTTGTACAGATATGACTGTGTGCCTTGTTTTTCTCCACTGGGAAAATGGAGCCCTGTCGATCAAAATGATAGTGAGGAGGTAGGAAGAAAGATGAAAAACCTTCCACTTGTTTTTCTTTCTACCTGGGAAACATGCTACCTCTCTGCCTTTGCATCAATTTCTAAATAATTTCCAATTTTCTCTGTTTTCTAAAAGCAATTAAAGACAACAAACATTCACCAGGCCTTCTCTTTTACCAATTTCTGCTGTACGAACACCTAGTCGTCCAAGCCAAACAAGTCTGACATCTAGAAATGTCCAGTTTCAGGCTCTGGATATTGAAAGCTTAGCCTTGGCCTTACCTCTTCCCATGAGCTTATTCCGTATTCACCCCCAGCTTTTGTAATGGCCGCAATGTTTTTTTTAGTTCCTCATGGCATAAAGGCTGCCTGCCCAATCTGATCCAATGCCTCAGTAATTGAAGTTTTTCAGATTCCAGAGTAGTTCTTTCTATCTGGGGTACAAACTTGTGACAGCTATCCTTCTTCATTGGCTTTTTCTGCAAGAGGTGTGATGTAATAAAGGAAGAAAGCTAAGGATGCTCACAGACCTAGATTGGAAGCCTAATTCCGCTATGTACTAGCTATGTAATCTTAGGAAGATTATTTAACTTCTCTGAGGCTTGATTTTCCTCATCTGTAAAATGGGGACATTAACAGTTGTGAACGAGCTCCAGGCAAACCAAAGTATACTCTTTTGGGAAAAAAAAAAGAGAAGGGGAAATACAGAGTACGGAATTCTCAAAAAATTATTTAGCAGTCCTCCCTACTCCCTTTTCTTTGACCCATCTTCTCTGCTACTTAATTACTTAGTGTTAAGATTCCTTTGAAAATATTTGCCCTTAACTAAAGGTCTCATAATAAGGGAATACATTCATTTATCTTTCCATCCATTCATTCAACAAATATTTGTGAACTGTCCTTTGTGCAAGATATTGAGCTATGTATATAATGTTTACTTCCTCAATGAATTTTTGCACAATTATTCTTAAATGTATAATCTGGAAACCTATATGATAATTTGAAAATACACTTATGATTACTTTAAATAAAAATAATCAAAATGCAAAATGTATGCACACTTCTATGTAAACAGTGGAAAGAAATAATAAGCTTAGAAAAACAGGAAATACATCAGAATCTTAATAGTGATTGTGTTTAAGCAATGCAATTATGGGCAATTTTTAACTGTTTTATTATTTCCGTATTTCAGTATTTTTCAATTGTTCTTTAATAAACATATTTTTTCTGGAGTTAGAAAACACTACTAATAGAAAAAATATAACTTTTCTTTTCTGAGTAAAGGACTAGGCTTTGTAGGAAAATTACTAGTATATTTAAGCTGGAGCTGTGCTACTGGCATAGGGTACTGCGGCTGGCTTTGATGAACAAGAAAAAACTGAAAGCTGGTCTGTGTATATAATGCAGGACTCCCTTTTTCTGCAGGAACATATAACCAGTTATGGCACCTCCTTTCCAAGAATGCAGAGGTCCTTAGCACCCCCACTGAGCAGCCAGGAGCTTGCTAGCCTAAACTTGCAGCCCCTTACCCTGAGGTCTGTGCTCACTCACAAAGGGCACAATAGATATATCTGCCCTCACCCTGACAGCCCAAGGCATAGAGCTCAACAGCTTGCTGCCGCTTAAGGCTATCTCATTGCAATTCCAGTTAACTAGCTAAGCACCCTACTCCTTACTTAGGTAATTGTTTGCAATGAGGTCTTTGGCAGGAAAAAAATACATTATGACTTAGAAGAAGACACAATAATGAAGTCAAGCTGTGGATTTGTTAACTGTAGGAAGGAAAGCTTCAAATCTTCCTATCTTTTTTCCTAAAACACAAAAGTATACTTGGTTAATAAAATTATAGGTTTCAGGTAAAAAAAAAAAAACAAAACAACTATTTGGCAAACAGTTGCTAATTAAAGGGGATTCCAAGGATCAAAGACCTATAAATATTGTCAAGGATTAGATTTCCTAAGGTATGGTCTATTGGACCAGATGCATCAGAATCACTTGGGATGTGCTGTAACAGTGCAGATTCCCTACTCCAATTCCAGACTTACTGAACAAGAGTTTCTGAGCATAGAGACCAGAAAACAGACTTTTAGCAAGCTTGCTATGGGAGCTTTTATACAAAGTAAAATTTAAGAAATTCTAATATAGAGGAAAAACCTCTTTCCCTGAAACCCTCAACCACTTTCTCTTCCCATTGCACTCCAGCGACAAGAAATACTGGGGAAGTCACTGGGAAAATTTGATCCCTTTGACTTCACTCTTCTTCTTTTGGGTGTGTGGGTAAATACATAGCATGAGAAACTGAGAAAACCTCAAAACTTGACTCCTAATAGGGGCTAGTAGTATTCAAAATAAGCACATTCCATAAAGGTCTTTTATTTAGATTTTTAAAGAATCCTTGTTTGTGTCTATATAGCATTTTTCAGTCAGGTTATCGTGTTTGAACTTCCTACCTGTTGGGTTCCTTGCATCAAGCAAGAGGCAGCTGAAGCACAGTGGAAAGAGTATGGTATTTAAAATTAATATATCAAGAGTGAGGCTGGGCATGCTGACTGACAGGCTGGATGCATGCAAGTATGTCTGCTTTCCAACCTGAGTCCAAGGCTCCTCTTCTATGAAATAGGAATCCCCATTCCCTGCCCACCTTCAATGGGTTATTATGTAGGTTTCCACAATTTCAGGAGTAAGATAACAAAGATCTCTACTCCCAGGCCCATAGAGAAAGTTGGCAGATTAGCAATCTTGCCTCCTAACACCCCCTGTTGAGGAGTGCTATCAGAAGGTACACATGATGTGTATAGAAATCATGCCTGCTCTCAAGACAGCCTCCCTGCTTTTCCATTTAAGAAAGATTTATCTGGGATTATGGTAAACATATTAATTATTAGTAAAATTATGGATGAACTCCCTGGCCTTCAGAAAGGGCACAGTTTTCTCACTTCTCACATAGGGTTATATAAGGAAAACTTGAAGTTCCTTTCCAGCTACTTAGCGTTCCTTGGATATACTGCTTCCATGACACTTACCCCCCACCCTGTAGCTCCGTTACTCCAAATATCTTCATATCACAGAAGCCTGACAAGGTCCTGGCACCATCTTTGTGAGGTAGAAATGGGAGAGAATTATTATTTTTTTAAGTTATGAAAAGCTGAGGCAAAAGACAGTAAGTGACTAACCCAAAGTTACCCAGTGAAGGGGAGATGAACTGAGACCACCTTCCAGATCTCACCCCACTTTCCTGCCTGTTTTTCCCAGGACCCCTCACTAGATCCCAGGAGCTGTCTGTCAGTGTCCTGGCACCACTCAGGAAATTCTAGTTTTATTCTGACACCAGGAAGACAGAACTACGATTACACTTCAGTCCCCAAGGAGGCAGAGAAATTGCGTTTAGTTGACAAGTGCATCTCCCACACATATAACCCTATGGCTGAATGAAATAATAAAATCAAGTTAAAAATCCCAAATGCTCACTTAATTTTGTAAAGCATTTTGCTCTTCGAGCTAGGGGTAGGCAGGATAAGAGAATCTCCCAGCTCTAGAAGTCTCTACCACATATCAGGGAATAGTAGAAATTAAGAGGGAACACAAAAAATGTCAGAAAGAAGAAAAGGTAGAGGAAGGGTTTTTTATTTTGTGTCATGATCAATAAAAAATAGACTTAACTGAAACAAAGAACTAGAAAGAACTAGGATGTGTGTTTGTGCTTTTGAAAAACTGCAAAAGATATGAGTCACTGAGATTTCCATTATAGATGAAAATTCTGGGGCTTCAAGTAACAAGAATTTGGGGAATGAGCAAGGGGTCTATCCACATCCACAGACCTCCAGGTCTGAGCTTCACTAACTCTGAAACTCATTTATGCAAATCACTTACTCTTATATGTTTAAGTGTGGCAGCTGCCAATGTGCTTTCACATCTCTTTCCACATCTGAACCACATACAGCTTTGGGATATTGGCAGGACAGAGATTAGCATAACCCAATGTTATAGATGAAAAAAATAAAGCCTCAGGAAGAGAAGTGACTTGCCCAAGATCATTATTCTTCTTCCTCCTCCTCCTCTTCTTCCTCCTCCTTCTTCCCCTTTTGGTTTGGAACTTGTACTTGAATCACTCTCTGTGCTTCTTTCTTTTGTGCTTGGATCTGTCTCACATTACCCATATACAGGCTGAAATATGGTGTTTATGGTGTTATGGTGCTTATATAATGCCTGACCCCCTTTGGACTAGAGACTTTCCCCTAGATGAGAAATGTAGAGCCCTTAAAATTTTTTCTAAAGCTCCTATTCTTAAGAGATATATACTGAAGTATTTCAGAATGAAGTGTCATGATGTCATCAATACACTTTCAAAGTGAGAGAGGGGGCATGCAGAGGAAGGAGAGCATGCACATACAGCAAATTGTTAATGAGAGTATGCACAAGTATTTATTGTGCCATTCTTTCATTTTTACTGTATGTTAAAAAGTTTGAAAGTACAAACTTGGGGAAAATCTCCCCATGTAGGTAGCTTATACTAAAATCCGGGGGTCAATGGCATTTCCTGTCTCACAGGGTTCCACCTCAGGATTCCATCAGAATAGCACAGCCCCAAGCACAGAACTAGCTCAGCAGGAGGGCTAGGGAAGGTCCATGAGCGGTTTTGATGTCTCAGATGGAGCTAAGTGTTCAGAAAAGGCTGCGTGTATTGAGTGGGGATTTAGAGTGAAGGGTATAGTAGCAAAGCAGTTACATTGTAGCCCTAGAGAAAGATTCTCCCCTAAAAAAATCTAATCAGGGCTGGATTTTTTCCAAAATATGTAATTTTGTTGGACTTGTCAGGCTGTAAGGTAAGGGTCAAGGCAAGTAGTGGTCATTAGAGCTGTATCTTCTGAGGACCAGAGAGCAGCCATGCTAGAGAGGAGGGGTCATAGCTGAGGCCAGATCAAGTGGCACTAAAGGCATATGGCTCATAGAACAGGTTATGTGTGCATGTCAAAAAGCAGAAGACTGGGCTATATTCAAAAATTCCTTCTCTTGTCTTCAGTAACATTTAGGTGGATCATAGGACTCTGGGCTCCCAGAGTCTTAGCAAATAACAGGAAAACCAGTCACTGAGTGACTGTGGACCCTGACTTTGATTTCAAGAGGGGCTCTGGGTTGGCAATTTCAGGAAGGAAAATGGGGAAAAGAGACTGTGTGGAATGGGTATAAGTTATAGATGGTAGGCTTTCTGGGCTGGGCCACACTTTGGGGCTTAGTATTCTGAGACTGGGGCTACAACTCCCTCGTACCTCCCTAGGGAGAGAGCCACCAGTATATCTCACCAAATCATATACCTCGCTGTCCTCAGAGTTTGTCTCTCAAACCTGCTAAGTGATCGCAAGATGGGGCCTGAAAGGTATGGGGTTAGGAGTAGTGATATTAGTGCTCAAGGCCAGGTTCAAGGTTCAAGGGCTGAAAGCAGAACCTAAGCCCTCTTTTGTTCCTTCCTTCTTATTTCAAAGAAAGAAAGGAGCCTCTCTGGGACCCTCCTCACTGATATTTAGCCCTTCCTGCTGCTGCCACCCCAGCCTCTCACTCTCTTATCCCTTCAGCCTATCTCCTTCTACTGACTTGTTCTCTCTGCCTACTACACACCTCATCCTTCCCCATAAAATGGAGTCTTTTCCTCAGCCTTTCTGTACATGCACTTGAGTCTGAAAAACTTCTCAAATGTATAATCTATGCCATCCATTCACTCTTTTACTTCTTCCCACACTACACCCAATATTGAAGGCCCTCATGGCTTCTTTATTCTGGGCGCGATTGCCCCTTGTCAGTTCTCATTCCTCTTGACCACTTGGCAGAATTTCTTCCCCCATGATCTGTTTCTCCTTACTGATTGAAAGTCAGTCTTCCCTTAGTTGTACCAGCCAGGTCTTATCTCTTACACTTCTTCTGCCTGTTCAATAACCTTTCTCTCACCTACTTACTCATCTTCTCTTTCCTTATGGGCTTATTCTTCCCCATAGCCAACAAAAATATTCAAACACTCCTATATAAACAGCCCTTCTGTGACCCTGAGTTCCCTTCTAGCTATCATCCAATCTTCTTTTTCTCAGCCTTATGCTTTAACACCTTCACCAGAGTAGTGTAGACTTGCTCTCCTTACTTTTTACCATATATTCACTCCTCAGTCCACATTAAGATGGTGCCTGCTTCCTTCCACACACACGCATACACACACATTCCAATGAGATTCCTTTTTCTACAGTTACCAATGCACTTTTGGAGGCATAATCCAAGGAATTATGTCTTAATTTCTTTTGCCTCTTCTACAAAATGTGACATTGTGAACTGCTCCCCACTTATTGAAACTTTCCCCTTGGTTCTGAAGATGCAGTGTTATACTAGTGTTCTCATCTATGATTTCTCCTTCTGGCTCTGTATTCTCCTCTAGTACCCTAAATGGGAGCATCTATCAATATCCTGTCCTTAATACTGCTTTTCTTTGGAGAGGATCATCCACTGTAATGTCCCTGATCTCTCTGGATCACTCACAGCGCCTAAAACAGTATATTTCATATAGGAGAGAATAAATGTTTACCTAATTGGTGAACATTTATTAATTGCACAATGCCTGGTATATAAATGTTCTGTAAAGGTTGTTATGGGTGTTTATAAACATTTCCTGTATATTTGCCTAACTTCACCCTTGTAATACCCCAGGAAGGTTAATTCTTTATTATTCCTATTTTTACAGACAAGAGAAAGGGAATGAAGCTAACATTTGTTTTCTGCGTATTCTGTGCCAAGTGTTTTCTACATGTTTTAATTTAATTTTCACAACAGCCCTGTGAAGCAGGTGTTATTGGCCACATTTTACAGGTGAAAAAACCGAAGCTCAGAGAGCTACTCTAGATCCCAAGGAGTATACAATTTACCTCTCCTGCTATTTCACTGTTCTGTAAATTTGATCATACAAAATTTAATAAGTGATATTGGGGAGGCATATAAAAAGTATAACAGAGTGATATTATAATTATTGTTTACATACAAGTACTTCCTGAGTTTGCATTCCTGTGAAATTCAGAGTCAGGCATATAAAGAGCTAAAGAAAAAAAATACAACCCTTCTAATTCCAAACATTCCCTGTCTCTCCCCTTCCTTGTATATTATAACAGTAGGAATTCATTATTGATTGCTTACCGTGTGTCAGGCATTATGCTTAGTGCTTTACATGTGTTCTTTCATTTAATCCTCACCACCACCCTATGAGGTAGAGGCTATTATTATTCCACAATTTATACATAAGGTAATTGCACCTCATAGTAGTTAAGTAACTTGTTCAAGGACACTTAGTTTATGAGTTGATTAAAATTTTAAGTCATGTTGGTCTGACTCTAAACCTAATGTACTTTCAATGTTACTAGTCTGTCTTTTCAAGAGGATAAATATAAGGAAAGCAAGGCTCAGAGAGATTGTGACGTCAATTCTCCTGACTCTTTCTCTTATATGTTTTCCACTTTGCTCCAGCTGTTTGCATTTCTTGTTGAAGGGACTGCTTTATATTGTCAATAATTTCTATGTCTGTGGTCTTTCTCCTCAACCACATTGTCGGCTCTGCCAAACATCTTTAGAACCCCCACAGAGGGTTCTCACTAAATACTTGTCAATCGATAAGCACAGGGCTCTCTTCAGTTGAGAGAATTATTAATAAACCATCAGGCTTTGACAAAGCCCTTCTCATTTCCAAAGGAGTTGAGTCCTTCATGCTTAGAAGATGTATCAATTTCTCCCCTTCCCACAGCTTGAAGTCAGGAGCACACACTACCCGCCTCCACACAGCATCCAATCTCCAGGGAGCCTCAGTAGCGTCAGAATCATTTCACTGAAGGCTGAATTATGTGTGTGACTGAGAGGATGAGGTCCCAGTGAAGGAGGAGAAAAATGTGGGCTGTGATTCTGAATGCAGGTGGACCCTGGGGATGCATCTTGTCATCTGAGATGATGTGTCAACCAACCTCTAGCAGTCACACTCCATAGAACAAGTTCTAAAAGCTCTAAATATTGATTGTCAACTGTTGTTATTGGGGGTATTAATAATCATTTTTACATTTGTACAGTAAATTTCCATTTACGTAAAAGGCTCCTGGACAAGATTTTATTAGTTTTAGTTTTTGCTGGCCTTCTGCAACAGTTTTTGGCTTCAAGACTCCCCAAAGGGAAAAATGGTCCTCTGTCCAGCTTTTGAGGAAGAGAACTGCCACAGGGAAGCTGACAGCTGAGACCCTGAGAAGAATAATGTTAGGAAGCTAGAATTGACAGCCAGCAATTGACCCCACTGAACAACATGCTGCTGAGACATGTTTAGGGCCTTAACACAGATCCCCCATCTCCTCCCTTCTCTATGCCTGTTTCCAGAACTCCAGAAGTGGCCAGTTCTCCCAACCCAAGCAGAATCCTTAGCTCCTCCCACCATTAGAATTCACCCTTCCAGGTCCCTTCCCCCATCGATGGCTTCAGGAACACCTCTGTGGGAGCTGGCTCATTAATTATTTTTTTACCTCCCCCAGACTAATTTTCTCATGCATTTTTATGAGTTTGCTTAGCATCCTTCAAAGAGACAGGAAGTAGTAATAATCACAACTAATACTCATGAAGCTTTTACTATGGGCACGGCACTATATTAAACACTTTACATGCATAATCTCTCTTCATCCTCATAACGGTTCTATGATGAAGTTTTCTTAGGATCCCCATTTTATAGAGAAGGAAATTGAGGTTCTGAGTGAGCAACCTGCCCAGAGCCACACAGCTAGTTAATGCATTGCTAGGATTCAATTAAAACCAGCTATGTCTGACAATGATCCTCTAGAGTTTATTTTCTCTCAGCATTGGTTTCCATTTTCTAAATAGAACAGCAAAACCCAGAAATCAGAAGGCTATCTAGCATTCAGAGGAAAAAGTCTCAGGAAGCCATCAAAATAGTTTTCCTCCCATTTTTGCCAGTAGCAGGTAGAACACCTGGTGAGTCACTTAAAAGCTCCTTCTTCTGAATTTGCAAGCAGGGTCCACAGTAGTGAGATTGAAAAGGATGAGCCAAGGAAGGCTAATCTCCTCCAAATTTGTAAAGTTTAAAAGCACCATCAAATGCAAAGTGTTCCTTATCATAATCCTTAATATTATTATTACAGCCTATTCATCTACCAATGGACCTGGAATAGAGTCCTGGCTCTGCCCCTGGATTCTGGTGCCATTTAAATGCCAAAACAAATGGTCTCAGGGAGTCAGGGTGATCCATTATCCAGATATAGATTATTTCTCAGGAGTAAATCGTTAGCCCTGTCGGTGGCTGATGAATTCTCCCACCACACCTGAGGGCTCATTGCTCTGCATGGGACGTGCAGGGAATGCAAGCACCAGGTAGAGTCACAATGTGAATTTGCAGACAGGGTGCTGAGGGCAGGAGCAAGAATATTTTGGTTAGGTTCCCAGGAGCAGCAACAACCTCACCCACCATTGTGTGAAAATACAGATAATGAACTCCACCAATCCATAGCCCAGCTCAGGACAGAAAAGGAAAACTTTCTCTTGATGCTTGAAGTATCTTTGGGGAAGACAAAGTACAAAAGAGGCTGACAGATGTGTATGAACACAAGGACCTACTGACAAGGAGATGAGGAGAATGGGCAACAAAAAAGGAAAGAAAAAAGATATGGAGACAGACAGGGATAAAAAGAGAGACAGGGAAGATGAAGAGAAAAATGAATGATGGAGCACACACAAAAAAATGAGACACATGGAGTAAGAGGAAAAACAGAAGTCCAGAAAGAGGAGTTAAGAGGAAAGGAAAAAAGGAAACAAAAACAGCCCTGGCCAGGTGGCTCAGTTGGTTGAAGTGTCATCCTGTGCACCAAAAGGTTGTAGGTTCAATTTCCAGTCGGGCCACATACCTAGATTTCAGGTTTGACCTTTGGTTTGGTCACATACAGGAAGCAACCAATTGTGCTCTTCTCTCTCTTTCTCTGTCTCTCTCAAATCAATAAACATATACTCAGGTGAGGATTAAAAAAGAAATAAAACCAGATTAAGAAAGAAAAGAAGATAGATAACAAAAAGAAAAAGAGGAAAAACAAAACTTTTTTAAAGGAAATATATGGAAAAATGTAAATCTAGAGAGAAAACAAAAAGAAGAAGAGAAAGGGGGGAAATAAAATAGAAAAAATAAGAAAAGGATATAAAGAAACAGAAAAATCAGTGATAAAGAGGCAGAGTAAAATAAAAGGGATAGAAGAGGGAGGATGGGTGGGAAAAAGCAAATGAAGATAGTAGAGAAACATAGAAGAGACTGAGGTCTTTAGGAATACCAGAAATGGCTTTTTGTTTGTTTTTGTTCTTCCTATTTTTCTCTTTTCTCTTTGGCTGTGAGGCACACATGATTTCAATGTGATGCTGCATGCTGCAGGGCTGGTCTTATCCATGGTCAGAGTCACCAGGTTTCTCTACTATCTCCGCTCCCTTCCTCCCACTCTCACCGTTAGCCATTCTTGTGGGGTAAAGCATTGAAGGCAGAAACAGAAAGGCAGAAACAGCCACCTACTGAAATAAAAGCCACAGATACAGAGTGTTGACTACATAGAAAGCCACACACACACACACACACATACACAATCAGACAGAGGCATATAGTGAAGCAAAAAAGCACACAGGTGCTGAAAGACTTGAGACATAGGTAGGGACAGATCACAGCAGATAGGTATCAGCAGAGCCAACCTGAACATAAGTATGGGCATGGGCAGAAAGTGACAAGGAACTAGATACAGTGCTGTGGAAGATAACACAGAGTCACAGAAAAAGATGGACACATGACGAGACAGGTACAGAAGTAGACACCAGCCAGGGTGAGAGGAGGAGGTTCCTCCTTCTCTCATTTTCCTCTCTTCCTTTTGCTTTTGTAAAGTACAATAATGAAGTGCATTTACTTTCCTGTGTCTCCTGCCCTTAGGATTTCCCTCTGGACTTTTGACAGCTCGCGATGCATTTTATTTAAATAAACTCACTCCTGCTAATGAGTCTGCTACTTATTGTGTCATCCTTCCCAAGGAAAGATGTCCATAACCAGTTTAAATTACTATACCCAAAAGGCCCCTTCAGACATGAGTTTAAATGGTGGAATATCAGATCCTTTGGCTAACACAGATTTGGAGTCTGTCTTGACTCCTACTCCAAGGCAAGGACTCTACCCTCCCCCTGCCACTGCCCAGTATTCCATGATCCTTTTTAACTTCATTGAACTTTCCTCTTCTCCTCTGCAATGTGAGGCAGATGAGAGGAGGAAGCCAAGCAGCAAGATCTAATACTTGCACCCCAATGTGAATGAGAGGAGAACCATAAGATTTCATCAGATTTTTTTTTTAAAGTGTTTCTTGCAAAAGAAAAGTTTGAGAAACTCAGGGTTACACAGGGCCCGATGATTTCTAAAGGTCTTTCTGGCTCTGACATTCTTGAATTCTTTGACTAAGAACTAATTTGTTCAAATCTAAACCCACAATAATTGGACAAACCTTGATTGAATTTTTCAAGCAAACATGGCATCACTGTCTGTCCCAATGAATATTTAGCTTTAGTCCTGGTTTATAGATTTTGTGCAGTATCAATATTTCTTGACACAATTTCCAACACTGACTGGTAGACCCATGAAGATGTGAAACATTCAGGCTCAAGATGGCCTCCAGGAAAGCCACAGATGGCGGTTGGTGTGTTCATCTGTCTTGAGCTGATACACAGACAGCACCACCCCTTCTGACTTGTGCTGTACACATGGAAAAGTGAGATAAGTGCCTTGAAATGGGCATAATGCTGAGATGGATGGATCAAGTTGGCTTAGAAGTTAAGGGACAGTATAGTCAACTGATCACAAAGAGAATGTAAATGAATGGTGCTTGCTCTGTGAATCTACTTTTTTTTTGCTTTCATTTTTAAATTAAATTTATCAGGGTGACATTGGTTAATAAGATCATATAGATTCCAAGTGTACATTTCTATAATACATGATCTGTAATATTGCATTGTGTGTCCACCACACAAACCAAAACATCTTCCGTCACCATATGTTTGGCCCCCTTTACCGTTTACTTACCCCCACCTATCCCTTCCCACTGGTAACCACCATACTGTTGTCTTTGTCTATAAGTTTCAGTTTTATATATCACATGTGAGTGAAATCATATGATTCTTAGCTTTTACTAATTGCCTTATTTCACTTAGCATAATATTCTCAGGGTCTACCAATGTTGTTACAAATGACATTATTTTATCCTTTCTTATGGCTGAGTCATATTCCACAGTATATGAGTTCTGTCTGGAAAAAGGCCAGCCATTGTTAATATGATGAGAATGGTTTACAAGACATCGATGTAACCTGGCAGCCAAGGAGAGTGGACTGGAATGTGCATGTGTGAACAATGATGAATTCACTGAACTAGTCAGTGGGGGCAGTAGATGCCATTGAGTGAGCTTGTGTACTGTGTGGCTGTCGCATTCAAAATAACTGAGCAAGTAGAACAAATCTGCATCAAATTTTGCATTATGCTTGAACATTCCTCTGCAGAAACTATTTGGATGATTCAGAAGGCCACAGCTATGGGCAACTGGTGATTAGCAGCTTCATCACAACAATGTACCTGCTCATGTATCACGTCTCATGCAGAGTATTTTGGTGAAACATCAAATCACCCAAGTGTCTCAGCACCCTACAGCCTAGATTTGGTGCCTTGCGGCTTCTGGCTTTTCCTAAAACTAAAATCACCTTTGAAAGGGAAGAGACTTCAGACTGTCTAAGTGATTCAGGAAAATACAATAAGGCAGCTGATAGTGATTGGGAGAAGTGCATGAGGTCCCAAGGTGCTTACTTTCAAGGGGACTAGACTGAGGCATCATTGTCGTATGTACATTTCTTGTATCTTCTTCAATAAAGGTCTGTATTTTTCGTATCACATGGCTGGATACTTTCTGAACAGACTTTATATATGCACCCTATCTTCTTTATCCAATCCTGTATTGAAAGACACTGTGGTTGTCTCCATGTCTTAACCACCATGAATAATGTTGTAATGAACATAAGAGTGCGTGTATCTTTGTGAATGAACATCTTCGAATTTTTCAGGTACGTAACCAGAAGAGGGATTGCTGGATCACATGGTAACTCTATTCTTAGTTGTTTGAAAAACTGCCAAACTGTTTCCCATAGAGGCTGTACCAGTCTACATTCCCACCAGCTATGAGTGAGGGTTCCCCTTTCTCTACAACCTCTCCAACACTTGTTATTACTTGTCTTGCTGATAATAGCCGTTCTAACAGGTGTGATGTGAGGTGGTAGCTCATTGTAGTTTTAATTTGCATTTTCCTAATAGCAAGTGAAGTTGAATATCTTTTTGTATATCTACTGGCTCTTTGTATGTCTTCTTGGGAGAGGTGTCTGTTCAGATCTTCTGCCCATTTTTAATTGGATTGTTTGTTTGGTGTTGAGTTGTATGAATTCTTTATATAGTTTGGATATTAACCCCTTGTTAGAACTGTCATTTGTAAATTTCATCTCTATTTGGTTAGTTGCCTTTTTTTTGTTGGTAGTTTCTTTTGCTGTGTGGAAGCTTTTTAGTTTGATATGCCCCACCTCATTTATTTTGGCCTTACTTCCCTTGCCTTTGGGGTCAAATTCATAAAATCTTTTCTAAAACCAAAGTCCATAAGCTTAGTAACTATGTATTCTTCTATGTAATTTATTGTTTCAGTCTTATATTTAGGTCATTAATCCAATTGGAATTAATTTTTGTACACAGGGACACACTGTATTCTAGTTTCATTCTTTTGCATGTGGATTTCCAATTTTCCCAGCATGATTTATTGAAGAGGCATTCTTTTCTCCATTGTGTATTTTTGGCTCCTTTGTCAAAAATTATTTGCCCATATACATGTGGTTTTATTTCTAAGCTCTCACTTCTGATCCATTGGTCTCTGCATCTGTTTTTTTTTCTGCCAGTACCATGCTGTTTTGATTATTGCAGCTCTGTAGTATAATTTGAAGTTAGGTAGTATGATATCTGAAGCTTTTTTTCTTTTTATTAAGGATTGCTTTGGCCATTCAGAGTCTTTTGTAGTTTCATACGACTCTGATGATTTTTTTGCTCTATTTCTTTAAAAATGTCATTGATATTTTGATGATGATTGCATTACATCTGTATATTGTTTTGGATAATATGACCATTTTTAACTGTTGATTCTTTCAATTTATGTACATGGAAATACTTTCTAATTCATTGTCTTTTTCAATCTCTTTTAATACTGTTTTGTAGTTTTCAGTATATAGGTTCTTGTGAAGCTCTACTTTGATAATGGGAAACATCCCTTAGAGCTGATGTCTCACTTACTAATCATTCATTCATTCATTCCTTCATTCATTCATTTTATAGTGAGAGCTTCCTCTGTGCCAAGCTCTGT
This sequence comes from Trachops cirrhosus, assembly GCA_028533065.1. Taxonomy (NCBI): domain Eukaryota; kingdom Metazoa; phylum Chordata; class Mammalia; order Chiroptera; family Phyllostomidae; genus Trachops; species Trachops cirrhosus. The sequence goes on along the minus strand of CM052552.1, from coordinate 18,348,674 downwards.
GTTACAGCTAGGGATAGAGACATGAGCAAGACACAGTCAAATACCTCTCAAATATCTAATTTGTAAATCAGAATTATGTTATAGTCAGGGGGCAGAACTGAGCTAATGCCAAGAAATATTGATAGTGCTTACAGTCAACAAACTTAGGCTATGGATAAATATTGAATATTTATAAAAATCATTTGGTAAGAATATTACTGTATATGCACACTTTTAATTATTCCCACTCGCAAAACTAATGAACTGGTGAGGGTTTTTTTTTTTTTGTACACAGTATTCAAGATGCCTAAAATGTCTTGTAATTAGCCCTGGCTGGTGTGGCTCTGTGGATTGAGTGCCAACCTGTGAACCAAAAGGTCACCAGTACAATTCCCAGTTCGGGCACATGCCTGGGTTGCAGACCAGGTCCCCAGTAGGGGGATGAACCAGAGGCAACTTCACACTGATGTTTCTCTCCCTCTCTTTATCCCTCCCTTCCCTTCTCTCTAAAAATAAATAAATGAAATCTTTTTTAAAAGTCTTGTAATTAGTTCAGGCAAAATAACAATTGTTTTCTAAGTATAACTCTAAAAAGTATAAGTTAATTTTATAATTTTTCTTAATCTTCTCAGGGACAAGGTTTCATTTGCTGGTGATAGTTTGAAAGCATTGTGGGTTTTTTTTTTTTTTTTTTTTTTTTTTAGAGAATTAAGGTATTTGCTTACAAGGAAAGAGAAGGGAAAATTCATTCCTTTCTTTGATACTTCCATGACATTAAACCTGTCATTCCCCAAAAGAGATACATTTGTGTAAGTCTTTACTCTTGTCCCCTTACCCAAAAGTCTCTTTCGCTTATTTAGTCTTTCATCCATCCACCAAGTGTATATTAAGCACCTTGTCTGAAGTATGTACTGGGTAAGGTGTGGGTACCCTGGAGATATTCAAACATAGGCTCTGCTCTTGAGGAGCATATAATCCAGGGGAGAAACTAACAAATAACCTGAGAACTTTATGATAAAATGCAGCAGCAAAGATGTGGACAAATGGAAGCTGTAAAGGGCAAGGACTAAGAGATGAAGGTAGTTGGAGGAGCTTTGAGAGAAGAGGTGACCCATGGGTGGGGGAAGACTTGAAGGTCAGCGCTATTCATCACTGTGGGGCTACATAGAGTATCCCCTTACCCCAAAGTATTTTTTTTTTAAATAAGCAAATTGTATGTGTAATCGCCATTGAGCTACACAATAAGCAAATCATTTTGTGGCTGGGGCTAACCTAGAAGCCAGCATTGGTTTAACTGCTTCAATTTAAGATGAAATATATCCACTCCTTTAAAAAAATGCAATGAAGTGTTTGGTCAGAGACTGGTTCCCCTCTCCTAACTCCAGTTTCTTGAAATCAGACTTTCATAATCCACCCAACATCCCTTTTTAGAAAAATTCTTCTTTCATGGGGGCAAAGTGCGTATTGTGGTGACTTTCAAATTATTCACATTCCAAAGGATCCTTAATGATTTCCAAGAGAATTGGTTGTAGAAATAGGTCCTTCTAAAAATCCAACAATAGAGTGCTCGTGATGCCACAGGATGATTCAGAGCATTTGGCCTTAATTACTTTGATTGTCCGCCAGGATTTAATATATGAATATTACATTGTGATTTTCAATTTAATTTCTTGTGTAAATGGATTGTGGCAGAATCCTGTAGTCCTGGAACTGGCACATAATTCAGCGTGGGAGACACCATCTTAACTCATCTCACTACTCAAGCCATTTGTTGTCCTTCAGGCTTTGACATCCAGGAGATGGGAAAGTAGCAAAGGTGATGTGATCTCTCAACTTAGGTCCAGACAGACATGAGCCATAGTTGCTACCAATTACATTGTTACATAGACACAGACAATACTGTTTCAGAAGGAAAAAAACACTCTTGTCAATGTGTAACTGTATGCCCTGATCATTCTTAACATAGTGGAGTGGAAAATTCTGGGGCATGCATGTAAGAGGCCTGTGTTCTAGTCCTAGCTTGGCCATGAACTAGCAGTGTGACTTTGATAAGTTCCTTAATTTCTTACCTTGGGCAAGTCCCTTAATTTTTCTGAACTTTTCCATTTCTCATCAGTAAAGAGAGAACTGCATGATATCCAAGCGCTTTCCAGAATGAAGATTTTCTAACTTATGAGTAACACATTGAAAATATGATGGTCTTGGAACCATGGCTAAAATAAAGTTGTTTCCATCCATCCTGTGAATAATAAACAGTCCCATGGGGAGACAAAGTCAGAAGGAAGAGGGAGGGAGGGAGGGAGGGAGGAAGGAAGGAGATGAGGAAGAAAGAAAAGGCAGGAAGGAGACAAAAAAGGTAATTGTGGGTGAGAGAGAGAGATAAAGGAAGGCAAGGTGAAGGAAACAGCCCTGCAGCATTAGTGAGGTGTCCCCAAGGGCCTGGGTGAGCTTGTTAAGACCTTAGAAAAATGGGGGTGCCTGGTAGAAATTAGAGGAAGAAAATGAGACTCAAGTGTATTAAATGGAATCCACAGTGCTGGAAAATTTCTTTGCAGTACATACAAGAGACAAAAAGCTTGCATCTAGAATGTATAAAGAACCTCTACAAGTCAATAAGAAACGGGCAGACAATCTAGCTGAAAAAATGGACATGTTTAAATAGAAATTGTAGAAAAGAGTATGTCTAAAAGGTCAATAAACATAATTAAAAGGTGTTCAAATTTATTAGTCACCAGAGAAATGCAAATTAAACCACAATGAGATAGCACTACACACCCAGCAAAATGATTGCAATTGTAAAAGCTGAAAATACTAAGTGTTGATGATAATTTGGAGCAATGTAAGAGCGCAAATTGGCCTAATACTTTGGAAAACTGTCTAGCAGCATCACCAAAGTGAAACATGGGCAGCTCCTATGACTCAGTAACTCTACTACCAACAGAAATGCATGCACCAAAAGTCAAGTAAAAGTATCCACAGTAATATTAGTCATAATAGCTACAAACAGGATATGATCCATATGCCTGCCCATTTACTGTAGAATGGATAAATAAGTTGTGGCACATTCATAAAAGAGAACATTATACAGCAATAAGAAGGAACAAAGTAAGCATTATACAAAGAATGAATAAATCTAACAAACTAAATGTTTAATGAAAGAAGCCAGATTCAAAAGAGTACACACTGAATAATTATATAAAAACCAGTAACCAGTGAAACTATAGTGTTTAGGGATGAATGCTAAGGAGCACAAATATAAATAAAAGCACAGAAGTGATTTGTGTAAAAGTCAGAATAGTTAACTTTTATAAGGGAGGAAAGACGTTGTGGTTAGGGAAGGGGCACAAGTTGGGCATCAGGTGTGCTGATATTCTATTTTTTGACTGGTAGTAGTTAACTAAGCTATACATTGATAATGCATGTACTTTTCTTTATGTATGGTATAATTCACACTTAAGGGAAAGCTTTAAAAATACAAAGATGTAGCCCTGACTGGTGTCAGGTGTCTTGGCTCAGTGGACTGAGTGCCAGCTTGCAAATCAAAGGATCGCCGGTTCGATTCCCAGTCAGGGGGCATGCCTGGGTTGAGGGCCAGGTCCCCAGTGGAGGGTGCGCGAGAGGCAACCACACATTGATGTTTCTTGTCCTCTCTTTCTCCCTCCCTTCTCCTCCCTAAGATAAATAAATAAAATCTTTAAAAAATAAATCAATACTATAGATATAAAAAAGTCATATATGGTATATTTCACACGTAAGGGAAAGCTTTAAAAATTCAAAGATATAAAGTTGTCTCAGACTAATGTGACTCTTAAGTTATATCCATCCTCTCAGGAGCCTGCTTCAGGCTAATGGGACCCTAGACTTTAGTCAAAGAGAAGGCTGAGATTGTGCTTCATTCTTCTCTGTATGCATCTGCCACAACACTACATCTTTAAAGTCAGCTTGGTCCACAGTGGCTGCACCAGTGTGCAATCCCACCAACAGTGCACTAATGTCCCTTTTTCTCCACATCCTCATCAGCACTTATTGTTTGTTGATTTGTTTATGATGGCCATTCTGACCGGTGTGAAGTGGTATCTCATTGTGGTTTTAATTTGCATCTCTCTGATGGCTAGTGATGCTGAGCAACCTTTCATGTCTCTGGGCCCTCTGTATGTCCTCCTTGGAGAAGTGTCTGTTCAGTTCCTTTGCCCATTTTTTAATTGGATTGTCTGTCTTCCTGGAGTAGAATTGTGTGAGTTCCTTCTATATTTTGGAGATCAAACTCTTGTCTGAGATAGCATTGGCAAATATATTTCCCATATGGTTGGTTCCCTTTTGATTTTGTTGATATTTTCTTGAGCCATGCAGAAGCTTTTTATTTTGATGAAGTCCCATTTGTTTATTCTTTCTTTTATGCCCTTTGCTTTAGGAGACATATTGGTGAAAATATTGCTGTGTGGAATATCTGAGATTTTCCTGCCTATGTTCTCCTCTAGAACCTTTATGATTTGGAACTTATATTTAAGTTTTTTATCATCTTGAGTTTAACCATATGATCTCACCTATAAATGGAACCTAATTAACATGACAAACAAGCAAACAAAATATAACCAGAGACATTTAAATTAAGAACAAACTGAGAGTAACCAGAGGGGAGGTGAGAGGGAGATAATGGGGGACAGAAGGGGAAGGGTCGTCAAGGAACATGTATAAAGGACCCGTGGACAAAGCCAAAGTGGGGTA
>CM052552.1:18325268-18343870 GCA_028533065.1 Trachops cirrhosus | reverse complement strand
TGAATTATTTCTGTTCCATTTTAATTTTATCTTTTTTTTTTGAGTCTTTTATTTTGCCTTCTATTTTCAGCCTTGTTCATGCCTTTTGGGCCAATGACTGAGTGACACAACTGGGTTTCCTTTGCTTGAACCTCAGCAAGCTCTCTGTCTCCAAAGACTTGAAAAAATATCTATTCCCTTCACTGTGCGGCTTCCTTTACTTCTGGCCAACTCAGGTAGGGTGTCCACCCCAACACTGCCCCCAGATGTAACAGGGGTAAAGGGCCTTATCCAAAGTCCTTGTGGCCAGATTCAGAATCTGAGAGTTTTATCAAAGTAATCCTGTTTATTTGTCTTTTTTGCATACCTCTAGCAGGTTGTGGCATAGCCCCCCATAATCAAAAACATTAATATTTCTGTCATGGAATACATGAATATTCATAGTAAGTGGGACAAATAAAGACTGTCAACATCTTAATTTAAGTTAAAATAAGTATTAGCATCAAACTTGTAAGATTTTTATTTCCAGAGCTTTGTGGTTTGGGAAGTACAAATAAGAATTAATAATCTATAGTAGGAACCCAATGCTTATTTGGTGGATATATGGAAGCATGAATAGATGCAATACATTACATATATTTATCCTCCCAAATAAGTGACAAACGTGTATTTAACAAGAGTGTTCATAGCTTTAACCAAGAGTACCCAATTGTGGGCACATTGAATTCCACTGCTGGCAAGAGGAACACTAAGAAAAATCCACTACATAAGTCTGCTACCTCATCATGTATTGCCTGCCTTGCATTGGGTGGCTATCCTGGGCCAATTAGTGACCACTTCTGTCATAAAACAGCCAGCTTTTTTCCTGACTATGAGACTGTAGGTAAATCAGGTCTAAATGAAGGAGAAAGATGAGTATGGCAAGTACCTGGGGATATTTTGTTGGGTCCAAGGTGAAAGGAATGGATGGGCTGCATGTACCTTCATGTGATCCTCCTTAAATAATATTGCTTTCAGCAAAGCTTTGCAGAGCTTTCAAGTGGCGGTGAGTTTGAAGTTACCCTCCCCAGCAAATACTCAGAGTACAGTGAGTTTATATTACTAGTTAAGGGTAGAGGTAGGTGATTTTTTCAGTCACCTGGGGGAAGGGATATTATATCTTGTTGTTCTGGAATGCTCCAGAGGCAGAGCAGGGAGTTCAGGAGGAGGCTATCAAGGGACTAGAGTATGAGTCAAAGCCCAACCTTCAGAATCCCCTACCCAGGAAACACCAAGGGATAATGGAAGATTAAATAGGAGAAAACCACAGTGCCCAGAGGGGAAACCTGAAGGGGAAGGTGGATTTGAGGAGAGGTTAGAAGGCTCAGGCTTGGAGCTCCAGGACACTAGGCTATTTGCTTCCAGAAAATGGAGACTGAGTTACTAACTTGCTATCTCCTATAGCAATCTCCCAGGCTGTCCAAATTTAAAACAAGGGGATAGGAGTTACATGATCTCTTCCTGCTCTATTTTTCAGCACCCATGAATCTATGATTTTCTTTTAAAATTTTTATTGAATTTATTAGGGTAACATTGGTTAATAAAATTATATAGGCTTTAGGTATGATTTTCTTTGAAAATGTTTATTTTTCCTTATAAAGGCAATGCATGCTCCCTGTTGAAAATTTGGAAAATCAGGTATATATATGAAAAATTACACTCACTTATCATCCTATTCCTTGCACATTTGAATGTATTTCCTTTTTGCTTGCTTGTTTTTTCTATTTCTTTATAAAATTATGATCATAGTGTTTTTTATTTAGAGTTATACACTTAAGTTTATTGTGAGCATTTGTATGTCATTACAAATTTGAACTCCAATTTGAATGTCCAAAAAATATCATGGGGCACACTATACCTTGCCCTTAGGGAACTTACAATCTGGTTGAGAAGATGAGACTGATGTATATGAAACCAAAAGTAAAAAATAAATGAAATATAATTAAATGCCATTTCTAGAGACAGGCTAGAAGGACAGTAAGAATCCAAAGGTGTAAGAGATTGGTGTGGACAACACTGGTGAGGAAAGACTTTCAGAAAGCTAGGACTTAAGTTATCCCTTAAAGGACAGGAAAAGGAGAATAAGAAAGGCAGAAGCATCAACAAAACAGAAGTAATGAGGGGAAGCTGGACTGAACAATCAAAATCCCTTTATCCTTTGTTGTTGATGATTCCGAGCTACTGATAGCCAGTATTTCAGGACTCTCCAGGGGTTAATCTTACATATGAACAAATAAACCTAGCTCTCTAACCTAAAGGGTATTTGGAGTATAAATGCATGAAAAATAAAGCACTCATATTAATATGGCAGTAGCTTAGGCTTGACCCCTTTTCAATTTAGTAATTGACTTGCTTCTATGCTGCATCTTGAGCAGTGATGGCTCAAGTGTCATGGTGCTGGCGACTAGAGTCCCCAGTTGGACAAATTGGTATCTAGAGAGCTGATTATATGAGTCCGGACTCCAGAGCTCTGGTAACAGTCAATTCACTGCTTTGAGTTGGTAATCACAAGAAAAGAGAAGTGAGAAATGCCTGTGCCACAAGCTTCTTTCTCCACCCACAGAAGATATAGCTGAAAACTTGCTGAGAAAGCTAATTAAGCATCATCTGTGGCCTTAAGAGTTTCCCAGAAGAACTAGAAGTTTCTCAGGGAAAGAAAATCTGTGGTATGAAGAACAGTAGAAAGGTACCCTTACATGAAATACCATAGTTCCAGATTCATCAAAAAGTGCCCTTGCCTATGGTCAGGAGACTTGCCTCCAACTAGCTGTATGACTTTAACCAAACTCTGAGTTCACCTCAGTTTTCTACTTCATGTGTAAAATGGGAACTATTCCAAAATTCCTTTTTGGCACAATTGTGTGAATCTATGATTTCTTTGGGCCACTTGAGCCTTTCACATTTTAGGAATCCCCTACAACAATACAAATAAACCTGAGAAAAGACTACTTCTTACCCTTGTTAGCCAGTCACCACCATACCTTGGAGTCAAAGTCCTTTGGGAAACAGGACCAGGAGAGGGAGCAGGCTCAGCCTGAGGGGAAAGGCGCAGAAAGAAGAAGTGGGTGGGCCCAAGATGTCACCAGTTAAGCAGAGGGAGGATCTTGATACCTCCTCCTCTATCTGCTTCTCCCCCAAGTGTCCAGAAGCAGGCTGCTCTTGACTGCATGCCTATGGAGGTGCCTGCTCACCAAAGGTACCCTGGCTGCCAGCATGCTGTTCCAAGCCAATGAAAGAACCCTGAGGTGAAGTACCCTGGGACCGATCATATGTGGAAATATCTCTTTAATGGCTAGAGAGACTGCATCTTTGGCTCTTTTTCATTGGTTCAGGCCAACTGAAGGCTCTCTGGACTCTCAGCCAATGCTGAGCTATCAGCCAACAGGAGTGGGCTCAGCTGCTGGATCCTGTTTTCCACTGAGGCTGATGGGTAGCCTAGCCCCAAGGGCTTCCCTATCTCTCCATTGCCATCCCTGACTGAAAACTTTTGCCATGAAGCACAGAAGGCATGAGCAGTGGGACCTAATCAAGGCAGCCTGATGAGAGGTAGGCATGCTGGGGGCCAGGAGCCATTCGCAAGCCCAGCTCCTGCAGGTGAGTGCAGGTGAACCAGAAAAAAAGAGAACAGCAGGTGGAACTGGTGGGAGTGGGCACTGTAGGATTGAAGCTAAGGGCAGATCCTGACAGGTGAAACTCTTATTACTTCCTTCCCACAGGGCATGAGTATCCAAGTGAATTTTCCAAAACCCTATGTTACCCTCCCTATTCTGGCTCCGTAGCCCAACCACAGATAGGGAAGAGTTTCTTCAAAGACAGTGAGAAAAGTTTGTTGGGAAACAGGTACCGGATCTCAACTGGAAGCTGTCTTTCCTTCCTTAGGATGCTCACAATGCCTAGTGAAAGACTTGGTGGCTCTGGACTGCAAGTATACATGGATCTCATAATCTTTGCTTCTTGCATCTCAGACTGCAGTCTGATGAGTTCCTTACATGCTTCAAGGAAGGCTAAGACTGTGGGTTCAACCCTGTGTAGACCGGGTAGCTTTCACTTTGCTGACCACTAACAGTATTATCAGGACCACTCAAGGACAACGCCCCAAAACTAGGCAGCCATTTAAGAAACATGTACACAGGAGGCAGAGTGAGAGAGTATAGAGGGTCCAGTGCAAGGCCTTCCGTATTTCTGGAGACATTCAGTCATTCATCCAACATTTGCTGAGTGCCGTATATGTGGCAGTCACTTTGATAGAAACTAAAGGGACAAAGAGGAGTAAGATATATGGGCTTTGGTGAGAACTATTAGGGCAGGGCCAAGGGAACAGTTTGTTTTGAGCATTAGTGATACAGGACTTTATGTTCTTTAGGTATTGACTTGATGTTTTAATTGACTTTGGAATTCTCCACAACTGGCCCCTGGTAAAACCAAACAGAAATATCTGTTTTCAATACTCTTTAAGGTGCTCCTTTTTTATACCTTTCTTTCAGAAAATATTCTGCTACAAAATTGCTATAAGACCTTGGGAAAGTCAGTTCTCAATTTCCCCCTCTTTAAAATAAGGACTTTGGGTTAGGGGCTGTGAAGCCCTTTTCAACTCTGAAAGATCACCAAGGAGTTTGTAGCAGCAGACATTTACTCCTTGGTGTAAGTTAAAAGTATAAATGTTTCTTCTCCCTGAGCTTAGCTAAATTTTTAAGCCTAATTTTTCTCCAGTTGTGGAATGAAAATCTTTTGTCAATTGCTAAAATTTCAGGGATCTGCCAATAAGAGGGAGAAGTTTTTGGGATGAGGAGGAAAGGGGATATAATAAATCTCCTTAATATCTTCTTTCCTTAGGCTGTATGGCCTGGAATTCTTTTAAGGCTAATCCCAAACCATAGTTACAGATGAAAAGAATGATTAAAATATAAAGCCTTCTTTGGAGCTTACAGTGCTTTAACACCAAGAAGCTCTTATAACAATGAGCACAAAGGGTTTGATGAAAAGCTCTGAGTAATTATTCCATAGGCCCAGTATGCATATTTCACAACAGCTCCTTTGCCCATTGCTCTTCCACCCCTACCCCCCACCTATTTCAGGTTCCTTTAGAGCCTGAATCTCAGTCTCATTGGCCACTAATATTTTGAATGAAACAAGTCAGGAAAAGGGACAGTAATTCAGAAATGCACATCACTCCTTAAGTACATTTAATTGTAAAAGACATATAATCAATCCAGTCCCCTGTCTGAATATGGTAGCTAGAAGAGTCAAAGCAAAGCTTTTACATTTCATTCCAAAACAAACAAGCAAACAAACAACAACAACAACAAAAAAAACCCCAAGAAGCCAAAAGGGGGCAGGGAAGAGGGTGGGATCAATGAATCCAATCAGTGGTTTATATTAATGTTTCTTATATTGTAGTGCTGATTTGCAGCTCTCCAGGTGCCAAATGGCATCTGGGAAACATTACTCCATCCCCCAATTGACGTAATAATTAGATTGCATAAATGGCTCCTCTGCACTCACTGCCAGCCCAAGAGACAAATGTTATTGGTGAGCCAATCAATCTTTTCCCCTGTTAAAGTTTCAACCTGCGTCAGCGATTATGCTGTGGAGGTCGAAACCCACACAAATGAATGAAAGCTGGTGGAGATGAATTTCAGGAGAGGATTCTACTGCACTATTTCCCAGCAGACCGTGTATGGTCAGAACAAGGGCATGTACATAAACAGATCCATAATTGGGCATGCCATCAAGGGCTGAAATATGGAAAGAAAGATAGTGACATTTTCTGCAAGACTTTGCTTTTCTCTATTCCAGTTGTCTGCTTCATACTTAGATAAATTGAGGGGTTGAGAAAAGTATGACAAGGGAAAGCATTAGTTATTTGGTATTAGTCTTTGTGGTAAGCTGAATATTGTCCCCCCAATATCCACATTCTAATCCCCAGAAACTGTGAATATCACCTAAAATGAGATTTTACAGATGTGATTAAATTAAGGATCTTGGGATGGAGAGATTATTTTTGATTATCCAGGGGCTCTGAATACAACAAAAAGTGTCCTTATGAGAGTGAGTCAGGGACAGATTATAGCTAGAAGAGCAGTAGAAGGCAATATACCAGAGATACAGGTATTGGAGTGATGCAGCCATAAGCCAAGGAATGCTAGCAGCCACCATAAGCTGGAAGAGGCAAAGAACAAATTCTCACCTAGAGCCTCTGGATGGAGTTTGGCCCTGCCAAGTCTTTGATCTTTGACTATGCTGTTCTGGCCTCTATATTGTGAGATAATTAATTTCTGTTGTGTTGAGCCACATGTGGTAATTTGTTACAACAGCCATAAGAAACTAGAACAGTTCTCCACTACCAAGCTTAGGTCACAGGTAGAATGGTAATCTTGCTGTAGCATGAAGAACATCAAAATCCTCCTCTATGCAAAATATGCCTTCCATTTATCACAATGCAATGTCAAACACTAGGATTCCAAAATTCACATGTACATGTCAACATTTTAACTTTTGGGATAATTCTTACTTACTGCTACATTGCTGCTACAGTACAGATAAACCTTTGTTTTCCATTGGTATTTTTTGCATGAATTTATATATCCAATTACCTCCAGCCACCAGGAAGGCCTTGGGGGGACAGGGAAGACGCTGAGCTGGTAGAGAAATACGTAAATATGTCTAAATTGAAACCACAATTGGACTCAAATCAAATCTCTTTTAGTAATAACACTAAGTAGGGCCTTTAGGAAAACAAGTCATGGCAGAACTAACTTAATTTATTCTTTTGATAAGGTTACAAGTCTTGTGGAATAGGAGAATGTTGTAGGCAGGATGCATCTGGATTTTAACAAGGCTTTTGGCTTAGGTTCTCATGAACCCTTTTTCGATCAAGTGAAGAAATACAGGCAGCACATAAGACTCCAAAGCTTCCAGGAGATTGCTGATATGTAAATCAGGATCTCTAGTGACAAGTAACAGGCTCCTACATCAGTCCTAGTCAAGTCACCATTGTTATCTACGACTTACACAAAGATCAAGACAGCATTCTCTCTGAGAGTGAGGATGCTGGGAAGCTAGAGTATCCAGCTGAAATATTGGATATGAGAATCAGGATACAAAACATTATCAGTAGCCTGGAACATCAGCTGATCTCTGTGAAATATAATGTCCAGCACTATGAACCCAAAATTCACATGAACAAAAAGACAGATTTATATACAGAGCAACCATTAGGATACAGAAGGCAGAGGGGGTCAGCAAGCAGACAGCTAGATGAATCAGAAGAATGGTGAAACTGGCAAAAGGAAAAAAAGGTTAATGGAGTGAGAATGTGCTTCTAACTAGAAACAGGAGAAAACCATGCTCCCTCTTGAGTATTCTTTATTGTCCAGGCCATACTGGAGTTCAGTTCTGGGCAAGATTGTTTTTATCTCCCAGGTATGTGTTTTCTTTACAAAATAACTTACCAAAGTATATGAGTACAAAGTAAATGTGGCTGTCTGACCCCCTCCCAGCCTCTAACCCCAAAGATAATCATCTTTAACAGAATAGTAAATATCCTTCTACACTTGTTTTTCTATGAAATTACTCATTATTACACCTTATTAACACAAATGAAAGCATGATATACACATTGTTCCTGGCCTTGCTTTTTATTTAACAATATATCGTGGGCATTTTCCCATGTCAGTGATAATAAAAGCTAATCATTATTGAGCATTTTCCATGTGCCAAGTAAATTCTTAAAATCATTTCATGTTTTAATTCACTTAAAAATCAAAATAACCCCATGATATGGGTACTAGTACCACTATTTCCATTGTAGAGAAAAGAAAACAGGTTCACACAACTTTCTCAAGATCATACAGTAATTAAATGACATAGGCTCAATTTGAGTTCAGGGCTCTCTAGGTCCAGAGCCCACATCTACTCCATGCTGACTCTCAGTATTTTCAGGGATACTTCACTAAAAAAAAGTACAGCATAAGAGTTGGTTGTATCTGTGTCATAATTTATGTAATCTTAGTAAACATAAGAGCATTTCTTTATAGAGGGACTTCTCAGAGCTTTAGATATGCTGATGTGTGTTATGACTCTTCCAAGAGGGGGGACACAGTAAGCACTAAATCTAAAATTTCCTTCACCATGGCATCCATTTTTTTCTCATAGAACATTTCAGGGCCTGGAGTATTGGGGATCAAATTTTAGTGTATATGCTGTATAATGCAGATCCCCAGGCATCAACCAAAATACTTCTGATATAGGTGGTCCATGGACCACACATTGAGAAATGCTGATGTGTGTGCTATGGGATTAATCTTTGATGTACAGAGTAAATATGAATGGCTATGTAACCACTATTTTAGATAGAACAAAGGCATGAGTACCCAAGGGAGAGAAGCACTCTCTCTCCTTCCCTCCTTGGACTATCTAATCATCCAAACTTTATCCACTCCAACGCCATAAACTCACAGCTCAATGAAGCATTAATGCAGGATTCTGAGTGATCTAAGTCCCCAGGGGATTAAGCTAACAGTGGCCATCACACAACTCTACTTCTGTCATTAAAGAACTGTACCACCATTGAAAGTCTAAACTAAAAATAGGTGAATATATCTGGGAAGTTTATTCTGTATAGATTTGAGCTCTTACCCTTGGGACCTCTCTTTTCCAGTTTCTGTCATCAATAGAAGTATTAAGAACAGCCAAACGTCTGAATACCAATAATTAACTCAAAAGAAAAAAAACAATTATGAGAGAATAAAAGTTTTATTAACTATGAGCTTGAAAAAGAACGAGATGACCTGTTCATGCTCTGAAGTTATGTTTGATATCCTCAAATCCCATTCACCCTAGCAGGTTATTGTTTTAGGGTTAGCTGAAGTTAGATTGGTGACAAGAGAGGAAGGATTTAAAGAGAAAGGATAGGAGATAGAGAGAAGAGCCAAAGTAGTGTTTAACAGGGAGGCTCTTGGAAAAGTTTATTTTCAGTAAGTGGACAGGGAGCTCACTAGAAAAGAGGTTGAGAGGAGCCTATCACTACTTTAACACCAAGCTTTATACTTGAGATGCTCTCCACATATCACATGCTGAGATTTCCCAAATAAGCTTACTTTTAGAATCCTAAAGTATTTTCACTTTATCTGTAAGAGTCTGATGTGGCATTGCTACTAACTCTATTTGAAAAATGAGGGTTTTGAAGTTTATAGGGGTTTGAAAGAGGGTATCCATGGGGGCTAATAGTAGATAAAGGAATTATACAGATCATGATGCAGTAGAAAGTATACTAGGGTACATAATTTTACATTTAGCATGATCTCAAGTGTGTCTAATTGTATAGAAAAAAGCTGGAAGGAAATATTGGATTTAATTCAATCCAACCTGTGAAAGGTTGGATTTTTAATGAATTATGTTTTCTTCATATTTGTTTTGTCTCCTCCCTCCTCAAATGTTCTGCAATGAGCATTGTTGCTTTTATAAGTAACAAAACAGGTATATATTTAAAAAATAGGGTATCAGACTAAAGTTTCAAGTTCCAGCTTTGCCCCTGTACAAGTTGCTTAGTTCTCTGAGTTTCACTTTCTGCAAACTTCCTGAGGGCCCTAAGGTTGGGTGAAGACATTGGCTGAAAGAAAAGGTGAAGTGAGGAGAGGATAGAAAATGTTAAGACAGAGATGCTGCTATAGTTGTAGTTATCCTGGGAAGTGAAAGTACTCTTTTCTGATTTCACAGATGATGGCTGTGAGAATGCTTTGCAAGTTGTCAAGGGCTAATATGCAACTGACAAGAGTTATTACTATTAATGACCCCTGATCCCCCTCAGATAGACACACACACACACACACACACACACACACACACACACCTCCAAACTACTTGAAAATCCACACTTTGGTTCAATCTTCTATTCCGTTTCCCTGCAACATTGCCCTGATGATCTCATTACCAACTCCAGACAGAGTCTGTTTGCTGCTTGTTACTAGCCATTCTAGCTTCTTTGGACTCCTCACCATATCTGAGCTCATCTTCCTTTCTATTGTTTTGTCATCTGCATAACTGAGAGTCATGTCCTAGGGCCCTGTAGCAGACAGAATAGTGATTTAAAAAAGCAGCCTGGTCCAACTAAAACAGGATCTGTATCTCCTCATTCCAACCTAGATTAATTGTCTCGTTAATAACAGTGCCTCACCTGAATCCACAGTCTATTTTTGCAACAACAACAACAAACCTGTATACTGCATACCTTTCTGGGGCCCCATAGCAACACTGGGAAGGAGGCAGGAAAGGAATAGACACTCCTCTTCACAAAGCACAGAGAAGGCAAGTAATATGTCCTAGATTCACAGAGAGTGGGTAATAGACAATATCAGAAGTTGAATCCAGGCTAGGCTCTTTCCCCTACATCATAGCATTTGCTCACAGTCGGATGTTGAGAAATGAAAATAAGTTACTATATATATGACCACTGAGATATGGCATGTTACAGCAAAAACATTTTCTTATTGGAATAAGAAAAGACCTGTGTCTTTTAATAAGACCCCATTTGGGATCTGGGGGTCAGGGATGGAAAAGTACTCTGAGATGAGCACTGAGCTTTTATACACATTATTTACTTGTTCCTTCATTCTATAAACATTTATTAAACATTTTGCATGTGCCAGGCATTGTGCTTGGTGCCAGTGGGTAAGACACAATGTAAGGCAGGACATGATCCAGATCCAGACCCTCAAGGAATTCACCATAGTCTCGAGAGAGAAATAAGAAACAGACATGGCTAACTCTAAATACATAGCAAAGCAGGATTCATGCCATAAAAAAGCAAAATACTCTGGTAGTTTAGAAAGAAGACTCAGATCTGTTTGCAGGATCTAGAATAACTTTATGGTGTATAAAGTTGTCTTATGAAACATAAGTAGTATTGGAAGAAATGGTAAATATGTGAGAGTTGGGGGTGTTTCCAGAGAAAGAGAACAACATGACATAGGCACAAAGGTAAGAAACCTGATGGGTTAGCTGGAAATCAGTGGATAATTGTATTTCAATGGAGCTGGGATTAGACATATGAAAGGAAAGATAAGATAGAAAGATATGTTTGGGCCTGATTGTGGAAAGCTTGGAATACTGGGAACCCAGCCTCAGCTTCTATACTTCTCAGAGGCCAGGAGCAGTGACTGTCCAAGGAAGGATTTGGAGGAAGCAGCAAAAAATGGATGCTGCTCTCTGATTGCCAGAGGCCAAGGGGAAAACTAGGTGATGCTTGCATGAACTCCAAAAGGGGAGAAGTTACACTGAGGTTCCTTGTCATCATGGGTGATGATTGCAAACTACTCTCAGAGGAAAAACTTAATTTAGTTCACTTAAATTCTTGCCTTGGTACTTTCCACAATTCACCTCCCGTGCCTTTACTTGTGTCTTGTGCTAAACTCTAAACCTGTAGTGTCTTCCTCGGCACCTCTACACTAATTCTGCTTGTGAGAAGGCTGATTTATTTTGCAAGGTGTCCTTCCTGCCTTTTGCCTCAATTGTCCCCAGTTCCTCATAGTTAAACCCACTGATACCTGTTCCTGCCCAGTTTCATTTCTGGCTCCCCCTTGGCTCATCCATTTAGAGTTAATCTTTCTAAAAATTAAGTCCTTGGTCTTCTTCTCAAAGTTTAATTCAAACACCTATCACTGGTTCAAATCCATGGTTATAACTGCTATAGAAATGACCTCTCAATCTACATCTTTTATGGTGTGAGTCTTAGACCCACATATTTAGCTGTCTGTTTGACATCTCTACCTTGAAGTGTCACAGTTAAATCCAACTCAAAATGTCTTCTGTTGCATTCAGCAACCGCGAGAACAGATGCCGGAGACTTTCAGGGATTCAGAGATGTTACTTTATTGGCCAAGTTTTACCTGCGCAGGGGCGGACTCTCAAAGTGTCCGGAGACACGGTGCCCACAAGGGCTGCAGACGAGAGTCGCACCGGGCGCTTACAGCTCAGTCCTTTTATATGGGCAGGCAAGCAAGCAAGCATTATACAGAAGCAGACGTGGCAATTAGCTATTCGCTTACAAAGTCTGTAGGTGGGAACAGGGCTGGGGATTGGCTTAAAAAAAAACAACCAAACATGCTAGGTTGCATGTTCCACAACCCCCTGTTCTTGCCAAGCTTTCCCTGCTCCCCACATCTTCCACCATTCCAGAAGAAATAATCTTTCTCCAAAAAACATACTTTACAACTTTATCTACCATCATATACTCTATCACCTAAATTAAGCATCTGGAATTTTTTGACTCCCCGCTCACTACCCGCCAAACACCCAATCAATCAGCAATTCCTTGAATTTCTACTTCTTTAATATTAGCTGAATATGTCTGCTTATCTCCTTCCCTACTGCTGATCTTTCATATGGACTACTGAAATAATTTCCTAACTGATTTTCTTATACCCATACCACCTGCCTAAATTTTCTTGTAAGCATTGAATCAATGTTTTTTTCTCAAATATCACCTCTTCCAGGAAGCACTCCCTGATCCCTCCCAACCAGTGTTTTCTTTGATTGTTCTAAGGAAATATTGCCAAAGAATCTTAGAAGTGATGATATTATGCCTTATTTCTATAAGAAGAAATGAGGGAAAGAAAGATCAGTGCTTCCAGAAATGTTTCTATGTGTACACTGCTGTGGAGAATCCTGAGGTACATGTATGTCCGAGGAAACAGGGTCTTCGGAATGGGTTTCAAGGGAGAAGCCAACTCTGGAGAGGCTTTCCAACACTCTACATTTTCTGAATTCACACTTCTTTGGCTTTCTCACTGAAGATGTGATCCACTGCTGCAGGGATTTAAACAATAAAATGTATCGTTATCAAAAATTACTCTACCCTAAAATAAAATATTAGCTGTGTTGGGTAGTTAATTGTAATATCAGAATGAACAGCTCATCCTCTTTTACAAGGGCTTTAAACCCTGATTGCCTAATAAGTGCAGGAATTATAGTTAATCTAACTCAAAATTTAATTATGATGAGTCATCCATCACAAAGTAAAGCACACGGGGGGCAAAACTCTGGTGACCCCGTGTCCAAATGACCTTGCCCCAGCCCCTCTGGCTCTTTCTAAGTGGAAAATTGGAAATCCTTTCTTTTTGTGAGATAGTAGGGCCATCCAAAAAGACCCACCCTGTTCTACCTCAGATGTTTTATGGAAAAGCCTGCCTTAATCAAATCTCACCATGAGGAAGCCCAAAAGCAGTTCTTCCTCTGGACACTGTCTTACCAGATATTGTTAGAATATTATGCAGTTGGATTTAAAGAACACCACTACAGTAGATCCTGGACAAGACCTGGTATAGAGGAATTGTGTGGGACCTTCAGAATTTCAAGAATGCATCTTAATCTAGATTCAGAGCCTCTCCATGTGAACAGGGACCTAAAAGGTCAGCAGTTCCTGCAGATGATAAGACTTTGAGTTCTCTCATTCTCCCGATTGCTCACAGAGCTGAGGAAAATCTTTCAGGGGTTTTTTAAGTTAAAAATAAAAGGATGATCAGACTGCTTCATATGGAATTTTCCACTATTAATAATGTGGTTTAAGAAGTTATTACTTCTCTGAGCAATTCCTGGCACCTAAATTATTATCTCATAGGTTGTGCTAATTACTTATTTTTATACATATGCAGGGTGAACTCATTTACACCATTTTTAATTAATGCTTGCTAAATTCTATCTTCTATGGTTAACCCATTATTCAGCCTGTTATGACTTCGGAGAATATTCTTTAAGCCCTCCAAAATAACTGCTACCTTTCCTTTCTCCTTGTCATCTGTATTATCTTCTAAAAGATTGAAAATCAATCTTTTTTTTTTTCCTGCCTGTTTGGAAAATCCTTTATATTCTGTCTCCACCAGTTTGGAGGGTACCAAGATCTATATATTTATTTCCTGCTAAAGTTGTAAAGATGACTTCTTATGTGTCTTTTTCTTTCCAACCTCAAGGTTGACTTCTTCTTCTTGGTATTTTAAAGGTTGGGAAAAAGGTTTTTACTCTAAGTCTTCCATGATGATAGACATATTAGTCATATTCCCCTCCCCTCCATTTTGGTTATCTACTGCTGTGTAAAAAAAAAAAAAAACAAAACACTCAAAATTTAGTGGCCCAAAGCAATTACTTTATTTTATTCACAACTTCATGGATCAGGAATTTAGGATGGCCTTGGCTAGTGGTTTGTCTCCAATTCATATGTAATCTCTGAAGAGCTAGGGCTGGACACTCCTCTTTCAATAAGTTTCTTCACCTACAAGTCTGACCCCAAAAGATATGACCTCTCTCTCTATCTATCTATCTATCTCTCTTATGATATTGCATCCTCCAGGGCCTCTCCACATGTAAAAAATAGACTACCTCTTGATGGGAAAGTGACATTGAAGAACAGCATGTAAACTATAAGATATTGTTGCAGCTATAGTTAGAACATACAAACTTTCATATCTTCTATGGATTTCTAGTCTTAAAATCTTAAACTTTAAATACATGTGGAAAATTGAACAATGAAAATGAGAGTGTGTGTGTTAGAGTTCAAAAATGACTAAATAAGATTAAATAAGTCCAACTAACAGAATCTTTAGAAAGAAAGAGTCAAGGAATTGGGGGGTTTAACTCGAAGATAGGAGCATGTAGTGGATAAAACAAAGATTTAAATTAATAAAAATATGGACTCAAATCATGCCTTTTACCAATTTTCTATCCATGAAGAATAACTCTATACATCAATAAACATTTATTGAGAACTTTTCATATGTTAAGCATCGTACCTAGAGATATAGAAATCTACAAATACAAGAATCAAATAAGATTTAAGTCTTTAAGAAGCTCAAATTATGGTAAGAAAGACTGATATGAATAATATTTGCAATAGAATGTAATGAATGGTATAACAGTGGTACCATATACTTTGGTGGCTCAAAAAGGAGTTATTACCATGAGAAGCTCCATAAATGCTTCACAGAAAAATGAAATCTTGATATGGGTCTGAAAGAATAAGTAAGAGTTTCTCACGCAGAAAGGTAAAAGGAGAGTTT
The DNA here is from genome assembly GCA_028533065.1 of Trachops cirrhosus. NCBI lineage: Eukaryota > Metazoa > Chordata > Mammalia > Chiroptera > Phyllostomidae > Trachops > Trachops cirrhosus. Next base: position 18,328,805 of record CM052552.1, on the reverse strand, counting down.
AGAAAGAGGGAACACCCTAAGCAAAAACACAGAAACATGAAACAACATAGCTTCTTCAAGGAATTGCAAACAAGAATCATGGATTACTTGCATAAAAATTTATGTTAGTAAAATAGGAAAATTATTATGGGAGTGTCTGTATCTTATGTGAAGAAATTTGAACTGTATCTTGTTATCAATAGGAACCTAGAGAATGGTGTAATGAAATTTGCATAATAAGAAATCATTCTGAGACATCCAGCCAAGAAGGAGGCATAGGTAGGCACTTTGCCTCCTCACACAACCAACAGAAGGACAACAAACTTAAAATCAAAATATAGCCCGGGTTGGTGTAGTTCAGTGGATTGAGTGTGGGCCTGTGAAGCAAAGGATCATGGGTTTGATCCCAGTCAGGGCACATGCCTGGGTTGTGGGCCAGGTTCCCCAGTGAGGGGCACACAAGAGGCAACCACACACTGATGTTTCTCTCCCTCTAGTTCTCCATCCCTTCCTGTCTGTCTAAAAATACATACATAAATAAAATCTTAAGAAAAAATAACCAGAACTGCCAGAAAATCAAACTGTATGGAAGTCCAACAACCAGGAACTTAAAGAAGAAATATTCATTCAGACTGGTAAGAGGGCACAGAGAACATGTGGCAAGACAGTGGCTGGAGAACCAGACAGGTGAGGCGGTGGCTGTTGGACCAGGCAAGGGGGAAGCTGGTGGGCTTGGTGGTCCCATTTTTGTGTGCAGATAAACCAGGAAGAACAACTGGGAAGCAAGACAGACTGTGCAACCAAAGATTCCAGCACAGGAAAAGAAAGCCTCAAAACCTCTGGCTGTAAAAACCTGTAGGGGCTGTGGTGGTGGGAGAAACTCCCAGTCTCACAGGAGAGGTCACTGGAGAGACACACAGGGTCCTAGAACATACACAAACCCACCCACCTGGGAACCAGCACCAGAAGGGTCCAATTTGCTTGTAGGTAGGAGAGGAAGTGACTGAAAGCCAGCAGAGAGCCAAGCAAGTGGCATTGTTCACTCTTGGACCCCTCCCCCACATACAGTGCCACAACGCAGTGACATGGGTTGCCCTGCCCTGGTGGATACCTAAGGATCTGCCCCCTTACAACTTACAACTTAACAGGGGCCCTGAACAAAGAAATCGGGCCAAAGTGAAAGAACAGAGCAAAACTTCAGAAAGAGAGCTAAGCGCAGAGGATATAGCCAACCTGTCTGAGGGAAAATTTAAAGCCTTGGTAATCAAAATTCTCACAGAACTGATTAAGCTTGGTCAAAAAATGAAAGGACAAATGAAAGATACCCAAAAGGAAATAAAGCAAAATATTCAGGGAATCAACAGTGACAGAAAAGAAACCAGGACTCAGACCAATAATTTGGAACAAAAGGAAGAGATAAACATCCAACTGGAACAGAATGAAGAAACAAGAATAAAAAAAAATGCAGAGAGGCTTTTGAACCTCTTTGACAACTTGAAACATTCCAATATCCGAATTATAGGAGTGCCAGAAGGAGAACAACAGCAAGAAATTGAAAACTTATTTGAACAAATAATCAAGGAAAACGTCCTCAATCTGGTGAAGGAAATAGACTTCCAGGAAGTCCAGGAAGCTCAGAGTCACAAAGAAGATGGACCGAAAGAGAACACACCAAGGCACATCATCATTAAGTTACCCAAGAGTAAAGATAAGGAGAGAATGTTAAAAGCAGCAAGAGGAAAGGAAAGAGTTACCTACAAAGGAGTTCCTATAAGGCTATCAGCTGATTTCTCAAAAGAAACCTTGCAGGCAAGAAGGGGCTGGGGAGAAGTATTTGAAGTCATGAAAGTCAAGGACCTACATCCAAGATTATGCAGCAAAGCTATCATTTAGAATGGAAGGGCAGATGAAGTACTTCCCCAATAAGGTCAGGTTAAAGGAGTTCATCATCACAAGCCCTTATTATATGAAATGTTAAAGGGACTTATCTAAGAAAAGGAAGATCAAAAATACAAACAGTAAAATGACAACAAACTCACAACTATCAATAAATGAACCTAAAAAAAATAAAAGAAAGAAAAACAACTAAAACAAGAAAAACAACTAGAACAGGAACAGAATCGGAGAAATGGACATCACATGGAAGGTTTTCAGTGGGGACAGGGAAGGGAGGAATGGGGGGAAAAGATACAGGGAAGAAGAAGCATAATTAGTAGGCATTAAATAGATGGGGAGAGGTCAAAAATGGTATAGGAAACAGAGAACTCAAAGGACTTACATGTACAACCCATGGACATGAACTAAGTGGGGGGAAGCTGGAGGGTTGATGGGTGCAGGGTGGAGGGGGGATAAAGGGGAAATTGGGAAAACTGCAATAGCATAATCAATAAAATATACTTTAAAAAAGATTCACAGACTTTACATAGTGGAATACTATGCAGCAGTAAAAAAAGAAGGAATCGTTGCCTTTTGCAACAGCATGGATGGATCTGGAGAGCATTATGCTAAGTGAAACAAGCCAGTCAGTGAAAGACAAATACCATATGATCTCACCTGTAAGTGGAACCTAATCAACAAAATTAATTAATGAGCAAAATAGAACCAGAGGCACAAAAACATGGAATAGACTGACAATTGTAAGAGGGAAGGGCAGAGGGATGGGACTGGTTGAAAGAAGGTGAAGGAATTAGTCAAAGAACATATATGCATGACCCATGGACATGGAGAATGGTGTGGGGATTGACTATGGGAATAGGGGGCGGGTTGGGTGGAAGGGGCCAAGGGAAGAAAAATTGGGACAATTGTAATAATGTTGACAATAAAATATTTGTTTAAGTGTTCACAAACTTGAGTCATTAATATTCTTTGGTTAATGGCACACAGTTTTCATTACAAGGACTCTCTTTTTTTGGTTTAATTAATTTTATTTTTACTCTTCATTTCCCATCCCCAATCCCATTTCCCTTTTGCCTCCATTGGCATTCACTCTAGTATACTTAGTAGATATCATTTCACCCTCCACTCATGTATTTGTTTAGATACATTTGTGATCTTGCAATTTTATAGTGTTTTTTCTAAATTACATTATACAGTGAAATTCCCTTTATTACTTTTTCAATCAACATAATTTGTGTTTAAGGTCTATTCATTTTGCTTTAGGTATATTGTTATAGTCTAAATGTCTGTTTCCCCCCGAAAATTCATTTGTTGAAGTTCTAAACCTCAAAGGTATCATAGTTGGGGATGGGGGTCTTTGGAATGGAATTACAGTTAGATGAGGTCATGACAGTAGAGACCTCATGATGAGATTAGTGCTCTTATAAAAAGACACCCAGAGAATTTACTTCCTCTCTCTTCTCGCTCTCTCTCTCTCTCTCTCTCTCTCTCTCTCTCTCTCTCTCTCTCTCTGTCTCTCTCTCTCTCTCAGCAAAATATAGCCTGAGACATTGAAATTAAGAACAAACTGATGGTAACCAGAGGGGAGAGAAACAACAGGGGAAAGAAGGGAAAGGGTCCTCAAAGAACATGTATAAAGGACATGGACAAAACCAAAGGGGA
>CM052552.1:18299675-18324768 GCA_028533065.1 Trachops cirrhosus | reverse complement strand
TAGCCAGACCAGTGACCATGGGGTTCAGGGCCCATCTCTGCGCGACTGTCAACTCTGCTGGTGTCCACAGACTCCTCAGGTGCTCACAGCCCCTGTGTGTTTGTTAGGAACTGGGTCTCTCCCCTTGCTGCTCAGACCTTGTTTGGCTGGGGAGGGAGCAGTTGCCCCGGCTCTCTCCCAAGGACTCTGTGGCAAACCCGGCAGCAGGCGCTGGGTCTGGGGCTGCAGCCCCCCTGGACCCTGCGCTGGTCCCTGGAACCTTATTGTCCTGAAGCACCCTCCTTACTGTCCAGTTTTTTGGTCCCACTATAACTTTTGGTCTCCTATTTTCATATGTTGAGGTATTGTTGGTTGTTTGCTCTTTTACTCTGTAGATCAGCTAGGATTTTCTCCCATGGGTAGGGGGGACGTGGTATCTGCTCCCTCCTATCCTGACACCATCTTCCTCTCTCCAGGAGCTGGGTCATGTTTTCTTATCCATTTGTCTTTTCTTATCCCTGAGTCTGTATTTTTAGTGTTCAGTTCCTTTTTTAAAAATTTTAATTTTTTTAAATTGTTGGTCAAGTACAGTTATCTCTACTTCCCCACCACAACCCTCCCCCACCTCACCTACCCCCACCTCCCATCCTCTATCCTACCCCACTTTGGCTTTGTCTGTTGGTCCTTTATACATGTTCTTTGATGACCCTTCCCCTTCTTTCCCACATTATTTGCCTTGCCCCTCCCATCTGCTTACTCTTAGTTTGTTCTTAATTTCAATGTTTCAGATTATATTTTGCTTGCTTCTTTGTTCTGTTTATTAGGTTCCACTTATAGTTGATATCATATGGTATTTGTCTTTCACCACCCGGGTTATTTCACTTAGTATAATGTTCTCTAGTTTCATCCATGCTGTTGTGAAGGGTAGGAGCTCCTTCTTTCTGCTGTGTAGTATTGCATTGTGTAAATGTACCACAGTTTTTGATCCAGTCATTTACTGATGGGCACTTAGGTGGTATCTGGCACTGGGTTATTGTAAATTGTGCTGCTATGAATATTGTGGTGCTGCTATGAACATAGGTTCTTTTGAATTGGTGTTTTAGAATTCTTAGGGTATAATCCCATCAGTGGAAATGCTGGGTCAAAATGCAGTTCCATTTTTAGTTTTTTGAGGAAATTCCATAGTGTTTTCCCTATGTCTTTTGATTGGAACATTTAATCCATTTACATTTAAGGTTATTATTTTTAATATTTTATTATTTATGCCATCACAGTTGTTCTAGTTTTCCACCTCCACCCTGCCTGCCCCCAGCTTCCATAGTCAATCCCCACACTATTGTCCATATCCATGGGTCCTTCATATGTTTTTTGCCTAATCCCTTCACCCCCTTTCAGACAGTCCTCACTTTCCTCCTCCTTTCTTTCCACTGTCAGTCTATTCCATTGAGAAGTACTTGTTCAGTGCCATTTTATTCCTTTATACCTATGTGTCTCTCTCTATTACTTCTTCTTAAAGCAGTCCCTTTAACATCTCTTGCAGTGCTGGGTTGGTGTTAATGAACTCCTTTTGCTTTTTTTTTTGTTGGGGAAGCTCTGTATTTCACTTTCAATTTTAAATGATAGCCTTGCTGGATAGAGTAGTCTTGGTTGTAGGTCCTTGCTTTCCATTACTTTAATTACTTCATGCCAATCCCTTCTGGCCTGAAGTGTTTCTGTTGAAAAATCAGCTAACAGTGTTATTGGAGCACCCTTGTGGTAACGGTCTGTTTCTCTCTTTCTGCCTTCAAGATTCTGTCTTTATCTTTAAACTTTGTCATTTTAACTATGATGTGTCTTGGTGTGGCTCTTTTGGGGTTCCTCTTGATTGAGACTCTCTGTACTTCCTGAACTTGTGTGACTTTTTCCTTCACCAGTCTAGAGAAGTTTTGTCATTATTTCTTCAAACAGGTTTCCTTTGCTCACTTTCTTCTCTTTCTGGTATCCTTATGATATGGATATTGTTCCATTTCATGTTGTCCCAAAGTTCCCTTAAACCATCCTCATTCCTTCTAAGTCTTTTTTGTTGCTGGTGCCCTAATTGGTTGTTTTTTTTTTTCTCTTCCAAATTACTAATTTCATCCTCTGCTTCATTTAGTCTTCTTTTGATTCCTTCTAGTATATTCTTCATTTCAGATATTGCATTCTTTATTTCCAACTTGTTCTTATTCAATGTTTCTATGTCTTTTTTCATGCTGTTGTAGTTCCCACTAAATTCCTTGTAGTTCTCACTACGTTCCTTGAGCATCCTTATAAGCATTACTTTGAACTCTATGTGTGATAATTTGCTTGCTTAAATTTCAATTAGCTCTTTTTCTTGGGATTCCTCCTTTCCTTTTGTTTGGGGGTTGTTTCTTTGTCTCCCCATTTTAGCTGTCTATTTTTGTTTGTTTCTACTTATTACATATGCCTGATTTGACCCTCTATCTTTGTGGGGTGACCTCATATGATAGGAGTCCTCTGGGACTCAGTGGTGTAGCCTCCTTGATCTCCTGAGCTAGATGCTCTAGGAGTGCCCCTTTTGGGGTCAGCGTGGACTCTCCTGTTGAATTTGGGTCTTGATTGTTGTTCGCCTTTTCCTTGGTGGGTTCTCCTCTCCAGTTGGCTGACTGAGAGGCTCTACCTCCATCACATTTTGCATGCTGTTGTACAGATGTTGAAAGAACAAAGAAAAACAACACAGAAAACAAAACCCACACAAGCAAAAAAAAACAAAAACAAAAACAGAAAAATCAATGACAAAAGAGCAAAGAATAATAAAAGTGGAAAGTGAAATAGAATAGTATAAGAAAAACAAGTATACTATAAGACCAAAGGAAAGAAAAATAATTATGAAAGGAGAAAGGGAGAAGAAACAGTAAGAGTAAAGAATAGAAAGAGGTAATCATCACAAAAGACCAAAGAAAGGAAAAAATAAAAAATAAAAAGCAAGAAAAGGAAGTAAGACAACAAAATGTAGTATGAAAAGAGAAGAGTAGAATATAAGATCTGAAAGAAAACAATTAAAGAAAAAGAAAAAATGATATAAAGCTATGCACAAGAAAAAATAACTAAAATAATGGAAAAGAATAAATTGGAATTCATCTCAACAGAGTTTAGTGCTTGCCTGCTGGGTTCTTCCTCTGGATACAACTCTGATGTTGTCTGTAGCTGATAGAAGCCAATGTTAGATGCTCTCCAGTCTAGCTAGGCAGCATATTCAAAGCTATGAGCAATCCACAGTTTGTGGCTGTCTCCTTCTGGCTTTGCTGTGTCTGGGATGGGACTTGCTGCTCTGTTAAGTCTGGCTTTTTATCAGTGAAGGGCTGGGGGATGGGTCAGTTAATGACCAAAAGCATTGGCCGAACCTCCTCCACCTGCCTCTGCCTATAGTCCTGTAGTTAGTCTTAGTCTAGCTGCTGACTAACTCATTTTCTGAGAGGGCTTCTGGTGAAATTGGGAGACTGGGATCCCTGGATCTCATGTGGAAGATGCCATTCTACTTCAAGGAAGATGGTGGGTGTGTTCTCACATTTAAGTCTGTTCCAGATTATTTCCCCGAACTCAGTGGAGTGAAGCCCCTAGCAAAATAGCAGGTGGGGCCTCCAGAGCCTAGAGTTTGGGTCTGCCAGAAACCAGGAGGATGTTCCTAGGCTCTTTGGTGAGGTGAAATCACCAGTCTGGTTCCTGGGAAGATGTATGGAATGGCCCTGCCCAAAAGACAGTCTCTAACACCTCTGAGTCCACTTAAGTTGCTGTGTCCTCAGCAGGAATAAGATGCAGGTTGGGGGAAAATAAGAAAGAAAGAAAAATAAATAAATAAAAAGTTAAGAAAAAGATGCAGGGTGGGGTGAGTAAAATTCTAGAGGGTGTGGCAAGCCAGATTCCAGAGGATAGGAATAGGAGGTTTCCAGAGGCTGGAGCAAGTGGTTTCCTACAGGGAGGAGTAATTGTGTTTCCCCTGGGAGGGGCTTACTCTTCTCAATAAAAATGAATGCTGCAGTATGGTGTTTTATCCTAGCACCAGGAACCCAGCAGCCATCCACCCACACCTCTCCCCCAAGCCTCTCACTCCAGGCTGTACTTGCATGACTCCAGACCATACTGCCTTCCTTTGACTAAGCCCAAGGCGAGTGGCTGAGAACATGAAATGTGCATTGGGCTCTTAGAACAAAAAAAAGGAAGAAAAACTCTGGCTGGTGTGGCTCAGTGGATTGTGCACCAGCCTGCAAACCAAAGGGTTGCCGGTCCCATTCCCAGTTGGGGCACATGCCTGGGTTGCAGGCTGGGTCCCCATTGCGGCAGCAGGAAGGTGCAAAGGGCAACCACACATTGATGTTTCTCTCCTCTTTCTCCCTCCCTTCCCCTCTGTCTAAAAATAAAAAATAACTAAAAAATAAAATTAAAAAAAAGGTAAAAAGGTGGCTTTGTCTCCAACAGGCTCGTCTTTCTCCAGCAGACGGAAAATCTGTGGCCTTTCACTGCTGGATGCTTCATGAGAAAGTGATCCCAACACCAGTACTCTTTGCTTGGAAGCCCAGTCTGAAGTCTAGGCTTCACTACTCTCAGGGGAAAGTTCCCACAGCTGTGCAGCCACCTTGGCCTGCTGCTGGCAAAAGCAGTGCCAGCCCCTTTCTACTGTCCTTGGTTAAGTATTGCCTTTTCATGTAATCTTAAGTTGTTTATTTTGGGAGTATGCTCCCCTCTTTATTTTTATTTTCAGCTTGGTTCTGGGAGGTGGTGCAAGATACATTCTCCTACTCCACTGCCATCTTGCCGTTCATCAAGACAGCATTTTTTCAAAGGGAGGCAGACCTGACCCCACTTTATCTTGATCAAGCCATCTTCTTCTCACTGAAATTGAAAGGGTAAAATTTTAGCTATGCTTCTGATAACCTTCCCCACCAGTCACCCACAGAGCCTTGAAATAACCACCAGAAGAGCCATTCTTTGAGGCTCTATGGTACATATGTATTTTAGCTGGGTAAAGGTATCAGATGAGAAGATGGAATAGTGTGCGCTAACATTCTCAGAAAAAAAAATTATCTGATTAGTCTCTTAGTACCCAGAGCACAGTGATGGGATCCAAATCACAGAAATAGAAATGACTAAGACAGGATTCATGGAAAGGATGAAACATAGGGCATTAAAAGAAGAAATTGTTCATGTCTCTTCATCTCCTTTTCCCCTCACTGTATCCAATCCATTATGAAGTCTTGTCTACCACCTTGAATAGCTCATTTATCTTCAGCTCAATATGTATAAAAATGAACTCACAGTCCCATCCCTGCATCTGCTTCTCATCCCTTAGTGCTCTCCATTTCAATGAATGGCACTACCACCTACTTCAAGTCCTGTGTAATACACTGTGCCACATCTTTCACTTCATCCTTTCTTTATAGTCCATAGTCAATCTCCAAACCCAATATATCTATCACACATGCAAAATATGTGTCAGATCTATTCACTTCTCTCTGCCTTCAATCTCAATGCTCAGACTGTACACCAGTCCAATTGAATCAGAATCTCAAAAGGTAAGACTTAGGAATCAGTATATTTTAAAGCTCCCGAGGTGAGTCCAATGTGTAGCCAATGTTAGAAACCACTGCTTTCCAGAGTGATATTTTCAAAATACAAATCATACCCTGTCACTCTCCTGCCAAAAATCCTTTTCTGGATTACCATTTTGATTAGAATAAACTCCACGCTCATTCCTGTAGCCTGCAAGACCCTCAAAAGATGGTGTCTGTTGATCTCTCTAATATCATCTATATTCTCCCCTTCTTACAATTCAACTTTATCAGCTTTCTTTCTTTTAGAATTTATTTATTTATTATTTTAGAGATAGGGGAAAGGAGGGAGAAAGAGAGGGAGAGAATCATCAATGTGTGGTTTCTTCTCATGCGCCCCCCACCACAGGGGGCCTGGCCTTCAACTCAGGCATGTGCCCTGCTGGGAATTGAACCAGTGACCCTTTGGTTCTCGCAGACCAGCATTCAATCCACTGAGCCACACCAGCCAGGGCTGGCTTTCCTTTCATACTTCGAGTACATCAAGTTCATTCCCATCCCTGGCACTGGCACTGTCTTAGTATTCCCAAGCTCAGAGGCCATCCTTAAAGTTAAGGTCCCTGACCCATCCCAAGAAGAGAACTATCTTGTGTCTAGAATGGAAGAAAGTGAACCCCTCAAAATAGTGAAGAAGCTTGGATTTTCCCTTGAACTTTTCCTTATCCTTTCTCCATCCAGCTCTCCATTATACCATTTGAACTAGTTTTTGCAGTGTTTAGCATACCATCTGTCACTGGTTTAAGAACCTTGTGCTGGGCATTCTTATCTGTCTTACCAGTTTTACACTATGAAATCTAACTAAATGGTCATTCAATATCCAAATTAACATCACAAGAAGAGGCCATTACACATACACATATCCCAAACTGGCTATAATTTAAAACAAGAACATCAGTACCAAATTTTGACAAAAATAAGGAGCAACTGGAACTCTCATACCCTTCTGGTATGAGTACAAAATATGTACAATCACTTTGAGAAACTTTTGGCAATATCTAGTGTAGCAAAAAAAATTACACCTACCTTATTATCCAACTATCCTATATATAGGTATATAGAGAAATGAATGCATATTTCCAAGAAACCTTGCACAATAAACCTTACAGCAGTAATATTATTCTCAATAGCTCCTAACTGGAAATAACTCAAATATCTATCAGCAACAGAGTAAATTAGCAAAATGTGTCATATTCCCACAATAAAATGCTACAAATACAGCAAAAAAGAAAAATGCAAAGAAAAAGAACTACTGGTACACTCAACAACATAGGTGAATTTTACAGACATAAAGATGGAGTAAAAGAAGACAAACACAAGAATAACTTGAAGAACATACTAAACCGATCAATGTGGTTAGAAATCAGACTAGTGCAGTGGTTCTCAAAACAAGCAGCACCTGAGAATTTGTTATAAAGGCAAATTCTTGAGCCCCACCTAGACCTACTGAATTAGACATTCTGAAGGTGGAGCATTGTCATCTTTGCTTTAACATGTCTTACAGATTATTCTGGAGTAGTAGGTAACTCTTAGGGGAATGTTTACTAGGAAGGGGAACAAGTCAGTTTTCTATGGTTCTTGGAATATTCTACAACATCCAAGACAATAGGCATTATTATATAAATGAAGAGGAAATATTCACAAAGAAATAAGTGTGAGCTGGTGTTCAGAAATAGGACATAGACTGGCTTGAAGGAATTAGAAGTTGCAAGGGTGAGGAGTAAAAAAGGGTAGCTTGAAGTGGTGTTACCTGCATTTGCCAAGCTGGCACTCTCCATTTGAGCTCAGCTGCTTCTTTGCTCTCCAGTCATTATCAAACCTGTAGAATCCCACTATTTGTCCTACACACAGAGTAGTGCTTAGCCATGGGCTTTGGTTGCTGGCTGCTCTGCTTTTGAGACTTTCTTCCTAATTAATATAATTCTCATCTCCTTAATGGAATGAGTGAGTTTTGTTCCAAGAACCATTTCATTTGACTGTGGCTCTGAGTGGTGGTGAAGGAAGTAAAGGATCTCACTGAGTCTCCCAGAGTCATCATTTTCCTGTCCACTACCATCAGTCCCTTACTTTAAACACCTGTCAGAGAAAAGTTGCAATACTAACTGAGTTGCTGTGTCCAAAGCTGACTGTTGGGGTACATGCTCTTGCTGACACTTGACCTGGGGGGTGGGCCAGAAAATTCACAGCATCCAACAGGTTAGCAGCCAATCAATGTTGTCTTCTTGGTGTTTTTGAACTGTAGAAGTTTCTTTATTTATGAAACATAGAGACAGTTATTGAAGAAGATACAAAATACAAGAAATATTGTACCTAGGACAATGATGCTTCAGTCCCCTTTGAAGTAGGCACCTTGGGGCCTTGTACAGTTCTCCCAATCACTATCAGCTGTCACATCATATTTTCTTGCATCTCATCAGTGGTCTGAAATCTCTTCCCTTTTAAAGGTGACTTTAGTTTTGGGAAAATCCAGAAATCACAGGGTGCCAAATCTGGGCTTTAGGGGGTCTGAGTCACCTGGATGATTTGGTATTCCACAAAAAAACTCTGCATGAGATGTGATGCATGAGTGGGCGCATTATCATGATGAAGCTGACAATCACCAGTTGTCCATAGCTGCAGCCTTCTGAATCATCCAGATAGTTTCTGTGGAGGAATGTTCCGGCTTAACACAAAATTTGATATGGATTTGTTGCTCTACTCTCTCAGTCATTTTGAATGGGATGGCCACACAGTACACATGCTCACTCAATAGCATCTACTGCCCTTACTGACTTGTACAATGAAGTCATCATTGTTCACATGTGCACATTCCAGTCCACTCTCCTTGACTGCCAGGTTACATCAATGTCTTGCAAACCATTCTCATATTAAAAATGGCTGAACTTTTTTAGGACAGACCTCACATTTTTAGAGTTAAGTTGCTTCCTGGAAAGGTCACTCACTCTTTTCCCTTTATAATTCTTTTTTTAAAAAAATTATTGTTTGAACTGTAGAAGTTTCAAACTAGAAGGACCTTAAAGAGTTTCTAGTCTATCCTCTCATTGGGTTAATAATAAATTGAAATCTAGGAACACACAGCAAACTAACAGCTCCTAGGAAGGATGCTTAGCAAGTGTTCCAGCTACATTATCCATGTGTTTCCACAAAGAAGACCATCTGGAAAAGTAAGTGACTGCTGTTTCAGCTCCTAATTCTGTTTACTTTTCCTCACAATGCTTGCCTCTCAGAATAGTGGGCTTGAGATGGGAATATGTTTCCTCATTGAAAATTCACTTTGTTACCAGAGAATTAACTTCTCTTAAGAACCCTGAGAACTGAAGATGCTTACCGCAAGGATGTGAAGACGCAGGACCATGTGCAACAAAATGGCCTGACTGTCCCAAATACAATATTAGCACCATATCTGGCTCTAAAATTTGGATTGGAGCAGTCTGGCTCTCATTCTTGAGTTTGTCTGTTCCTCATATAGAGCAGCACTATGAACAGTGGCCCTCTTTGTCATGAAAGACACAGCCTTCTACTTGGAGTACTCTGACCTGATGAGAAAAAAAAAATATCATGTGGTGTGATAGAGAGTTTACTGGATCTAGAGACATGGATTCAGACTTCCATAATATTGGTCAAGTTATGTTATCTCTCTGTGTCCCATGTTTCTCAATTCTAAAATGAAGATCATAATGGCTACTTTCCAGAGTTGTATAGAAAAAAACAATGTCCATAAAGTACCTCACAGTGCCAGGCACATACTAAGAACACATTAAATCATACCTGTTATTTTTTACAGTATATTTTATTGATTATGCTATTACAGTGTCCCATTCTTTCTACCCTTTACTCCCCTCCACCCTGCACTCCCTGCCTCCCTCTAGCATTGCTCCCCCTTAGTTCATGTCCATAGGTCATAAATATAACCATATTATATAACCATAAATATAACCGTAACCATAGGTAATGGTTTCTCCATTACCTATACTATTCTTAACCTCCCCCTGTCTATTTTGTACCTACCATTTATGCTTCTTTTTCTCTGTACCTTTTCCCCCATTCTCCCCCTTTCCTGAAGAAAACCCTCCATGTGATCTCCATTTCTGTGATTCTGTTCCTGTTCTAGTTGTTTGCTTAGTTTGTTTTAGTTTTAGTTTTTTTTTTTTTTTTAGGTTCACTTGTTGATAGTTGTGAGTTGTCATTTTACTATTCATAGTTTTGATCTTCTTCTCTTTCTTTCATAAGTCCCTTTAACATTTCATATAATAAGTGCTTGGTGATGATGAACTCCTTTGACCTGACCTTATCAGGGAAGCACTTTATCTGCCCTCCCATTCTAAATGATAGCTTTGCTGGATAGAGTCATGTTGGATGCAGGTCCTTGCCTTTCATGACTTCAAATACTTCTTTCCAGCCTCTTGCCTGCAAGGTTTCTTTTGAGAAATCAGCTGATAGCCTTATGGGAACTCATTTATAGGTAACTGTCTCCTTTTCTCTTGCTGCTTTTAAGATTCTCTTCTTATCTTTAATCTGCAGTAATGTAATTATGATATTCCTTGGTGTGTGCTTCCTTGGGCCCAACTTCTCTAGGACTCTCTGAGCTTCCTGGACTTCCTGGAAGTCAATTTCCTTTGCCAGATTAAGGAAGTTCTCCTTTAATATTTTTTCAAATAACTTTTCAATTTCTTGTGCTTCCTTCTTCTCCATAGGCACCCCTATGATTCTGATGTAGGAACGTTTAAAGTTGTCCTGGAGGTTCCTAAGCTTTCTCATTTTTTTAAATTCTTATTTCTTCATTCTATTTTGGTTGAGTGTTTACTTCTTCCTTCTCCTCCAAATCATTGATTGAAGTCCCAGTTTCCTTTCCTTCACTGTTGGTTCCCTGTATATTTTGCTTTATTTCACTTTGCATAGCCTTCGCTTTTTCCTCTCCTTTGCAACCATATTCAACCATTTCTGTGAGTGTCCTGATCACCAGTGTTTTGAATTCTACATCTGATAGGTTGGCTATTTCTTGGTTGCTTAGTTCTTTTTCTGGAGCTCTCATCTGTTCTTTCATTTGGACCATATTTCTTTTTCTCAGCACACGTGTTATGTTGTAAGCGGAAGGGCCTTAGGTATGCACCAGGGCAGGGCAACCCATGTCACTGCGTTGTGGCACTGTATGTGGGGGAGGGGTCCAAGAGGGAACAACGCCACTTGCTTGGCTCTCTGCTGGCTTTCAGTCACTTTCCCCACTATCTACAAACAAATTGGGCCATTCTTGTGCTCATTCCCAGGTAGGTGGGTTTGTGGTATACATTCTAGGACCCTGTGGGTCTTTCCACTGAACTCTTCTGTGAAACTGAGAGTTTCTCCCACCACTGCAATCCCCACCGGTTTTTACATCCAGAGGTTTTGAGGCTTTCTTTTCCTATGCTGGAACCTTTTGTTGCACAGTCTGTCTCACTCCCCAGTTGTTCTTGCTGGTTTATCCATATGCAAATGTGTTACTGCCAGCTGCCACCTCACCCATTCAGTCCTCCAGCCGCCACCTTGCCCGCCGTCCTCTCTGCCCCAGCTGCCCATCTCCACCCCTCCTACCAGTATGGATGAATGTTTCTTTTTTAACTGCTTGGCTGTTGGACATCCATATAGTTCAGCTTTCTGGCACTTCTGGTTGTGTTTTGTTTTTAAATTTGTTGTTCTTTTTTTAGTTGTGCAAGGAAGCAAAGTGTATCTACCTACACCTCCATCTTGGCCAGAAGTCATGATACTTGTTATTTTTATTAGCTGGGTAATCATGAACGAGTCCATATATGGTTTCAGACCATACTCTAAATAGAGATAGTAATATCCACCAGATATGCTTGTTATAATGGTTAAATGAGGTCATGTTTCTAAAATGCCTTGCAAGATAACTGGCACATGGAAGACACTCACCACTTGTCCATTGAATTTGAATAGAGAGCAAAGAGATCATATACCTAGGTAGGATTTGGGTGTGGAGGTCTTTAGCCCTAATTTTCCAAAAGCCAAGGTCTTTACATTTAATTAGAAAATCTGGTAATTGCAGAGCCATCAGTTGTAGATCATTTATTCTGAAGACAGAAAGTTGATTAGGACTTGTTATGAGAAGATTTTCTAACAGCACCATCTTGTTCATCATCAGTTCTTATCACCTGGATTGTCTGTTTCTCAGATTCCTTGGAGGACTGTGACAGGATTTGTTTTGGAGAAACAGGAAGAACAGTCCATGACACAGACTGGCCACAGCCAGATGCCTTGATTCTATTCCCTCAAATATGGCACCTTAGTCTGACTACTGTATGGAAGTGAGGAACACTCAGGCAAGTGGAATAAATAGAGAGCCTTTTAAGAGCAAGAGAAGTGCTGGACATAGGACCTGAATAAATTCTTTGGAAGTTTAAGGAGAGCACCAAAGTATCCGATTGGGAGGAACAGGAAGGACTTCCCAAAGGAGGACACAACTGACCCTGGCTTTAAGGATGAGTAGGCATTCAACAAGTAAAAGTAGGGGGAAGAAACATCATATGCAAGGGCAGGAAAAGTGAAATAGCATAGCATGTTTGTGACAAGAATTCAATGAGGCTCAAGTACAGGATGTGTGAATAGTGCACAGAAGGCTGGACAGGAAAAAACTGTGTATATCTTTGTAGGACAAAATAAAGAGTGTGGATTTGATCTTTAAAGAAATGGGAGGTATAAATATTTTTAAGCTGGGGCACAGTGTCATGATCAGATTTGTGTTTTGGAAATCTAATCTGACTACACTGGGGAGAATGGACTGCAAGGAGGAGATACAGAGGCATGTAAACCAGTTAGCAGGCTGTTGCAATAGTCCAAGTGAGAAACAATTAAGTTCTGTACTAAGGTAGAGACAATATGGGGCAACAAGGACAGAGAAGAGGAACCTAACCTTTGTTATCAGTTCAACATGAAAGTTGAAGGAAAGCAGGGGTAAAAATGATTCTGAAGTTTAAATTTTAAGAAAATGGATTAATGGTGATGCCATTAACCAAGATAAGGGACATATGGTTGGGAAATAATGAGTTATACTGAGTTTGAGGTATATGAAAGATATCTACATAAAAATTACAAAGCCAGATATTTATGTTCAACATGCAAATCATGATATATTATCCATGTTTTTTGGGTGCTATAGTTTTATCTATTTTTCCAGCTTTGTTGAGATATGGTTGACATAAAACATATGTATATTTAACATATACAGTGTGATGATTTGATACTCATGTATATTGCTATATGATTACAATAAGGTTAGTTAACACCTCCACCTCCTTACATAATTACTATACTTTTGTGGGGATAACATTCAAGATCTACTTTCTTAACAACTTTCAAGTATATAATACAGTATTGTTAATTATACTCATAGTCATCATGCTGTACATTAGAAACAACTCTGTGAGATAGACACCATAATTACTCCCACTTAATGGATGAAGAAACTAAGGCCCAGAGAGATAGAGTGATATGCCAAGTGTAGTTGACTCTAGACTTCTAGTATTTGTATTTTACTACTCTGCTGAGAGAGAGAGAGAGAGAGAGAGAGAGAGAGAGAGAGAGAGAGAGAGAGAACCTTAAGGACAGGTCCCTGAATACAAACTGTGACGTACCTATCCTTGTTCTGCAAGTGGTGACCCAGAACTTAAATTGGTGCTGTGCTAATTTCCCAAGTCATTTCCTGTCATTCCATTGGAAACAACCTCTGGAGGCTAATCTGGGAAAAGTTATACTTGGTTGTTGACAACAGAGAAGACCCTCAGATGCCCTTCCACCTGACCAATATGTAGAGGCTTTCATGGGGCACCACAGTTCCCCTCATTTGCTCTGGACTTAGGCTCAGATGCATTCTCAGTGACTTCTAAGAAAACAACTATGGTGACTGACACACACATAGGCATCACACCATTTATGAAGAAGCATGCAAGTGTTGGGGAGCTTTTAGTACCCAGGTGAGGTATATCACGAAAGACTTTTTGGAATTGCAGTATTTTGTCTTGTTTACTTTTTCCCCAGTCTTAGACACCTCTCCATGCAAGAGACAAACCTTCAATGATCACCTCCTGAATGGTTTTTCTTGGCTTTATTCTTTATTTGCCTCCTATCGACTACTTCGATCTTCAGAGGCTTTTCATAGTCACTCCAAGACTTCTGTGGTTTTAATTAACCAAATGGTTTGGTGCCATCAGCCTCCTTCCATCAATTTATTAGTCATTTCCTTCTTGGGCTCATTAATGAACATACTTAATAACACTGTTTCCAGTCCCAAGTCTCTGAAGCCCTCCCCCAGCCCCCCACAATGCTTTTCTCCTTGCCAGGAACTGCTGGACACTCATACCCTGACCGCCTCTTTCTGCATCAGTTTGAAATTCATAAATATGAACTCTTCATGGTTGGAGAGCAATCTCTGGGCATACATGGGTGTGGGGGTGCATATGCATGTGCAAAAGAAGGAGGGAGCAGTGGGAGTATGAGAGAAACAGACCTAAAAGAGAACCACAGGGAAAGATGATGAAAAATTTTCCATAACACAGTTTTTATCCACAGGCCTTTTGAAAATCAATTGCATACAATGCATATCCTTTATTCTCTTATTCACAGCCTGTTCTCACTGCTGTCACTGTGCCACCTCGCCCCCCATACCGTGAATCACAGGCTCATAAAAGGTCACAACTGGAAGGGGCCTTAAAGGCCATATAGCACAAATTCCTAATTGTTCAGATAAGAAAATTTGGGCTCAGAGGGGGCCAAGATATTATGCACCTTGGGTCATGAGTTCCCCAAATGAGTGTTACAGGTAGTAGACAAGCTGTCCACTTTTGGCAACAGAGCACACACACACATGCACACACATGGACATATTTCACCCAAACTCCAGGAACAAATCTCTGCCCCGTGGTTCAGAGGATAGAGTCAGAAGACTGCTGTTTGGGTTAAAATCTTAGCTCTGTAAGTCACTGCATTCATTTCCCACGGCTGGTGTAACAAATTACCACGAAGTTCATGGCTTAAAACAACAGAAATTTATTGTCTCACAGTTCGGGAGGCAAGAAACACTGGCAACAGCAGGATTTGTTCCTTTCAGAGGTTGTGAGAAAGAAACCATTCTGTACTCCTTTCCTAGCTTCTGGTCTATAATCCACATAACTCCAATATCTGCATTCGTCTTCACATGGCTTTCTTTTCTGTGTGTCTGTGTGTCTTCTCCTCTTCTATAAGGACATCAGTCATTGGACTTAGGGCCCACCCTAAATCCAGGGTGATTTCATCTCAAGATCCTTAACGAACATCTGCCTCAATAACTAATAGGACTCTATTTCTAAATAAGCTCCATTCTAAAGTTCCAGGTGTATGTGAATTTTGGTGGACAATATTCAACTAACTATAATCATGAAATCTCTCTGAGCCTCAGCTTCCTCATCTGCAAAATGGGGGTAATAATACTACTCATATTGCATAGTTCAGATTTTGAAGATTAAATAAGTTAATAGATAGTGAACCACTCAGATCAGTGCCTGGCACGTAGTAAGCACAATGCTGACATTCTAGCCCCATTGAATCCTAAAGTTCTTAGAGAATTTTGTCAGTTTTTTTCTTTTCTTTCTTTTCTTCTCATTTCCTTTTTCTAATACTTCATATCTCTTAAACTAAAAAGTGTTTGTCACATAACACAGGTTCATTAAATAATTGTTAAAGGAATGCATGCTTGTTTTGGAATCATACCCAGGGGAAATCAATATCCACAAACTGATGGGACCCTGGGGGACCCACCCACACACTCTTCTACCTAGGGAGGATAGAAGTCATTCAATCCCTTGGGGGAAAAAATGAAATCATATGGGGATTGTTGGAGAGTGCAGGCTTACAAACACTGTTAAAGGGCACCCTTAGGCCACACACAGCACTAGGGGAGACTACAAATTAGGAATATTTGAATCACTTATCTCTGTGGATACAGCTATAGCTATTGGAGTTGGAGGAGAGTGACAGAGGAGGCAGGCCAGCAGGCAGGCTAGCAGGCACCAGCTGCTGGTTGACCGGGTCAATGAGTGCCTGCAAGTCTCTAAATACAATCCCCCAAAAGGGTTCTGGGGACATTGCTAGCGGGGCTAAGAGAAAGAGTCATGGGGCTCCCTGTGGGCTAAGTCTTCAATTGGATATTGTCTCCCAAAGGATGCCCTTACTAGGGAAAGTGCCTGGCAGGGGCTGAGCCAGCTGCCCAGCTGTCCCACGGGGCTCAGTGTTATCTTTCCATCTCTCCCCATGCACAGGAATTTGCTCCTAAAGTTTGGGTGCAAGATACCTCTATGTGTGTATGTGTGTGTGTCATGTGTGTGTGGTGTGTGTGTCACTGTGAGGTGTTCATGTACCTGTTTGTTTTGAGGAAAGGTTGCTGTCCAGTTCAGTAATGTGTAACCTAAGCCAGTTTCCAAGGCCAAACCTGGCAGAGAAGCTAAGATCCAAAATTAGCACACTGACCTGAAGCCTCAACCTGAATACATAAGGGTGCACATGACAGCAGGCTGGGTGGGGTGAGAATGGGGATGAGATATCAGGGAACTTGGAATTGGGTCCTCCTTAGTGGGAATGCAGGTTCACAGTGTTATCACCCACCTAGGACCTTGAGGTGTAAGATAGCCAGCTGAGAGACAGTTAGTAGCTGGTATTTGGAGCTCAGTGTGTTACTTGACTGGGAATTTGGTTGGCCAGAATAAGGGATCAAAAAGCTAACATTTAGTATGTACCAGAGGCCAGGCACTGTGTTAAACTCTTTACAAACATTGGCCATTTGTTGCTTGGAATCTTCCTGAGACAGTTATCAATGGTATCCCCTTTCCTATTGAAGAGGCTGAGGGTTAGAGGGTACACAGCTAGGAAGTGATAGAGCCAGAATCATAACCTAAATAGGTTGACTTCAAAACCCATGCTCTTAACCATTACACTGTATTGTCCTCAGAACAGGGCCCATCCTGAGGCCAGTGTACAAGGCAGGGGCTGTGGCCTATGTTGGGCATTTGCTCCAGACAAATTTGGGGATGTGCTTAATAATGGTTAGTATTATGCCACTGTCTCAGTTTTTGTCCTTTTATTTTTATTTTTTAAAGATTCTATTTATTTATTTTTAGAGAGGAGAAGGGAAGGAGAAAGAGAGAGACAGAAACATCAGTATGTGGTTGCCCCTCACGCACCCGCCACTGGGGATCTGGCCCACAATCCAGGCATGTGCTGCAACCAGAAATGGAACCAGCAACCCTTTGGTTCATAGACCAGCACTCAATCCACTGAGCCACACCAGCTAGGGCTATCCATTTTTGTTGTTGTTGTTAAGATTTTATTTATTATTTTTAGACAGAGGGGAAGGGAGGGAGAAAGAGAAGGAAACATCAATGTGTGGTTACCTTCAGCATGCCCCCTACTGGAGACCTGGCCCACAACCCAGGCATGTACCCCAAATGGGAAGTGAACCAGTCACCCTTCAGTTTGCAGGCTTGCACTCAGTCCACTGAGCCACACCAACCAGGTTTTTATCCTTTTTTTCCTTTTATTCTATAACAGTTCTCCCAATTTTTTTCGATTAATTACTGCAGCAAAAATTAAAAGATTTTATGTGAGGTAGCGCCCCCTTGTGGGTGGAGTGTTGGTAGCAAGTAAATAGGGGCTTTCTGAAGATTTTATTTTTATTTATTATATTGTTGTTCAGGCACAGTTGTCTCCTTTTGCTCCCTCACTCTCCCCCATCCCACCTCCCACACTCAATCCTACCCCCCTTTGGCTTTGTCCATGGGTCCTTTATACATGTTCCTTGATGACCCTTTCCCTTCTTTCCCCCTTTAAAAAATCTTTATTCATCCAGAATAATGGGGGAATGAAGATTTTTTAAAATTAATTTTGGAGGCATGGTTGAGTCCAAGGTACTTGGTGTAGCCTGGGGAATTTGCAGTCCCAGGAGGGCTGGCTGATGGAAAGTACCAAGTTATCATGAAAGTACTGAGAGAAAGGCACTAAAATGAGCTGTACTAAAGAAAGGGCATCTAATGTGCTTCAAAACTAAAGATGCTAAAAGGGAGTTGAGAGAAGAAACCAAGAGTTCAGGCTCAGTTTCTGAGGGAAATTAAGAAAGCAGAAATGAAATTAACAAAACCTGATCAGGAAACTGCTAGGTCCTACTTGTTATAATAATGATTTTATTGTATTATAAATTAAGCAATCAATAAGCATTTAATAATATTAAATGTTATTAATAATGGTAATAGTTCCAATTTATGGAATTCCTATCATATGCCAGGTTTTTACACATACAGTCTTTGTAAAATTCCTGCATAGTGGAAATTATCGTTTCCATTTTACACTGAGGAAGGTGAACCTCAAAGGATAAGTGACTTGAAGGCCACACAACTAGGAAATGGCAGAGCCTGGATCTAGACTCAAATCTGTCTGGCTTCTATTGGAGAATATTTCCCCTTAAATTGTCATTAGCACCTGCAAATTCTGTAACTCTCTTTAACATGTCTTTTGTGTGCCCAGCACTAATCTAGACTCATTTAATTTTCACAACAACCCTATGAGGCAGGAAGTATTGTTATCCCCTTACTACAGATTAGGAAACTGAAGTACTGAGATGGTAAGTAACTTGCCAAAAGTCATACAGCTAGCAAGTGGCAGTATAACTATTCTAATACCTGTCTGACTTGAGCAGTGTTCTTACCACTTTTATACACTGCCTCTCCAGAGACAAAGCAGACCCCAAAGCCTCAAAGCACAGTTCATTCTATAATGTCCTG
This sequence comes from Trachops cirrhosus, assembly GCA_028533065.1. Lineage (NCBI taxonomy): Eukaryota > Metazoa > Chordata > Mammalia > Chiroptera > Phyllostomidae > Trachops > Trachops cirrhosus. The sequence continues at coordinate 18,306,413 of CM052552.1, read as the reverse complement.
AGAATCAATGCAAGGAGTTGAGGAATGGCCAGGTTTGAGATATCTAAAATAGTGCCACTCTCCTACTGCTTCTGTCTATGTTTCCTTCCCTTGCTTTGCTTCTCTTCATAGCACATGTCACCTGTTGATATTATAATTTCTGTAGTTTTGTTCATTGTCTGTCTCTACCACCAGACTGTGTACTCTTTGAAGACAGGGAGTTTCACTGTCTTACTCTATTCCCCAGTAGATTGGTTCATGGAACATGGCAGGTATTAAGTAAATATGAACAGGCTGAATCCTAGCCTGCAGGTCTTTCTTGACTGTTCTGACAGCCTCTCTTCTGGATTGAGGCTGTACTGAACAGATTTGTGAAGGCCAACAGTGACCTATAGGTCACCATAACCAGCAGATCTTGTAATCTCCAAATCACTGGATCTCTCAGTAACCTTTAGCCCACTTGACTTTCCCATCATTCATTCAACAACTATTTCTTGAGCATTGCATAGTAAAGTGCACAGACTTTGAATCAGATGGCCTGAGCTTGAGTCTGAGCTTTGCCACTGACTAGCTGTATGACTTTGAACAAGGTACTTAACCTCTTTGTGTTGTAATTTCCTCATCTATAAAAATGAAAATAAGAATATCTACCACATTCACTTGTTGGTGAGTATTAAATAAGCTAACATGTTTAAAGATTTGGAATATGCTAATGTGTTTGTGTTTGTTACTTAAAATGAAGTCATGGCATCTACAAGGGATAAAACAGTAAACAAAACAGACAAAGAGTCTGCACTCTTGGAGCTTACCATCTAGTAGGAGAGGTAAATAATAAACAAAGAAATCCATAACTTTGTGCCTCTTTCACATCTATCTAGCCATTAAATGTAACTATTTAATGATTTAATGTTCTTATTTAATTGTTGAAAAATTCCTAGATGATCCTTTTCTCTGCCCCCTATATTCATTCATATCCACTATCCCCCCCCCTCTGTCTCTCTCTCTCTCTCTCAGTGATTCCACCAATCTATTATATTCAGAGCAGAGCATCTTGGCCTGAATTCAAACTGTCTCTGCTTGAATTTTGCCTCTGCAATTTACCTGCTGTATGATCCTGGGTAAGTCATTTAACCTGTATACCTCAATATTTTCATATTTAATATGAGAATAACAAAGCACCAACTTCAGAGGGCTACCATGAGAATTAAATTAGAGTTTTTAATCCATACAAACCTCTCAGGACAGCAGTGACACATAGTGAGTGCCTAATAAAAGTTAGCTATTTTTATCTATATGTTGAAGAGTCCCAAAGCTCCGCTTGGATTTCCAAACCATATATCCACGTGTCTTTTTGGCATCTACAACTGGATATATCAAAGACACCTCAATGTTGATTTATTCAAAAGTCAACTTATGACCCCTTGACACATCCCAAACTAGTCCTCTTCTGTGCTGTTTTCTTTGTTAATAACACCATCAACCACATAGTTACATAAGTCCTATCCTAGGAATTGTTGTTGCCCCTTCCTCTCACTCACTGCCCGTAGCTAATCCATCGACATGTCCTATAGTAATGATTAAAAGGAGTTTATCATTATGGTTAAGAACAGAGACTTTGGAATCAAATATGGTTAAAATGCTAGTTCACCACTTGTTGTCTGTGTAGCCAACCCTCTCTGTCTTAGTTTCTTTGTCTGTGCAATGGGAACAATAATAGTATGTATCTCCTTGGGTTGTCATTAGAATTAAATGAATTAGTACATATAAATACCTTAGGACAATGCCCAGGATATAGATAAATAATTATCCGGTGCTGTTTTTAAATTAATGTGGCTTTTTTGTTGTTGATTTTAGCTGTGTTCTTGGTTTCCTTGTTATTGGGACCATTCTTTCATGTGTTTACTTCTTCTGTAGGAATCAGAACTGCAGGAAATGAGTACACAGAATGCTAGTGGTAAAATCTCTGCAGCAAAGCCACAGATGACCTTAAGTCAAACAAAACTGCACAGTTGGCTTACATTCTCATCTATATGTCATATTTGTTAGAGGGAGGTTGGTGCCAACCTGGTTCATGGTAAAGTTGGCATTTAGAGAAGACCAAAGTCAGCCCAAATTAAAATGACTAGAAACATTCATTCAATCAATAAATTTTAATAACTGAATCCCTACTATGTGCTACACGCTGGGGAGATAATTGGATTAGATCCAGCCCTACCCTCAAATATCTCACAGCATCGAATGCTTAGACAAGAACTGTGGGGGCTAGCCCTGGCTGGTATGGCTCAGTGGATTGAGCACTGGCCTGTGAATCAAAGGGTCACTGGTTCAACTCCCAGTCAGGGCACATGCCTGGGTTGCAGGCCAGGTCCCCAACAGGGGGCACATAGAGGCAACCACCTAGTGATATTTCTCTCCCTCTCTTTCTCCCTCACTTCCCCTCTGTCTAAAATGAAATAACTAAAATCTTTTTCAAAATATCATTTAAAATAAGAACTGTGGAAGCTATAAGTCACTGCTCCACTCCTCTCCAGGCTGTGATTTAAACTTGTCATTGAAGATTGTTCAGCACCAATTCCCCCATCTTTTCAATGAGACAATTATTTGACAAATCTTTCTACTAAAACTCACTTATCTGCTGTAGAACCCCTATGCTCAGTAACAGATCACAACCCCAAATCTGGAGTTACAAAGTCACTCAGGCCAAGGGTCAAATACCATCTTGGCAACTTAGATGCTACATAACTTGGAGATAGTCATTTATCCTCCCTAAGTCTCTGTTGCTTCATTTGTACAGTAGAGTTAATAATAGTATCTCCCTCACAGGATGGTGGAGGAGTAAAAGAGCTCATCCATATAAAGCAGTGAACACAGTACAGAATAACAGCTCAATTACTATTGGCCATTTTTCTTAACCTACAAGTATATAGAAATATTCTGAGAAGAAATGGAAAAGACTATGAGTATGTTCATATATTAAGACCACAGAAGGGCTTTCACAAAAGAAAATAATCTCTAATGTGCAAAAACTCTCACCACAGCCCAGGTTTATAACATAATACCCAGCTGGGTCAAAACAAGGCTCCTGGGGTGAAAAGTTGAACTAACCTAGAGAATTGAAATAATGAGATAAGAGGTCAGGAAGTCCTGGCTTTGCATTCCACTTTGGTTTTCCAAGGACAGCTTTCTAGAGGTGACATATTTGTTTTACCATAGTTTGCATTCAGACATGTAATCATTAAGGAGGAGGTGGTCCTAGGTTGAGGTCCTGTGGACCACAAAACCAGTATTTTTGTACTTTTTGGGTGGTAGGACAGAAATAGCATGTTTTATTATTATTATTTTTTGTTTTGTTTGTAGAGAAGCAGTGTAGGGTAACTGCTATGATTATGGTTTCTGGAGCCAAATTGCCTGGATTCAAATTCCAGGTCTGCCAATTACTTACTCTCTGACCTTGGGCAAGTTACTTAACTTTTCTGATCCTAAGTTTCATCATTTATCTAATAATAATAATAATAATAATAATAATAATAATAAACCTCAAAGGATTGCACTGAGAATGAAATGAGATCACATATATAAAAATCACCTAGTCCCATGTCTGACACTCAGTAAGCTGACAGATCCACCATGCAGAGGAGGTAAAAAGGAGGGAGGAGGCTGACAAATCTTCTTTATCCCAAAGTCTGTCCTCAATAGTGCTTCCTATTCTATGATTACAGCCTCATACCTTCAGTTAACTTCTCTAGATACATCCTATTGAAGGCAAATGCACCTAGAAGAAGCCACATCCTCAACTGGAAACAAAATGAGCAGAGATTGGATGGCTGGCAGCTGGGTCCAGGCACAGAGCTGGGGTAGGCACCAAGGAGAAAGGAACCTGGAAAAGGGGTAAGCAGGTATCAGAAAAGAACTTCACCAACCTCTCACCCATATGTGCACATGCCCTGGGTACTCTGGGAGGATTGGATGGGCCCCACGCTAGGAGAATGTCCAGGTACCTGCTTGCCAAGCTCGTCACTTGAATGATTATAAGACAGAGTGATAACATGCAATATTTCTCTCTACATGTGCTGGGTTTTCTTAACTTGTCTTTGCACCATTAATTTTTATTGCTTGCTCTCTCCTCATGCCCAATGACTCAGCCAATTGGCACGCTAGCCTGGTATTTTCAACTTTGTTCCTACTAAGTCTCTTTCCTCTGATCTGCATTGTACAGTCCACTCACCCCAACTCTAGTAGATCCCAAGTGACCAGGATTTCATTCAATAAGTATTTATTGGATGTTACTGGGATCCTGTCTGGCACAGTGGAAGAAAAATGAATTGAGTAGCCAAGATTAGTAAGTATGAACCTCAGCTTTGCTGTGTGATCTTGGCTAAGTTGCCTAACCTTTCTGAGTCTCAATTTCAACTTCAAAAAATAGGTATCATGATGGATAACTGTTACAGATAACTGCTATGAGGATGACAGAGTCTGACATGTTGATACATCTTTCTCAGAGACTACCCCTTCTAGGTTCTGGAATAATTTGTCATGCAATGGGAGATGAAGAATGAATAGGGGGTAATGAACAGAGCCTGGGGGAAAGGGGAATAATAAAAAAGAAGTGTAGGTGTGAATTGGGAGTGATAGGAGTAGTGTACTACCTGAAAGCTTCTACATTCTCTGTGAGAAAAGAGAGACCAGTGACTGAGAGCAAGAGACTGACAGTAAGCAAATGAGAGGGGGAGGCATGGGAAAGAAGGGAAAGGGTCATAAAAGAACATGTATAAAAGACTCATGGACAAAGCCAAAGGAAGGTAAGATTGAAGGTGGGGGTGGGTAGGGCAAGGGAAAGTAGTGGTGGGAAAATGGAGACAACTGTATTCAAACATTAATCATAAAAAGTTAAAATTTAAAAAAAAGAGAGTGGGGATGAGCACGAGGATGAAGGAACACTGGAATCAGTCTTCAGTGCTGGTTTTCATATGTTGATCATATATAGCTGTTGGCCCACTCCAGTAACCTCACTGTCCACAGCTCTAGAAATTGCCTTCTGCTTTAGAAAACTTGTTGGATTAGGCACCGTGCAAATTCTCAATGACAAATCTGTGCATGTAGCAGCTACTCTTACCAATCCTCTTTTCTCAGAGATAACTTAGCCCCACCCTGAGCTCTTTCAGACACCTTATATTCTGTGGCTTGTCATGAATTTTTCTCTTCCACTATCCTGATGTCTATGAATGCAGTGACCCATCAGCATGTTGGACTTGATGTTTCCTGACAACAGGATCAGGCTGGTGGATTTCTCTCCATGCAGAAGGCACAAGCACAGAAACTGACAGTATTGCCTCCTGCTGTCCTCATTTCTACCACTTGGGAGCAACACAGACCCAGAAGCCCCTCCTTGGCTTGTACTTTTCTTTTCTATATGTTGAAATGGGTCTTAATATTTTTCTATCTCCCTTTATTCTCTCTCCTCTTTCCTCCCCCTCCACTTTATCCTCTGCTTTCTCTTTGGTTCTGTCTTTTTCTGTGTTTCTACATCTTACTCTCTATAAATTAGTATCTCAATAAGTATCTTTCTTCTTCTATCTCTCTGCCTCTGTGTATATACCTACTTCTTTCTCTCTCTCTCCCTCCCTCTCCCTCCTTACCTCTGCCTCCCTACCCCCTCTCTCTCCCCTCACTGATTCTCCTTTTTTTCACCCTGATAGAAAAGTCTTTCTTAAAATTTATTTAACCTTGTGGAATTCCCTCACAACAGATGGAGAATCTAAGAAAGTGCTTGAACAGGGTGGCAGTGGCTGGGGCTGGAGAAGATTTACTGCTGCCAGAGAAGGAGAAAGAAGGAGCTTTTCCACCCCTTGTATCTATAAATGGCCTGAAACAAGTCCTTTGGAGCAGTCCCTCCCCCTCAACTACCCAGCTTCAAAGGAGGCCCTACCATCTGTCCCAGCCCCTCTGTCCCATGACAAAATAGGCTGCCTTCCAGGCTGCAACACAGTGAAAGGAGCTTGGAGGGTGCATGTCATCACTGGCTAAGGGGTACTGTGGCAGATGGTTGTAGGGGGTTACTAGGGACAAGGAAGGTGATACATTTCCATACATTTGGCTCCAGGACCTTTTCTAGTTGTTAAATGTTCACATAAACATACTCAGAAAATATCCCAACAACTCTTGGCATCAGAGACATAATGTTTGAATAAATCTTACTCCCAAATGCTTCTTTATGTCACCCTAAACTGCCAACATCATCCTCACCCCTTGACCCAAGCACTTGGCTTATAGAGAGGCTCAAGCTTCAGGCAAGAGGCATATCATGTGACCTTTATGAGCTCCTCCAATGTTAGACCTCTCTGATCACATGCTATGTTTAGGTCCAACACCTGTTTTGCAGCAAAGTTCTGCCTCCTCTTCACCAACACTAGGGTGGTGGTGTGAAAAGAACCCTGAAATTGAAGCTAGGAGCCTTAGTTTGGGGTTCTACCTCCCACAGTCGTCCTCTTTGCTATAGTGGTCCCCAGTGGTTTCAGGAAGTGTTTACCAGTTGAGTAATCCCTTTAAAATAATATATATATGCCCTGGCTGGTGTAGCTTAGTGGATTAAGCGCGGGCCTGTGAACCAAGAGATCACGGTTCGATTCCCAGTCAGGGCACATGCCTGGGTTGCAGGCCAGTTCCCAGCAGGGAATGCACAGGAAGCAACCATACGTTGATATTTCTCTCCCTCTCTCCTTCCCTTCCCCTCTGAAGATAAATAAATAAAATCTTTAAAAA
>CM052552.1:18279494-18299175 GCA_028533065.1 Trachops cirrhosus | reverse complement strand
TCAGCACCTTCTCCATATGCGGCACAAATATATGTTTTGTGTTTCAGTTGTGTTTTTACCTTTCTTAAAATACTAATGCATAATATGCAGAAAATGTTACATATTTTCTTCCATCCTCAATATTAAAATGGCTACACAAAAATTCACTAATTTTGGTAAGTTTTTTTTAATGCATTCTGATATGGAAGCTGTCATAATACAATCTAACAAAATTGTTTCAAATGAAGTTAAAGACAACTAAGGGCTACTAGAACCATGTTACATGAAAAAAAAAAAACCCAACTTTTTGACCAATCCAATAAAATGCAGCCAGATGTGGATCTACACAGAGGCACCTTAAAGTCTGCATATGGTAAGGATGGGGAGTTAGCACCACCTGGTGGACACACAGCAATTACTTAAGGTCCCAGACTTATTTCAAGTGGAAAATGACTGGTGAGCAACGTGTTGGAGAGTCTCAGCAGAGAAGAAATAAGAATTGTATTCATTATTGAGACCTTTGTGTACTACATGCTAGTTTAATCCTCACAACAACCCAGATCAGGAACCAAAGGTTAAGTGGCTTGCTTGAGATCACACAGCTAGGGGATAACAGAACTAGGACTTGGACCTAGGTCTATCTCTCCAGAGCACGCATTCTCTCCACTATACCATAATGCTGTATGCTGATATCATGAAGAACATAGGAAGGAAATTTGGAGGAAGAATAAAAGTCCAAGTTCAGGCCAGTTCTGCTCAGAAAAGCACCAAGTTTCTGTGTTCTGATACTTCCAGTTTCCCTCACGAGCTACTGATGAACAGCTGGCAGTAATGTCCAAATGACCTGTCATCATGTTTCCAGGGAAACATGCCAAACTGGGCCAGCATCCTATACCTATGCCAACCCCTTTACTCTGACTCTCATTTGCAGCTAGTTCTTCATTCCCTAGTGTCTCAAATGTTAAGGGCTATAATCTTGGACCCATTTCTACCCTGGCATCTCTAAGGCAGAAGAGTAAGAAGTTTTAGGAAGGACACCTAAAAATCATAGGAATTTGGATTAAATTAATAATAACTGAGTGTCTATTATAGCACAACATTCTAGTCTGAGTTTGTATGATTTTAAGGTTATGAAATAGACATGCACCTGAAATATTTAATCCCTGGCTCTACCAGTTATCAACTATGAGATCTTATGGAAATCACTTCCTTTCTCTGCTTCTCTGGTTCCACATCTATAAATGCAAATAATTGTTACTTCATTTCAAGATCACTGAGAAAATTAAGAGAGAATTTATATAAAATACTCTAGCACAGTACAGGCACATTTAATATTATTTATTAATTATCAGACACACCCAACATAACATATCTTGTTCTAGCAGATCCTAGTAGTCATGCATAAAATGTTAAAGTACCACATTTATTTACTTATTCATATACTTCATCATAAACAAAATTAGCAATCTTATTTTATCCAGTACAATCCCTAATAAAACCAATGACCAAAATTCTGAGTGATCAAACTCCTGAGAGCAGTTGGACTCTCTGTGAGAAAAGATGTGTTGGCAAGGTATAAGCATTTTCTATCAAAGGTCTTTATCTAGACTTAGAAGCATGTACAATTCTAATAAATGCTTTTATGCATTTATTAATTTTTAAATAAATAAAACACATTCAAAATTACATATTAAAAGGAAACTGTGATTTATTTTTCTTAAAATAAGACAATAAATGGTCAGAAAGGCCTACAGTTTCATCTCTGAAATCTGTCAGTATCAACATTTATAAATTGAATGCCTTGGTTTTCTCATGGTAACTGGATACTTGGCATACATATTGACTGAAGAGATATGTAAAAACCTCACTTAGCTGAACATTACAGAACACATCTGAGTATTTTATGTTGATAGAAGAACATAGCATGTGGCACTCTGTGGTCCCAGGACCTGTACATTATGACATTTTACCCATTATACAGAAAGCGCAGGTAGGGCCATTCTACAACAGTCACAGCCATTCAGTCACAAGAAAACACAGTTCTAAGGTCAGAAGCTCTGGATTTAAGGTCCTACTTTGCCATTTACCCAACTGTGTAACCCTTGCAAGTTGCTTAACTTCTCTTTGTTTCCTTGCCTACAAAATGTAGTAATAATAACATCTACTTTGCACAGTTTTTGTAGGATTAAAAGACATAACCCATGTATATTACAGCACAATCTTGGGCAAGTTACTTAGCTTCTCAGTTTCCTTGTCTTTAAAATGGCAAAAATAATACTATCTACCTAATACAGAGTTTATGAGAATTAAATGAGTTAAAATGTATAAATCACTTAGATCAGTACAGAGTAAGTGTTATCTATATAGGTGTTTGTTAAGTAAGTTATGTTAGATTCTTCTTCATTCACTTGACAAATATCTATCAATTACCTATTATGTGTTAGGCAAACAAACAGAAATGAACAAGATTCTCTACTTTTGTGGATCTCAGTGTTATCAGTGAGGTAAGGCAAATAGAAAGTAGGCCAATGATAAAATAAATAAAGTAAATATAAAATAATGATTTCCAGGAAGGGAATGAAACAAGGTGATAAGAAAGAGAGTGATGGGGAGAAGATGAGGGACACTGTTCTATAAGGTGGTCAGGGAAGGCCTTCATGAGAAGGTGATGTGTAATCTGGGACCTGAGTACAAAACCAGAGCCAGATCTTGGGAGACAGCCTTCCAGGAAGCTGGAAGAGATAGTGCAAAGGTCCTGAGGTGTAATAACAATAGGATAAGGGAAAGAGAAAGTACAAGATGAAGGCAAAAAGGAGACAGAAACTTGATTGTACAGAGCCTTGAAGCCCATGTGAAGAGTTTAACTTGTATTATAAATGCAGTATGAAACTAATTTTATAGCCAGTCACTTGTCTTTCATTTAGGGAAACCAAAGACCAGTGAGGGGAAGTAATTTTCCAATGTTACATAAAGAATTAGTAGCAAACCTTGGATGAATACCAAACTTCCTTCATTCCCTAGTATCATGCATTTTATTCTAAGCCATATTATATCCTTTGCAAATTATATTACATTAAAGATTCATTGAATGCAGTTTCAATTAATGAAACTGATGACCTGAAAATGGGTTGCTATCTAAAACTGTGAAAACTTTCCCAATTCATTAAATGTTCTCCAAAACATGATTTCACTGATTTCTATATCATATTCCATTAAAAATATATGCCATAACTTATATAGTCCAACTACCATGGCAGCAGTTTCCAAAGTGTGAAGATATAATTAGCATTTGTTTAATATATATGCATTATATTATATATAATTAATATATCATATATTAATTATATAGATCATCCTCTCTCTCTTTTTATATATACATATATACACATATATACATATGTATGCATATATACTTTCTCATATATATATACTTTCTCTCTCTCCCTCTTATATATACATGAGAGAGAGAGGGCGATCCATGGTTAAATGAGTTCTCAGACTCGGGGTCAAACAAGAACTTACATTTATTTCCAGCAAGACTGATCTCAGAGCCTTATTACATCAATGTGTATTGGACTCTCCAATGGAACATGGTTTGCAGCATTTCCTATTTGTTCCCCGATCCCTTTTGATGCGGAGCATCTATCTCCCTTGGACTGATACTCTATACAACAAACATAGTGAGATACTGCCCCAGTGTGGACATTTAGGATGTTGCAGTGTTTTACTGTTACAAATCATTTTACCATAACCATACTTGCATAGAAATGTTTGTGCACTCATTTGCCTTTCTCTTTGGGAGAGAGTCGTTGGAAATAAACTAATGGGCCAAAAAATAAGCTTGTGATTCTTCCTTATGTAGTTCTTTTCGCTGAGTCTTCATGGAGCCCATCTCACAAAAAACCTTAAGAGAAAGGTGGCGAGAGAGAAGGGAGGGTGGGGAATGGGTAGAGGTGGGCAAATGGGGGAAAATGGGGACATATGTAATAGTATTAATAATAAAAATAAATAAAAACCAGCATAACACAAAAAATAAAATTTTAAAAAGAGAAAGAGAGAGACTCATTCAGTAGACTGAGTTTCTTTCTGCCCAGTTCAAGGTCTGCCTCTTTGTAAAAGAGGTGTTTTTAAAAATAAACAAAGATTTTGATTGTAGAAACATTTTAGGTTTTACATAAAAGCTGATAAGATAGTACATAAAATTCCCACGTGCCCAATGCCCACTTCCCCCTATTATTAACATCGTACATTAGTATGGCACATTTGTTGCAACTAGTGAACTGATATTGATATACTGTATTTTTCGGACCATAAGACACGCCTAGGTTTTAGAGGAGGAAAATAGGGAAAAAAATTTGAAGCAAAAAATGTGGTAAAATGTTTAATAACATAAATAACATAATATTACACCAATGTAAATGTAAATAGAACTCAACAGCAGCATTAACAACCATTATTCCTCCCAAACTGGGGGGGGTGTGTCTTATAGTCCGAAAATGCGGTATTATAATTAACTAAAGTTCATGCTCTATTCCAATTTCCTTTTTTATCTAACATCTTATTTCTGTTCCAGGATGCCATCTAGAATACCATATTACATTTACTCATAATATTTCCTTAGTTTTTTTTTGTTCTGTCGGTTTATCAAACTTTCTTGTTTTTGATGAGCTTAAAAGTTAGGTATTTTGATGTTTTTCTCATGATTATACTGTGGTAATGAGTTTTGGGCAAGAAGAAGTAAAAGTAAAAAAAAAGAAGTAAAAATCCAAGTGTCATTCTTATCACATCATATCAACAGTATAGACTAATAATATAACATCACTATTGATGTTAACCTTGATCAGCTGGTGTGAGATACTCTTGTGTCAAATTTCTCCACTGTGAAGTAACTCTTTTTTTCCCCTTTCCATACTGCACTCTTTGGAAGGAAGTCACATGCAGAACTCATACTTAAGGTGTGGTAGTAATGTTCCACTTTAGAGGTCATTTTCAAATAGAAAATAGAGCTATTTACTTGCATATTCATCCTTTGAGTGATTTCTTTAATCACATGTAATATACAGGCTGTCATGGTTGTAATAAATTCAGTCCTTTTTCTCTAAGAACTTAGTATCTACTTGAGCACATGGTCTAGGGATGATATCATACTGGTACATTGTAGCATTGACAATTGTGACAGTGTTTTCTTGGAATTCCAAATCCCTTTCAAGTTATAGAAAAAAGAGGCATCAAAAAGTATATGATAATAAGAGTTTTCATGTCCCAGTAAAACAAGCATAATTGATAACATTATTTTAAAAAACCATTTAAAGCCTTAGGACATCAAGAATATCCTAAAGCAATACAGCAAGTGAAGAAGTATGTATTTAAGAGCATCTACTAAATGTTGGTAACAGCAGTGTGATCTGTGGCACTTGAGCCATGACCCACCCCCAAACTCCTCCTCCCAAGCTGAGCCTGACAGGGCTCCTTCTTCCTTCAGCTTCCACACAAGGAATTTAGTAACTCACCAAGAAGGACAGGACCCAGAATTTATCATTTTTATCCCCAACTATGAATTACAGAGGCTAAATTCCTAGTAAGTGTGGCCAAGAAGAATGGTGAAGGATATTTTTCTCCAACTGTACCCACTCATATGGCAGAGACTCTACCCCAGATATGGCTGGATAAGAAAACGGGGCCCCAATTGCCCTTGCCTCAGCTCCCTCATTGGGCAACAGTCTCACACTGGAAAAGGCAAGCAGAGAAGATCAGAGGCTATTGCCCCTGCTAAGCAGCCTTGTCATAAAGTATGTTGTCATTCCAGGAAAAGTGGTCCACTGTCACACATCCAGCTCTGGAGCTCTGGAGCTCTGGCTCAGAGATTTTTGCCCAGTGTCAATGGCAAAAGTTATGAAGAAATGACTGATTCTTAGAAAATGTATTTTAATATACTAACAGAGTTATCATGGTCTTTGAAGAAGGAAGATACTTATACAGTGACCAGGCCTCATTGCCTCACAGAGATTCCCCCAGCTCTCTGAACCTTGCCTCCATCAATACACAGAAGAGAGTGCAAGAATAGCATATCCTTTGGGAGTAAGAGTCTCCTGTGGGCTCAATCATAGTTCATAGTTCAATCACTCTAGAGACAATGAAGGGGTGGCAGACCTAGAGCTGAACTAGACAGCTCTAGCCTGGTATTCTATGTGTTCAATCACTCCTTTTTGGTATTTCTTCTGGCAGTCCTCATTTTCTGCCTTATAATTTAGGAAATGGGGTGTGACTTGTGAGGAATATATAAGCTCATGGAAAATACCTTTAGCCTATAAAATGGCACATAGTAGATACTTAATAAATGGAAGCCATTATCACTTCCCCTACTAGATTGAATGTCCTTCAGACTAAAAGTATTTTTTATTTTTTTATTGTTCAAGTACAGGTGTCTCCATTTACCCCTCCTCTTCCCCTGCACCACCCACCCCCACCTCCCACCCTGAATCCTGCCCCCTTTTGGCTTTGTCCATGGGTACTTTATGCATGTTCCTTGATGACCCTTCCCCTTTTGTCCCCTGTTATCCTTCTCCTTCCTCCCCTCTGGTTACTGTCAGTTTGTTCTTTATTTCAACGCCTTCAGACTATAATTCTTAACCTAGGTAAGTTGTTCTAAATCTTGTAAGACCCAATATCTTTTTTAATATACTTTGTGACATCTCCATTATTATCCTGAAATGAAATTCACAGATAAGAATACCTACCTACACACATGATTTAAAAAATATCAATATATTGCCCTATGATGTGAAAAAGAGAAGGAAATAATTTATACTTATTTACATATTTATATAATATGTAATCTAATATATAAATCTCACTCATAAGATGAAGTGGTCAGTATGAAATAGTCAATAAAACGCCAATTACAAATGCAGACTGATACAGGTATGCTGTATCAGTGACTCATACTCTGCATATTATTGATGCTGATAATATGATTTTCCTAAATAGAGTAAAACTTGTATAGTTTCTAAGAAAAGAAATACAATTCCATTTCATTTCACACTATCGTTGGGTTGCTAAAAAATTCAGTGTCTACCAAAATCTTTTATGTTATGTAAAACAGTTTGGTTTTAAGCTCTGATAATTTATAAACAAGTATTTACCTACATAAATGCACCACAGGACATCTGAAAGTCTAATGACACACAGGGGCATTTTTCATGGTAAGAACTGTCCTAAAATTATATTCTTTTATTCTATCTACTATGTGTCAATAAGAGCCCCCACTAACACTGAAATTCTATGATATAGAGTATCATATTGTCCCACTGAGATCATTTTGAACCACTGTCCCACAGCTGAAATCATAAGCAAAAATGTGGGTGTGTGCACTTGTTCATTCATGTCTGCAGGGAGTGGGCAGAGTGTATAACTTTCAGGTTTTCAAGGATGTTCATTACACAAAAGGACTAAAAATACCTGCAAGAGTACTACCATATACCTCTCTCTGTCCTCATCCCCACAATGCACTCTAACAATGTAGATGTACAAATGCTCCTTGACTTACAATGGGGTTATATTCCAATAAACCCATAAGTTGAAAATGTATTTAATACACTCAAGCTACTGAAAATCATAGTTCAGCCTAGCCTGTCTGAAATGTGCTGAGAACATTTACATTAGCCTACATTTGGGCAAAATCATCCTGTTGCTGCTGCCCAGCATCACGAGAGAGTATCATACCACATATCACTAGAAAAGACCGAAATTCAAAATCTGAAGACAGTTTCTACTGAATTCATGTTGCTTTTGCACATCATCAAGTCAAAATATCATAAGTCTGACCATTGTAAATACAGCACCATCTGAATGTCATTGAATCGATGCCCAGTAACGTGAAGTGGGTGTTTTCGTGGTTATAGTCAGTATCCTTTATCTAAGACATCTAAGATTCCACTTAAGAGCAGGCGTCAAGTTTGTCTTGTCTGCAGCTGCATCCCTCGTCCTTGAAATGAAAAGACTTGCTTTTAGTAGGTTCCCAATAAACATTTGTTTGACAAATTAATCAATATGTGTACATTTGTAGTAGCTATTACAGTGCCTAGCACATAATAGTTGCTTAATAACTGCTAGCTACTGCTGCCGTTGTCATTACTATCATTATCATTATTACTACATGACCTGAGCTAAATTTATAACATGAGATTTGTAATCTTCACTTGCCATAAACATACTGCATTTACTCCAATAATAAATGAATGCAGACTCACTAACTAATTTATTGGCTTTGGGATGGTTACATTACTTTCCTTCCCAGAGCCTCAGGTTCATTCATATATGCATATATATGGCAGTATTGTATAGTGGCTCCATGCACAAGCTGTGAAGACAAAGGTGGATTTAATACCAGGCTTTGTCTTTTACTGGCAACATAACCTTGAACAAATTACTCATCTTCCTTAGTCTAAGTTTCCTTATCTGTAAAGTGAAAACAGTTATAGCATCTGAATCCACAGGGTGGTGTAAGGATTAAATGAGATGGTACAGGTAAAATGCTTAGCACAGTACTTGACATAGAGTCAACATTTAAATATATTTAACTATAATTCAAAGACTCAGCCTCTGGCATATCTTATGAAAAAGCCTTATAAAATTATGTCAATCCAGGTTAGTGGGTGGAAAACTACCAATTTTCAAATGTCACTGCTGGATTGGAGATGCTGGGATGTCTCTGCAACAGACAGTGCCCCTGACCATTTGATCACTACATACTGGAGGTCTACTTCTCAGGGCAACATGATTTGAGCTAACCTAAAATGGCAGGAGAAAATGAAAGTCATATTCTCCATTCTGATACACAGCCCACATCCTTGAATGGTCCTCCATCAAAATATCATGGTTTATGTGTCCCTAAGCCCAAGATGAATCATTTGGGCACTTGCTATTCAAGATTATCTGAAAACATGTTCACCTCTATCAGAGGAAATAATTAAAATCTCACATAGCTTGTAATAGCAATATTATTTTGCAATGTGGGTTGGCTGGAATGGGAGTAAAAGATAGAAACTGTACTTGAATAATGATTAAAATAAAAAAGAAAAAGTATATTATTTTGCAATGGATTCAGTTGCATAATCATGGTGATAATTCCTTATATTTGTGTGGCTTTGATAGCTTTCAAAGAAATTTCAAGTTAGTCATTTGGAAGGATAAAACCAACTTCAGGATGAGAAAGATTATAGCCATTCAGCCACTTTGAAACTTGAGTAAACAGATATCTCAGGAACTCTTGACTTCTAGTCTGGACAGCTTATCTTTGATACCCTCACCCCTCAGGAAAGACTAAACCATTTAGTCCTCTCAAACGCAGAAAAGTGATCTGTTCATCTCTTAACAAAATCTTCCCACTTCTTCACCTAGCAAATTCTAGCCACTTTTTGAGTAATCCATAAGTGACTCTCAATGTGGATGACCCTGCCAGATTATTGGTGCTTTCATTTCTTTCCTTCATCACTTCTGCATACAAACTGTACTCCATACCTCTCTGTCTTGGTCTCTGCCAGTGTGGCCCATTTGTCACTTTTCAATCTTTACTTATCACTCCCCATCCAGGTGCTTACTATGAGCTGGAAGTACATTTCCATGTTGTCCATCTTCTCAGCTTCTGAATCTACCACATGAAGGTCATATTTCTCTATTCCAATTTCTTCTAATGGCCTTAACAATGCTTAATGGGTACAAAAAAGAATTTTGCCTTTCAAAAGGTGTTGAGCAACTTTCAGCAAGTTCCCCATTAATTCTAACTATGTTTCTAAGAATTAACTGAGAAAGACAGTTGATGTCCACTACCCTATAGCTGCTTCATAACGTGCAATGTTCCACTGGATCTTTTCTGCTGTCTGAGGGCCATTAGTAGTTTCACAAGTTACATTTAATCATTATCATCTTGTTTGACAAATGTCGAGGCAGTCATCTCCCTAGCACATTAGCTGTCCTCTTAAAATTGAGTGGTATCTCAGAGCTACCAAACCGCGTCCCTATTTTCCCAAAGCCTAGATGAGACCTTCCAAACTCAGAAACTGCAAAACATTCCACAGTGTTATGCCATGATTCTGGTATGTCTGGGGGGGGAGCTGAAGCAAGGAGAGGTGTACAATATGCAGTGCTCATGGAGTTGGTGGTGGGAAGCTCTGAAAAGGGAACTTTACAAAGGAACCTGTTGGTTCTTGCAAACAGGCTTCCAAGACAAGACCAGTAAAAGCTCTAAAGAGTTTTCCTGAGGGGCTGCAAGTAATCCATGTGATATTTTGGACACATCTTCCTTATCCACTGTCCCAGCTTCTGGCCACTATACAATCGGTTCTAGCAGACTTAAAAAGAAGAGCAGGAAGAAAGTGGAGATCACTGAATGGGAGCACATCCATTTGTTGTGTCAGATCTCTTGCAAGTCCATGGGGAGACGAAATTGAAGATAGACACAGTCTGTGTACTTAAGCACTATATTCAAGTCAAGGAGACAGATAAGTAATTAATTACATTAAATGACAGTAGGAAAATAACTATTAAGGGATAAATACAGGGTTCTGTAGGAACATAAAAGAGAGCCTGTAAAATCAGGGAAGATCTCTTTGAAGAAGTAACAACCAAGCTGAGCTCCAAAGGATGCCAAAGAAGTAGACCAGTGAGTGAAGTTGGGGAGGGGAGAAGAAATGTTCCAAACATTAAGAATAACATGCTCATTCAGCCAGTGGAGGGTGCAGGGAGAGAAAGAGAGAACTTGGCTGGTATAACATCACTGAGTATGGTTGAAGGTCAAAGATTAGGCTGGTATAGTATACAGAGACCAGATCACAGAGCTTTAAATTCCACCTGCATAATCTGTGCTGGAAAATGAGCTGGGATTTGAATAGCTTTACAATTTCTTTTGTGTGCCATGTATAATAGCATCAGTAGGAGGTATCTTGGGCAAGAAGAAGTTGAAGAAATTGAAGATGTTTTGCTTGTCCTCAAGATGTTCGAGTTCATTTTTAGGGCAGAGTCCAGTTTTGAAAAATACTTCAGAAGCCTACAAAGCATAGTGGCAGGGATCTGGCATGTCCATAAAACCTAGATGTTTACATAGTATCTGAGGCACCTGAGTGATCCCTAGGGACTAAGGAAAGGCTGGAAAACAAGGAGCCTTACTCAGAGAGAATCAGGTTCCACCAGCTCTCTCATACCTGACTTTGGGCCCTAAACCCTATCTCCTTTGGAGTTGGCTATATACCCCCAACAAGCCAGCCAGGTTCCTTATCAACACTGTGAGGCAGACACTGACCTTCAGTAGCTTCTCCTAATGCTCTGAGCCTAAATATAATTATCTATAAAATAGGCATAGGCAAAAGTAGAACTGGCTTCAGCCACCCTGGAAGTACTTTCCAGAGAAAATCTTCTACACTTTGTTCCCCAAGTACCTCATACTGCTTCCCCATGGTGGTAGTTTGTCTTCTATATAATCAGCAATATTACCCTTTAACAGCAGCTCTCTGGAAATACGAGGCTTTAACTCAATGTTGCCTCAAGGTGGATTTTTGTGGGATAGGCATTAAGGGAGGCAAAGTGCTATTGTCAAATAATTTTTTAAAGCTCTGGATTAAACCTAAGTTATACAAGATTTTATACTGCCACATTCCTCAGGGCCTTTATATGCTTATTCCAAAGAAGTACACTACTAGAATTTCAGACTCATTTGTCAGGTTATGGGGGGAGTAATTGTTTAATGAAGGAATTTGGGGTGTCAGTTCTTCCTAGGTGTAAAACCAAAGCTGCTGCAGTTTATCTTTTCATTCACCTTTTTCACTGCTTTTCTTCATGCTCACCTTCTCCATAATGCCCTGGCTTTGCCAGTAATACGCTGTTTCTTTACTGGTATCTATCTTCTCTAGGTCTTGGTTTCCCTGATGTGTAAAGCTAACAATTCTTGCAATAACTACACACAAACCCACATCCTAAATTAGAGGAACATTCCTAGAAGAGTGAAGACTTCATGTAAAGAACCTAAGAAGGCATCATGCCTATTCTGCTCAAGGAACATCAAAGAGGCCAGTGTGACTGGAGTAGAGTGAGTGGGAGAATAGTGGGAAATTAAGATAGAGGGATAACTAGGAGCCAGATCTCATAGAACCCTATAGACTTACTATAGATATTCAGAACTATAAAGTCCTGAATGAAATAAAGAATCATTATGAGACTTTGCAGCAGAGGGAAAGCATGATCTACCTTAGGATTTAAAAGCATCATCCTGTTTGCACCAAAATACAAAACCTCAAAATAAATGAGACAACAAGGACATGACTGAGAAGAGAAATAAACAAACTCTTAATTATAGTCAGGGACTTCAACACTCTCCTCTCAACAACTGGTAAAATTATTAGACCAAAAATCATCAAGGTTATAAAAGATCTGAGAAACACCTTCAACCAACAGATTCTAATTTACATGTATAGAACACTTCACAAGAGCCTATGGAACAGCCCTGGCTGGTGTGACTCAGTGGATTGAGTTCCTGCCTGTGAACCAAAGGGTTGCTGATTCAATTCCCAGTCAAGGCACATGCCTGGGTTGTAGGCCAGGTCTCCAGTAGGGGACCTTCAAAAGGCAACCACACATTGATGTTTCTCTCCCTCTCTTTCTCCCTACCTTTCCCTCTCTAAAAATAAATAAATAAATAAAGTCTTTTTTTAAAAAAAGAGCCTATGGAACATTTGCCAAGATAGACTATATCCCGATACATAAAACAAGCCTCGATAAATTTTAAAAAATTGAAATCATACAGAGTATGTTCACTAACCAGAATGGAATCAAACCAGAAATCAATACAGAAAAGATAACAAGTAAATATTTGAACACTGGGAAACTAAATAGCACTCTTCTAAATAATTCATTGGTCAAAGAGGAAGTGTAAAGGAAAATAAAATAATATCTTCAACTAAATTAAAATGAAAGTACAATATATAAAAATTTGGGGTAAATACCTAAACCAATGATGAGAAATAAATTTCTAACACTAACTGCTCTCATCAGAAATAAGAAAATATCTCCAATCAATAGTCTAAGCTCCTCCCTCAAGAAACTAAAAGAGTGAAGTAAATTCAAAGATATTCCCACACAAGGTGATAAGCAGGGCACAGCCTGTGAAAGCTTCTTATCTCTTGGTAAGGAAGTGTTCCAGGTCCAAGGCTATGAGTGAGCCAGCCTTGGGAAGGGTGACATGTTGTGCAATGGGTGCTTTCCCAAAAATAGACTTAAATGTAAAGCACAAAACTCTAAAACATTTTTAATGTAAAGGGAAATCTTTAGACTCTAAGGCTAGACAAAGATTTATTAGACTTGACAACAAAAACATGATCCATAAAAGGAAAATAATCCACAAATTTAACTTCATCAAAATAATTTTGCTCTGCACAGGACTCTGATAAGAGAATGAATCAATAAATTACAGGGTATAAGACAATATTTGCAAGACATACATCTATCCAACAAAGGACAAATATTTTGAGTATATAAATAACCCTAAAAACTCAACCACTTAAAAATTCCAATTAGAGAATGGGCAAAAATACATGAACAGAGATGTCACTGAGGAGGATACATCAATGGAAAATAAGTACATGAAAAATATTCAACATCATGAGCCATAAGGGAAATGCAAATAAAGCTACAATGAAAATTCACTACACACCTAGCAGAATGATTAAAATGAAAAATCATGACAACTCCAATCCTGACAAAGACACAGATACTGGGTCACTCATACATTGCTGGTGGGAATGTAAAATGGCAGACTCTGGAAAACAGTTTAATAGTTCCTCAATAGGTTAAATATAGAGTTCTTATATGACCTCATATTACATAAATGAGCCAAAGATGGCCTCAGTATATTGTTCCTATGTTATTTATTTCATTAAAGTGGGCCAGAGTCAATTAGCTCAAAATCTCACTACACCAAGCTCTAATTTTTATATAACTTATTTTAAATATGACCCAAGCAAGTAGATTTTTAGTCATTTGCTGCTTGCTTACTTTGCATACCACATAAAACTGCAATCAACATCTGCTAGCCATAGATAAAATAAAGCCTTGGGCTATAGAACTTCCAGGCCACTGCTATCCTTCAGAGCTCTCTGACCCAGAGACTCCACACCATAGTGCTAAGTGACATCACCTAGACATGTAAGCTCCCTCCCAGATCATGCTCTCCCCTTGAAGTTCCCTTGCTCTCCTCCCCTTGATAAAATAAAAAGCGGGCAATTTGGACACAGAGAAAGACATGCACAGAAGGATGATGTAAAGATAGTCATGTGATGATGGCGGTAGATGTGGGACTGATGCACTAAAAGCCAAGGATTGCTGGCCAACACCAGAAGCTAGAAAGAGTCAGGGAAGGCTTCTACCAAGACAGAATCTCATAGGGATGATGGCCCTGCCAATACTTCTGGCCTCTGAAACGGTGAGACAACAAATTCCTGTTGTTTTAAACCACAGAGTTTGTGTTACTTTGTTATGACAACCCTATAAAACTAATATACACGCCCTGGCTGGTGTAGCTCAGTGGATTGAGCGTGGGCCTGTGAACCAAAAGATTGCGGTTTGATTCTCAGTCAGGGCACATGCCTGGGTTGCAGGCCAGTTCCCAGCAGGGGACCCACAAGACGCAACCATCATTGATATTTCTCTCTCTCTTTCTCCTTCCCTTCCCCTCTAAAGATAAATAAATAAAATCTTTTAAAATTAAAAAAATAAAAATAAAACTAATATACCATGTAATATTAGCAATAAAAGGAATAAACTCTTTTTTAAGATTTTATTTATTTATTTAGTTTTAGAGAGAGGGGAAGGGAGGGAAAAAGAGAGGGAGAGAAACATTCAATGTTTGATTGCCTCTCATGCCCCCTACCAGTAACCCTTTGGTTCGCAGGCCAGGGTTCAATCTACTGCCACACCAGTCATGGCCAGGTAGACTTTAAAGTAAGGCTTGAGGATGACCTGAGTTTTAGCAGCCCTCAAATCCCACCTGATTGAATGGGTGATTTTATACTTCTGTGAAGTTTTTCTGTCTGCCCGAGTCCTACCACTTTCCTCCTGCCTCTACACCAAAACCCACACTAATCCAATATGTGCCTCTCTCGGTGGACATATACCCAAATTAGGTTTATGGCTTAGGAAGAAGAGAATGGGATGTATTACAGCCTCCTTGACCTACCTTGTCCTTACACTTTTGTGCAGGGTCCAATCAGTTCAAATCTACACAGGATACCTTCTGGCCATCCTACCCAATGCATCTTCTGGTCTGTAGACCCAGAGGTTACCCAATATCAGGTAGCTGAGAAAAGAGGGAGCTCCTCAGTGAGGGACACCCAGCAATTACAGAAGAGAACAAGAGAATGGCTTGTTGAGCCTTTTGGGTGTATAGATTACTATGTTTTGGTCAAATTTGGTAAGTGTTCAGTCATTTTTTCTGTCCCTTTCCCTCTTCTAGCCTTCTGGAACTCTCATTATGCATATGATGGTATTCTTGATGGTCTCCCACAGGTCTCTGAGGCTATGTTCAGTTTTTTCATTCTTTTTTTTTCTCTTCCTCAGACTATATGTTTCACCTATCTATCTTCATATTTGCTAAATCTTTTTCCTACCAGTTCAAATCTGCCTTCCTAGAGGTTGCCACTGAGTCAGCATAGCTTAGTGTTTACATTGATTGGCCAGAAATTGTACATAATTCCCCAGACCCAGTGGAGTTTTCATCCTTTACTCTTGGATCTCTGTGTGGCTTGGAGAAAAACGTTTATGTATTTTGGAATTACTTTCTCTAGTAATTCCTAAGATAGTACAGCCTTGACCACAAAAGTCTTCCAGACCAAAGGAGATGAGTATGATTTTAGCAAGACTCTTGGACTTTCCCCCTGATGTTCTGGCTAAACTTATGGTAGGTCTCCCTCCATTGGCATCACAAAGCTGTTATTCTCCTCTGATTGCTAGCCTCTGTGATATTTATAGTGTTCAACACACCCTGGGGTCATGAATTCCTCCATTCTCTGATCCAAATAAAATCTACTCTCTCTGGCTAAGCCATATCTGCCAGTATTTGCAGCTTCCCCTGAACCTCCTCCTAGGCAGAATCTCAGTGCTAAAGTATGGGAGGTGTAGGGGATTTGGAGTGGGACACACTGTTTTTTACTAACTGCTTCACCCAGATCCTCCCTATAAGAGCAGGTGTTGTGGGTTGAGTACATAGGCACAACCAAACTGCTGAAGCCACTCACCCAGTGTATATTTCTGCAGCACAGATTGGAGAGATGGGATATTTACTGCCTTCCAACACTTTTCTAGTACAGATCTTCCACAAAAAGAAACTGGGGAAGATGCAAGCAGCTTACAAGATTTCAACTGCCTGAATCTGCCCTGTCTTCCCAGTGTGACAGGAATGCTTTTTTCACATGTGGAGCTGGGGAGGGATGAGTGTGATTCAAATATTATGGCCTGCCACTGTTCTTACAAGTGTCAATCCATTTTGTTGAGTAAATGCCTCCCAATTTTGTGTAAACCTGTTGGTCAAGCTGCAAATATTTAAAAAGTTTTCTTTGGTAAGTTTGACCAGTTTAATAGATGTCTCTTTGGAGAAGAGGATTCCGTGAACTTCTCACACCAGAGAAGACATTGTGCAAACTTTTTCTCTAAACCTGAGATCAACAACAGTGCTACAGGTGATTGACAACCAGAACCAAGGTTGGATAAGGAGCTGTGCGGGAAGGTAAAAACCATCATGATTAATAGAATGAATCAACAGGGAAGCAGACAGGAAAAAATGCAGCTATGACGAATGCAAAACATATATGTTATAGTCACTTTGAACTGAGTTTAGGCCTATTTCATCATCGAGTGTCACAAGTGGTTCTCTTTGCATAACCAACAATGGACTCATATTTCATTGAACTATAAAACTGCACAACTGGCAACATGCTGCTTTTTGGGGTTTAACTCTCCCACTATCACTGCAGCCAGCACTAAGATGAGGAAGAAGCCTTCAGAGGTTCTCCTATATAATGACAGAGACAAGACACACATCAGGAAATAAGTAGAAAACAAAGGAAGCACTTCAAGTTTCATGGAAGAGGCAAGGGAGGCAAAACAATGAAGCAAAAGTAAGGCCAAATCCAGGTTTGGCCACTTAACCATTCTGTGACCTAGGGCAAGACACTTAACCTTTCAGTTTCCTCATCTTTAAAATTGGGATCTTAATGCTTACTTCACAGGGTTCCTATGATAATTGGATGATCTGCCCTCTATTTAATTCCTAAATGCATCTCAGAGATAACACCCCGCCTTGCTTCATAAATGCAAGCCACACTGATATCTTTGTTCCTTGAAAATATCAAGTTCTTGCTTGCCTTGGGGCCTTTGCATATTATATTCCCTTGGTCCGAAGTGTATTTTTACCAAGTCTTAATGAGGCTGGCTGTCCACTCACCTATTCGGTCACAGTTTAAATTTCACCTCTATCAAGTGGTCTACCCTAACAAGTCAATCTAAAAACAAACAAAAAATCTCTGACTGTTTCCCATTCCAGTCACTTTATCACTTTCCTTCATAACATCTATCAATATCTGAACATTGAAGCAATATAGCTTAGTGGTATAGTGCCAAATTGCCTGAGTTTCCACCCTGGTTCTACCACTTCCTAGCTCTGTGACTTTGGGCAAGTTATTTCAACACTCTGAGCTTCTGTTTCTTCATTTGTAAAATTGGAATAACAGTATCTGCCTCACTGTGTTGTTGTGAGGACTAAATGAGTTAATAGAAGTAAAGATTTCAGCACAGTGTCTGGCACATGGTAAGAATGTCTCTTAGTATTAGCTATTATGGTAGCCAGCCTCCAATGTGGTCCTCCAATGATCCTAGCCTCTGAGTATTCATACAGGATTGGTCTGTGTGATAATGCAGAAGGGATGGTATGTCACTTCTGAAATTAGGTTATAAAAGATTTCATCTTTCATCTTGGGCACTCTCACTCACTTCTGCTCTCTGCCTCTCTTGGATCACTCACTCTGAGAGAAGGAAACTAGTCACCATATCAAATAGCCCAATGGAGAATTCTAGGTGGCACATTAAAACAGAGGCCTCGGGCCAACAGCTGGAGAGGAACTGAAGCCTTCTCACAAACACGAGTGAGCTTGTAGCAGATTCCCAATCCCTCATTAACAACTTTACTGGAACCTCATAAAAGATCCTGAGCCAAAATTATCCGGCAAAGCCACTGCTGGATTCCTGGCCCTCAGAAAGTATGTGGAATAATAAATATGTGTTGTTTTAAGTCACTAAGTTTTAGAGTAATTTGTTATAAGTAGCAATTAAACTATTTTGTTGGTTTACCTGATTATTATCAGCCCTCTCTTCTCTATCCTTAGTACCTTTTACTAGACTCCTGAGTTTAGAGTCAGTACAAGCATTTTATGCGGTGATTATTCTTTCAAATTTCACTAGAGGGCTTTGATAGGTCTTATTTGATTGTTAACTGTGCTATTTCTGGTGCCATAGAAAGAAACTGGGCTAGGAATGGAAAGTATTTTCACTGGATACCTGAGTGATCTGGGATAAGTCATGTCACCTCTCAGAACTTTCTTATCTCTCACATAGGGAAAAGAATACCTGACATACACACTTGTACAGGTAGTTATGAAAATGAAATAGAATAGATGGGAACCCAGTAAAAGAGTAAGTGGTGTCAGGACAACTTCAAATTCCCTCTACCAATTGTTTTTGTTGTTGTTGACAGGTGGAAAAACATCTTCTTAACTTAAAAAATATATATTATTATAATTTCTACAGTGGCAGTTTCTCAAGTAGTAGTCTTTCTGTCAAAGCAAAGATTTTCCCCTAATGTGCCAGGCATCATTCTTTTTCAATGATTGTAATTTTCCTCTGATCATATTAATGTCTTCTACCCTTAGATTGTGCAATTATCAATTGTATAATCACAATTATCAATTATATTTCTATATTAGAGCAATAAAAATAGAAAACAATGTTAGAAGAGATTCCATTTACAATAGCACCTAAACATAAAAAGCCACTTAGGCAAGGGGGAGAGTGGAAGCAAGGGAGGCAGGTGGGTTTGGCTGGGGTGGGGGGAGTGGTGAGAAGAAAAGGCAAACAACTGTAATTGAACAACAATAAAATATTTTTTTAGAAAAGGAATTGAGATGTAAAAAACACTAAAAACTACAAGAAACTGTTACCTCTATTTTCAATGATGATTATAATTCAGCAGATAAATAAATATGATGCCAATACTAACAAAAAATGCTTAGGGATAAATTTTACAAAATATTTTATAAGATTGTACCATGAAAATTATAAAACACTGTCAAAAGAAACTAAAGAAGACCTACATAAATGTAACAATGTGCCAGGTTTATGAATGGGAAGACAGTTTTTATATCAGTTCTTCCCAATTTGATCACACATTCAATGTAATAGCGATGCAGACTCTGGCCCTCCAGAGTCTGTGTGTTGTGGATGTGGTACACAAATTCACATGGCCTACCGAGTCCTGTGGAGAAAAAGGGACAGCACGGCCACTCTCTCAAGGTGAGAACATGCCGACTCTTGCCTGGACAGGCTTTTATTGCTTTCCAGTCTCATTACGTCAAAGAAGGTTCTCATTATTTCTAGATAACTTCTTACAGAT
>CM052552.1:18258591-18278994 GCA_028533065.1 Trachops cirrhosus | reverse complement strand
CCATGCCGCCATCTTCCCTCCTTTTGTTATTTAAACTACTTTTAAATTTTATTGATTAATAATAATAATAGCTGATATTTACTGAATGCTTACTATGTGGCAAGCACTTTGTGTGCATCGTAGGATTTAATTATATGGTTAACATTATTATTTTCCTACTTTGTAGATGAAGAAACAGAGGCTCAGGGGATGATTGTTTTAAATTTTATTTTTCCATTGCAGTTTACATTCCATATTATATTGTATTCGACCTATATAGCATAGCAAGTATATAGCAGATTGATTAGATAATCATATACTCCACAAAGTGTTCCCCCTGATATTTCCAGTACCCACCTGGCACCATACATAGTATTTACAATATTATTGATGATATTCCCTATGCTGTACTTTACACTCCTGTGACTATTTTGTAACTACCAATTTGTATTTCGTAATTCCTTCACATTTTTCACTCAATTCCCCAACCCCCGCACCTCTGGCAACCACCAGTCTGTTCTATGTAGCTATGAATTTGTTTGAATTTTCTTTGTTTGTTTATTTTGTTCTTTAGATTCCAAATATAAGTGAAATCATATGGTATTTGTCTTTCTCCAGCTGACTTATTTCACTTAGCATAATGCCCTCTATCCATTCATACTATTGCAAATGGTGAGATTTCATTTCTTTCTTATGGTCAAGTAATATTCCATCATGTACCACTACTTTTTTTATCTGTTTGTCTGTTGATGGGCACTTGGGTTGTTTGCATATCTTGGCTATTGTAAATAATGCTGCCATGAATATAGGTGGTGCATATATTCTTTTGAGTTAGTGTTTTGGGTTTCTTTTGATGTATATTCAGAAGTAGTATTGCTGGGTCATATGGCAGTTTCATTTTTAATTTTTTGAGGAACCTCCATACGGCAGGGGGTGATTTTTAAAAAAGATTTTTTATTTATTTTTACAGAGGGGAAGGGAGGGAGAGAAACATCAATGTGTGGTTGCCTGTTGCACACCCTCAATGGGGGCCTGGGCCAGGCATGTACCCTAGACTGGGATTTGAACTGGTGACTGTTTGGTTCACAGGTTGGCACTCAATCCACTGAGCCACAGCTTCCAGGAATAATTTTTTAGCATTAAAATCACATAGGTCATTTTTCTTTTTTCACCTTTAAGTGATTTGATCACTTAACATAGATCTGTTGGACTCTAAGTCTTATTTACTAAACCATTAAACTATATGGCCTTCACAAATAGTTTGTAAAACCATGCTCCCCACTCCAATCACAGCCTATATTTATCTGTTTATGTAAAGTTGTATAAGTAAGTGAGCAAAAATGTGCATATGGGCCACATTCAGCTTAAAGCTAATCAAGCCATTGGGAATATATACTTGGCACACACTCTTGTCACAACAGAGAACATGAAGTGAAAATATCTAACAGAAGGCTGTATGGAAGTTTGAGGAACAGTAAAGTAGGCCAGTGTGGCTGAAATAGATTGAGTAAGGGAGAGAGGAATAGAAGGGATCATTTAATAAAAGAGCACCAGATTTTAGGAGGATTTATAGACCTTTGTAAGGCTGTCACTCTGAATGAAAAGTGGAACTATCACAGCGTTTTGAACAGATGAGAGACATGATCTAACTCCAAGGTTTAACAGGATCATTCTGGCTGGTTGAAATTAAACAGTGGATAGTGAAGGGTAGAAACCAGTGAGGAGGTATATTTATTTACTGGAACCATAACAAAGTGCCACAAATTGGGTGGTTTAAAACAATAAAACTTTATTGTCTGACAGACCTGGAACCTAAAGATATGAAATCAAGGTGTAAGTAGGGCCACCCTCCCTTGAGCTTCTGGGTAGAATCCTTCCTGGCCTCTTCCTAGCTCTAGCTTGTGGCTGTTGATCCTTGGAATTCCTTAGCTTTGAAGCTGCAACACTTCATTCAGTGCCTCTGTTGTCATATGGCTGTTGATCCTTGGAATGCCTTAGCTTTGCAGCTGCCACACTTCATTCTGTGCCTCTGTTGTCATATGACTTTCGTCCTGTTTGTCTCTGTTTGCACATGTCTGGCTCTCTTCTCTCTGTCTTTCTCTTCATGTAAAGTCACCATTATGTTGTTTTAAGGGCCCATCCTACTCCAGTATGACTTCATCTGGACTTATCTAATTATATCTGCAATGACTCTATTTTCAGCTAAAGTCACATTCTGAAGAACTGGGGGTAGGACTTTAACATATCTTTTTTTGGGGAACACATTTAACCCATAACAGGATGAGATTGCAGTAATCTAGGCCAGAGATAAAGGGAAATTGGGCCAGAGTGGCAACAATAATGATAATGAGAAGTGATCTGGTTATGAATATATGTTGAAGGTAGAGCCAAAAATTGTTACTGATGAGTAGGAAGTGAGGCCTAAGATAAAGAGATGAATCAAAGATGACTCCAAGGTTTTTGTCTTCAACAACTGGAATAATGAAGTTAATAACAACTGAGGTGGTGAATATAGAAGGAGAGCAGATTTAGGGGAAAATCATGGTTTGATTTGGGACAAATTAAATTTGAAATGCCTGTTAGACATTCATGTGAAAATGTCCAGAACAGTGGGAAGTTAGATGTATGAGCCTGGAATTCTGGAAAAAGTTCATAGCTAAAGACAAAAATTTAGTAGTTTTTTTCTAGGAACCGTGAACAGCCACCTATAATTTGAGGTCATGAAGTTTAAAATGAAACTTGTTCCAGCTAGGCTCAGTTCTTCGGATGCAGATGTAGAGAATATGGAGAGTCAAATTTAATTTAGGTTCAGGTTTTTCCAGATAAGTTGACGATGGGACAGGGAGTTGGAGAATTGGAGATGGGTGCTAAGGAGTGATTATAATAATGGATCACGGAATCTAAGTTGGATAACATGAACATGAGACTATGAAGGCAGTGATAGAAAACCAAAAAAAGGTTAGGAGTCAGAGGATTGTTAGAGTGAAGATATTGGAGGGAATTAGATAGAAAGAGGGGTTAGTGGGGTGTTTAAAATTGAGATTTTTAAGATGGTGTGGTAATTTGTAATGGCAAGGTCTAGGAAGTGAGCATGGTGTGGGTGGCTGATGTTGGTAAAAGGACATGATCTTTGGACTAGAACTTAAACAACTGAAATGTCCTAGTATTACATGAATATTGGAATCTCCAAGAAAGGTGACATCATCTGTTGTGAGAAAGAATGAGCCATGAGCTAAAATCATCAATGATTAATGGAGTTTGAACAAGAGGAGGGTAGATGACTACCATAAAGTTTAGTAGTCTTATAGTAAAGAGATTGAAAGTAGATGAGGCCGGGAAGTAGGGAGGACCTACAGAAACAAAATGGCAAGGAGGAACAAGGACACATACTCCACCTCTGGGCCCAGTGGTACATTGGGTATGAGAAAAAATAGCCACCACTTGCAAGAGCTGTTCAAGAAGCAGTGTTCTTACACAATAACCAAATTTTTGATAAAGCAAGAAGTTCAAGGACAATTTTGGAGAAGTTGAGGTTGTTGGGGACTTTGCATAGCCCAGGACAGAAAGGTTTGGGAGGGTTGGGGAGGGGTGGTAGATTGAGTCAGATTAGGGGATGTAGGAATTCATTTTCCACATGGAAAAGAATGTGAGTAATAATGGGTTATCTGGGTGGTTTGAACTTTTTGTGATGACAAGTGATAGGCATTTATAGCATGATGAGTCTTTATGATCTCTTGGCTGGGGGCCAGATGGTCAGTTTTAAATATAATGTCTTCTTGGGACTGGTATCATATAATGTGTAGTCACTGATAATGGGAAATATAAGGTGAACTGGACTGGTGGTCTTACCAAGAGCATGCAGAACACTGGGCTCCACTGATTTTCTCCAGAGAGCTGGGAAGTCTGGAGTAGACTTTATCTTACCAGGAGGGATTGTAACCCTTAGGTTTCCTTTGTAGTTCTGTTGGGTAATTGTAATACTTCCTTTATGTCTTTTATTTTCATCACTTCTCATCACTTTAAAACAGTACAATAATGTTTGTTTTTGTAAAAATGGCACATGATCCTTATAAAATATTCAAGTAATTGAGAAAAGTAAAACAAT
Source organism: Trachops cirrhosus (assembly GCA_028533065.1). Taxonomy (NCBI): domain Eukaryota; kingdom Metazoa; phylum Chordata; class Mammalia; order Chiroptera; family Phyllostomidae; genus Trachops; species Trachops cirrhosus. The sequence goes on along the minus strand of CM052552.1, from coordinate 18,274,910 downwards.
TAAAAAAAAACCCCTGCAAATAACCATGATTAACACCAGGTAAACATCAGACAACTGTATGAATTTTTATATTTGTAACTTTTTTACATACTCTTGGATTTCTTTTAAATAATACAGATCCATTGCCATAAACAGTTTGAATACTATAGATTTATTCTAAACCACTTAGTTTGCAAATGAGGACATTAAGTTCTAGAGACAAAAAAAAGAACTGTCCAAGGCCACTCATCCAGTCAGTTACACCCAGGTGTCTTACCTCTCAGTTCAGTGTTTTTGTTTTTTTGTTTCAATAAACCATGCTTATTTCTTCTCTTCTTATCACCTCCATGACATATCCTCTGCTCTTTCACTATGTAGATCTCTGAGTAGCTCATTTTGTCTTTGTATTTGAACATTAATTTCTTCATCCAACAAATATTTCTTGAATACCTAATATATACCAAGCAAAAATGCTAGCCATTAGTGTCATAGCAGTGAACAAAGCAGACAAAATCTCTGACTTGTGAAGCTTACATTCTACAGAATGTACATAAAGTTTATGTCTCATACCTTAGTTTTCTCTAATATGGACAAGATGTATAACTATGATTTGTTTATAACCCTAAATCCTTCATGATGATAGGAAAATGAAATGAGAAATTGTTAGACTTAAAATCATATCACCAGTGCATGGGAATACCAATTGAGTAATTGCAAGTAATAGACATTAATACAATCCATGAGGTCTAGAACACTTTTCTATAAATATGGTTCTTTAAAAATGTAATTTAAAAGTTTAACTTAAAACTGGCATAATGTTGCATATAAAAAAGAAAACATGCCCCTAATACAACCATTTAAAATGTAAAAAAAAATATATATATATAATCTATAGAAGCAAAAGTTTTATTTAATCCTACCCTCCAGAGGTAACAATTCTAAACACATAGATGTAAGCCCTTACCAACTTCTCTTGTGCTTATATATATTTTAGTTTTTGTTTTTAGTAATGAAAGGAGTGTGTAATTGTAAAATTTTCAAACAATACAGAGAGTATAGTATAGAGTGAAAATTCCTCAGCCCTAATCCCAGTCCTCGTGGATAAGCACTAACATATGGATGAATATTTTCCCTGGCTGGTGTGGCTCACTGGATTGAGCCTTGGCCCATGAAGCAATGGGTCGCTAGTTTGATTCCCAATCAGGGCATATGTCTGAGTTGCGGGCCAGGTCCCCAGTAGGGGGCATGCAAGAGGCAACCACACATTGATGGATCTCTCCCTCTCTTTCTCCCTCTCTCCCTTCTAAAAATAAATAAATAAAATCTTTAAAAAATATTGATGTTTATTCGATGTGAATACTTTCAGATGTTTTCTATGCATTCACAAGTAAACGTGTATGTACATAGACATATGTGTGAACACAGACATACACACATACGCATACATTCAAAGAAAAATGTGCTCTTTGAAGTTTTTTTTGTTTTGTTTTAAACCAGCAGTAGTTAGAAGCTTTGAATTTCAGTAGTTTAGGGATCATTCCTGTTTTTCTCATTTTTTTCAAGTAGAACAATGCAGCCATATGCCAGTCACTCTGTGGATTTAGTACTTGATGCTTGGAATGTGATCAGATGCTGAATGCTATTAACAAAACCTTTGAAAGAAGGCCCTTGTGTACCTTGCAGATACAAGGCCAAAGTTGAATGTAGTGGCCAACTGAGCAGCTGGCAAGGGGGTGGGAAAATGAAGAACACACTAATATTGGTAGTAAGTTGATGGCCATGGGAGCCATATTATGTGGAGAAGTACTCCCCAATTCCTATAATTTTGGAAATTAAAGCAATACTTAGAGTCTTATAGTCATTTAACCTCAATTGTTAAATTGGTGTGTTGCAAAACAAACAAAAAATACCTGGATATGGTCTAAATAAGACTGCTTTCTGTCATGCCTAAAGTTGGAAAATTCCAAGATTCTCATTTAAAAAGTTGTTTAGATACAAAGAATAAACTACAGTAATGTATGTTTGATTAATGCCATCTATCTAAACTATTTATTGTCAACTCAGTTTTTTTTTCAAAAAAGATTTTTATTTATTTATTTTTAAAGTGGGGAAGGGAAGGCGAAAGAGAGGGAGAAAAACATCAATGTGTGGTAGCCTCTTATGTGCCCTCTACTGGGGACATGGCCCACAATCCAGGCATGTGCCCTGACTGGGGATTGAACCAGCAACCCTTTGGTTCACAGGTCAGTGATCAATCCACTGAGCCACACCATCCAGGGCTCAACTCACTGTTCTTCATTACCAACCCCTACATCTGCTTTTCTTTTGGTTTAGTCAGGTATACTGTACTGCAGAAGACACTCTAGTGATTTCTATCATGCTAACAATTAGATATTTGCCTTTTTAAAAGTATATTTTATTGATTATGCTATTACAGTTTTCCCAATTTTTCCCCATTTATCCCCTCTCCATCCTGCACCCTGCAAGCCTCCAGCATTCCCCACCCACTTAATTCATGTCCATGGGTTGTACACATAAGTTCTTTGGCTTCTCTGTTTCCTATACTATTCTTAACCTTTCCCCATCTATTTTATGCCTACCAATTATGCTTCTTATTCCCTGTACCTCCCCATTTTCCCTTCCCCCTCCCCACTGAAAACCCTCCATGTGATCTCCATTTCTCTGGTTCTGTTCCTGTTTTAGCTGTTCGTTTACTTTTAGTTTTTGTTTTTTAGGCTCAGTTGTTGATAGTTGTGAGTTTGTTGTCATTTTACTGTTAATAGTTTTTGGTCTTCTTTTTCTTAGATAAGTCCCTTTAACATTTCATATAATAAGGGCTTGGTGGTGATGAACCCCTTTAACTTGACCTTATCTGGGAAGCACTTTATCTGCCCTTCCATTCTAGATGATAGCTTTGCTGGATAGAGTCATCTTGGATGTAGGTCCTTGCCTTTCATGACTTGGAATACTTCTATCCAACCCCTTCTTGCCTATATGGTTTCTTTTGAGAAATCAGCTGATAGTCTTATGGGAACTCCTTTGTAGGTAACTGTCTCCTTTTCTCTTGCTGCTTTTAAGATTCTCTCTTTATCTTTAATCTCGGGTAACTTAATGATGATGTGCCTTGGTGTGTTCCTCCTTAGGTCCAATTTCTTTGGGACTCTCTGGCTTCCTGGACTTCCTGAAAGTCTATTTCCTTCAGCAGATTCAGGAAGTTTTCCTTCATTATTTGTTCAAATAAGTTTTCAATATCTTGCTCTTCTTCTCCTTCTGGCACCCCTATGATTCTGATGTTAGAGCACTTATAGTTTTCCAGGAGGTTCCTAAGCCTGTCTTCAATTTTTTGGATTCTTGTTTGTTCATTCTGTTCCAGGTGGATGCTTATTTCTTCCTTTTGTTCCAGATCATTGATTTGAGTCCTGGTTCCATTCCCTTCACTGTTGGTTCCCTGTATATTTTGCTTTATTTCACTTTGGGTAGCCTTCATGCATTCCTTCATTTTGCGACTGAGCTCAATCAGTTTTGTGAGCATCCTGATTACCAGTGTTCTGAACTTTGAATCAGATTGGTTATCTATCTGCTCGTTGCTTAGCTCTTTTTCTGGAGTTTTGATTTGTTCTTTCAGTTGGGTCATATTTCTTTGTCTTGTCACACCTGTTATTTTTTAAGGGCATGAGGCCTTAGGAATTAGCCAGGGCAGGGCAACTTTCTTGGCTGTGTTGTGATGCTGTCAGTCTGGGTGAATGCTTCTTTAACTCCTTGTTTGTTGGAGTTCTGTGCAGTTTAATTTTCTGGCACTTCTGATTGTTTATTGTTTTTAGATTGGTTGTTGTCATTCTTTTGGTTGTGTGAGGAAGCAAAGTGTTTCTACCTACACCTCCATCTTGGCTGGAACCTATTTTTCTCCTTTTAATAAGATTTCACAAGAAACCTTGATGAAGTCGTTAAAACCAGAGCTGAAATAATTAACCTTTGCTAATTTGAAAGGTCTATCAGGGAATAGTCTCTATGGTAGGTGTAAAATTCATTTTTTTCCAGAAAATTACTGGCCCCATAGATGCCCCTTTTAACTGCAAAAGAAATTCCATTTAAAAAAGGTTCACCTTTTATCATGAATATTGAACAGGCACAATGTATTAAGACAATGACTTCCCATGTAGCAGTTTATGACCTTGAACTTTTGAATGATGATATTCATTGTACACATGCCATTGATAAATATGCACCTGTTTTCATTCTCCAACAGTGAGTTGCAAGAACACTTGAATTCTAGTCCCTGGAAGTTTTATAATGCCTCACAGTATTAGGCTTTCTCACAGAAATAAAGTAGGTTAGTGTGCCAAAGCCTTGAATTGAAAATAGAGGTTGTCTGTGAAAAATAATTCTATTTAAACTGCTTTAGAGAAGAATCAAGAACAAGAAAGAGAAGCTATTGTTCTACCATAGTGTAGATAAGAAACCTTGGACCTATAATTTGCATGTGACCATGGGCTTACCTTAATGCAACTTGCAGCAATTTTCTGAGTTCTTACCCTTTTCCACTTGTACTTACCCACACACATATAGAGGCAATTTCTTAAAGTTGAATATAATATGAATATTGTGTGAACTCAAAAGGCACCTTAGGTGTTAAAAGGCAAGCTAAAGTGCCCTGATAATGGCCTCTGAGTTTGAGAGATGCTTTGAACCACGACCTAGTTTTCTGGGGGTGGCACTGGGTAGATGATAGCAATGTGAGAAATGATGGAGTCTGCACCACCTTTGGGCTGAGTGATATCAAGTTTGAGAGAAAGTTACTGAAGGTTTGGGGTTGCTGATCTTGGGCAGGTAAAACTTGCTGAGTGTTAACTGGAGGTGACATTAAGGTGGCAAAGCTGGAGGAGTGTAGGGGTAAAGGGCTGTAGGTGAAACAGTAGCTGATAAATAGGCAGAGCATGCTGGCTGGTCTTTTAACTTTTTACTCTTTCATCACTGTTTATCTCCTTCTCTTTCTGGCTTAATGTCTTCTTTCTCCTCTTCTTCTTGGGGTAGGAGTGGCAGGGATGGACTTCAAGGAGCCTATGGGCTCCTTAAAATTTCAGTAAAGGGAAGGATCTGTAGTCTGTGTAAGTTTCTCAGAGTTTCTCAGATCCAGAACTCTTCTCTGTTCTCCCATGTAATTTCAGGTCTCTCATTATGAAACTTTAGAGTCCTCTCCTTTGAAAGTTCCTCTTCTTTGAAAGTTCATCTTCCTTTGAATCATTTCATTCCCTTAGTTCCTTTCTTACTTATTTAGACATAAAATTGAAGCAAAGTTTGCTTTATTCACTTTTAATTATTGAACAGTTGTACCTTTTATTGAAAAAAAAAAAAGAAAAGCAAGTGAGTGAGAGTTCTTATATTTATTGTGCATAAAACCTACTTAAATATTTTAGAAAAGTTTTCTCCTTTGGGAAAGTTGCTCTAAGTAGAAACAAGATTTTCCACCCCTTCTGTGGAGGCTTGTATTCTTCAGACCTAGGGAGAAATAATATTCATAATAAGAACTAGCAATTATTGGTTGAGCTTACTCTGTGCCAGAAGCTATATGCAATGTCTTATCCACCTCAAGGGGTTGCTGTGAAGACTGAGAAACTCATGTATATGAAGTGCTTACTGTAATACTTGGCATGTAGCAAGCTGTCAATAAAAGTGAGTGATTATTACTGTTATTGTTACTACTATTATTGAGTTTTTGGAATAAGACACAGCCAGTGGCCTTGAAAAAGTAAAGTTCAAGGTATAATGACCAAATTCTTGCCAGATACAGGAAGGCTGCTGGGAAGAGGATAGCACAGATTCTAGGGATACGGCAGAGGAACAATGGTCTGGAAGCAACAGGACAAGTGAAGAATAGGCTGACAACTGCCAAACTTCCAGCCTTGCAGATAAGGTATGACTACTTTTTTTTTTAATTCCTCAAACATCAATTTTATTATTCTTTTTTTATTTTTAAATTACAGTTGACATACAACACTATCAACAATATTTAGTTTCAGGTGTACAACCCAGTGATTAAACATTTACATAACTAATGAAGTGATTCCTCTGCATCTGATAGGTTGAACTCTGCATCTGATAAGTTGGCTATCTCTTTATCATTTAATTGTATTTTTTTCTGGAGCTTTGATCAGTTCTTTCATTTATGCCATATATCTTTGTCTTGGCATGCCTGTTACATAGTAAGGGGTGGAGCCTTAGGTATTTTCCAGGGTGGAGCAACCCACTTTGCTGCGTTGTGGCACAGTATGTGGGGGTGGGGTCCAAGAGGGAACAATGCTGCTTGTTTTGGTTCTCCACTGGCTTTCAGTCACTTCTAGTACCCACAAGCAAATTAGGCCTTTTTTTGTGCTGATTACTGGGTGGGTGGGTTTGTGTACATTCTAGGACCCTGTGGTTCCTTCCAGTGAACTCTCCTGTGATGCTGGGAGTCCACTGCAATCCCCACAGATTTTTACAGGCAAAGGTTTTGAGGCTTTCTTCTACCATGCTGAAACCCTGGGTTGCGTGGTCTATCTCACTCCCCAGTTGTTCCTCCTGGTTTATCTGCACACAAATGTGGGACTACCTGGTCCACCAGCCACCACCTCACCTGCCCAGGTCCTCCAGCTGCTACCTTGCTGTGAGTCCTCTCCATCCCAGCTAACTGTCTCTGCCCCTCCTTCCAGTCTGGATGAATGTTTCCTCTTTAACTCCTTGGTTTTCAGACTTCCATACAGTTCAATTTTCTGCCAGTTCTGGTTATTTTTTGTTTTTAAATTTTTTGTTGTCCTTCCTTTGGTTCTGTGAGGAGACAAAGTGTATCTACCTATGCCTCCATCTTGGCTGGAAGTCCTCTTTTAGCTTTTTCTTTTGTGGGAAGCTCTTCATATGTCCTTTGATTCTAAATGATAGCTTTGCTAGGTAGAGTAATCTTGATCATAGGTTCTTGATTTTCATCACATGGAATATTTTATGCCAATCTCTTCTGGCCTACAAAGTTTCTGTTGACAAATCAACTGGTAACCTTATGGCAGCTCCCTTGGAGTTAACTGTTTTTCTCTTGCTGATTTTGAGATACTCTCTTTGTCTTTGAACTTTTGCATTTTAATTATGATGTGTCTTGATGTGGGCATTTTTGGGTTCATTTTGTTTGGAACTCTCTGCACTTCATGGACTTGTGTGTCTATTTTCTTTACCAGGTTAGGGAAGTTTTCTGTCATTATTTTTTAAGTATTTTTTGATATTTTAAATATTTAATCTGCCTTGGCTGGTGTGGCTCAGTAGATTGAGTGCCAGCCTGAGAACCAAAGGGTCACTAGTTCGATTCCCAGTCAGGGCACATGCCTGGGTTTCGGGCCAGGTCCCTAGTAGGGGGCGTGTGAGAGGCAACCACACATTGATGTTTCTCTCCTTCTCTTTCTCCCTTCCTTCCCCTCTGTCTAAAATAAATAAAACCTTTTAAAAATAAATATATAATCTTTACTATATTATCCATGAACATTTAGTCCCCTTATACCTCTGTCCCCCCAGCAATCACCACACTGTGGTCAATGACCATGAGTCTTTTTCCTTTTTTCCTCAATTCCTCTACCCCCAAACCTCCCTCCCCCACTATCTGTCATTTGTTCTCCATCTATGAGTGTGTCTCTCTCTGTTTTGCTTGTTAGTTAAGTTTGTCCATTAGATTCCTCATATGAGTGAAATCATGATATTTATCTTTCTCTGACTGGCTTATTTCAGTTAGCGTAATGTTCTCTAGGTCCATCCATACTGTTGCAAAGGGTAAAATTTTCTTCTTTTTTGGGTACAAGTAGGATTCCATTGTGTAAATGTCCCATAGTTGTTTGATCCACTCATTTACTGATGGACACTTGGGCTGCTTGCATATATTGGCCATTGTAAATAATGCTGCAATGAACATAGGGGTGCTAATGTTCTTTCAAATTAGTGTTTTGGAGACCTTGGGATACATTCCCAGAAGTGAGAATGCTGGGTCAAAAGGCAGACCCATTTTTAATTTTTTGAGGTATCTCCATACTGCTTTCCACAGTAGCTACACAAATATTGATAGGAATTGCATCGAATACATAGATTGCTTTGTGTAATATGGACATTTTAATGATGTTAATTCTTCCTATCAATAAACATGTAAACCAACTTATATCTTCTTCAGTTTCTTCAGTGTCATAATTTTCAGAGTATAGGTCTTTCACATCTTTGGTTAGTTTTATTCCTAGGTATTTTATTCTTTTTGAAGTAATAATGAATGGGATTGTTTTCTTAATTGCCCTTTCTGTTAGTTTGTTATTGGCATATAAAATGCAACTGATTTCTGGATATTAATTTTGTATCCTGCTACTTTCCTGCTGAATTCATTGATTAGTTCTAGTAGTTTCTTGGTGGAATTGTTGGGGTTCTCTATGTACAAAATCATGTCATCTGCAAATAAAATCAATTTTACTTTTTCCTTTCCAGTTTGGATGCCTTTTATTTTTTCTTGTCTGATTGCCATGGCTGGGACTTCCAGTACTAAGTTGAATGAGAGAGATGAAAGCAGACGTCCCTGTCTTGTTCCTGATCTTAAGGAAAATGCTTGTCGTTTTTGCCCATTGAGTATGGTGCTATCAGTGGGTCTGTCATATATGGCCTTTATTATGTTGAAATGTGATCCCTCTATTCCCACTTTGCTGAGAGTATTTATCATAAATGCATGCTGGATTTTATCAAAAGCCTTTTCTGCATCTATTGATATGATTGTGTGTTTTTTGTCCTTCATTATATTTACGTCGTGGATCACATTTATTGATTTGAGAATGTTGTACCAACCCTACATCCCCGGAATAAATCCCTCTTGATCATGATGTATGATGTTTTTGATGCATTGTTGTATTTAGTTTGCTCTTTTTTTTTATTGAGGATTTTACCATCTATGTTCATCAGTGATATTGGCCTATTATTTTCCTTCTTGTAGTATCTTTATCTGGTTTTGGAATTAGGATAATGCTGGCCTCATAAAATGAGTTTGGGAGTCTTCCCTTCTCTTGAATTTTATGAAATAGTTTGAGAATGAGAGGTGTTAGTTCTTCTTGGAATGTTTGGTAAAATTCACCTGTGAAGCCATCAGGTCCAGGACTTTTGTTTGTTGGGAGCTTTTTGAGTATTGCTTCCATTTCATTAGGTGTAATCTGTCTATTCAGATTCTCTGATTCTTCCTGATTTATTTTTGGAAGATTGTGTATTTCTAGGAATGTATCCATTTCATCCAGGTTGTCCAATTGGTTGGCATATAATTGTTCATAATATTTTCTTACAATCCTGTATGTTTCTTTTGAGTCAGTTGTTATTTCTCCTCTTCATTTCCGATTTTACTTACTTGGGTCCTTTCTCTTTTTTTTCTTGATAAGTCTGATAAAAGGTTTGTTAATTTTGTTTATCTTTTCAAAGAACCAACTCTTCGATACATTGATCTTTTGTATAAGTTTTGTAGACTGTTTCATTTATTTCTGCTTTGATTTTAATTGTTTCCTTCCTTCTACTCACTTTGGGCTTTGTTTGTCATTCCTTTTCAAGTTTCTTTAAGTGTGAAGTTAGATTGTGTATTTGATCTTTTTCTTTTTTTTTGTTTCTTTGTTTCTCTCTTTTTATTTCTTTTCTGTCTTTCTTTCTTTTTTTTTTTTTTTTTGAGAAAGACCTGTAATGCTATGAATTTCCCCCTTAGGACTACTGTCCCAGTGTCCCACAGATTTTGGATTGTTGTGTCCTCGTTTTCAGTTGTTTCAAGGTATCTTTTGATTTCTTCCTTGATCTTGTTGTTGACCCATTCATTGGTTAATAACATGTTATTTAGCTTCCCTGTCTTTGTGTGTTTTTCAGTATTCTTCTTGTGATTAATTTCTAGTTTCATAGCATTGTGGTCAGAGAAGATGCTTGATATGATTTCAATCTTCTTAAATTTATTGAGACTTGTTTTGTGTCCCACTCTGCATTCCACCTTAGAAAACAATCCATTTGCACTTGAAAAGTACGTATATTTTGCTGCTTTGGGATGAAATGCTCTGAAGATGTCAATTAAATCCATTTGGTCTAGTGTATTGTTTGAGGCCACTGTCTCCTTGTTTATTTTCTGCCTGGAAGATCTATTCATTGAAGTCAATGGGGTGTTAAAATCCTCAACTATGACTGTATTTCTGTCAGTTTCTCCCTTTATGTTCATCAAGATTTGCTTTACATATTTAGGTGCACCTATGTTGGGTGCGTAAATGGTTAGTAAGGTTATATCCTCTTGTTGGATTCCTCCCTTTTTCATTATGTAGTGCCCTTCTTTGTCTCTTACTATAACCTTGGTTTTTTTTTTTTTGTTTGTTTGTTTTTTGTTTTTTTTATTTATTTTTAGAGAGGGGAAGATGGGAGAAGGAGAGAGGGAGAAACATCAATGTGTGGTTGCCTCTCATGTGGTCCCCACTGGGGACCTGGCCTGCAACCCAGGCATGTGCCCTGACTGGGAATCGAACCTGCGATGCTTTGGTTCGCAGCCCGCGCTCAATCCATTGAGCTACGCCATCCAGGGCTAACCTTGGTTTTTAAGTCTATTTTGTCAGATATATGTACTGCTACCCTCAGCTTTTTTCTTTTCCATTTGCATGAAATATCTTTTTCCAACCCTTTACTTTTAGTCTGTGTGTATCTTTCGATCTGAGATGGGTTTCTTGGAGGCAGCATATATATGGGTCTTGTTTTCTTATTCATTCAGCTACCCTCTGTCTTTTGGTTGCAGCATTTAAGCCATTTTCATTTAAGGTGATTGTTAATATATATGTATGTAGTGCCATTTTATTGTTAGACCATTTTCCTCTGTTTTTTTTCTTTTTCTTCTGTTTCTTCTTTTGTTTCCCCTCCTCCTCCTCCTCCTCTCCTCCTCCTCCTTCTTTCTCCTTCTCCTTCTCCTTCTTCCAACAAACCTTTTAACATGTGTAGCAGTTGGTTTGGTGTAACAAACTCCTTTAGTTTTTTCTTGTCTGGGAAGCTCTTTATTTCTCCTACAATTTTAAATGATAGCTTTCCCAGGTAAAGTAGCCTTGGTTGTAGGTCCTGACTTTTCATTGCCTTGAATATTTCATACTACTTCCTTGTGGCCTGAAATGTTTCTGATGAATAATTAAATGGTAGTGTAATTGGTGCTCCCTTGTATGTAAATACCTGCTTTCCTCTTGCAGCTGTTAGGATTCTCTCCTTATCTCTAAGTCTTGTCATTTTGATTATGATGTATCTCAGTGTAGGCCTCTTTGGATCCAATTTGTTTGGGATTCTCTGGGCTTCCTGGACTTGTGTGACTTTTTTCCTTCACCTGATCAGGGACATTTTCAGTCATTATTTCTTCAAATAGGTTCTTGATCCCTTGTTCACTCTGTTCTCCTCTTGGTATTCCCATGAGGCAGACATTGTTACTCTTCATGTTGTCCAAGATGCTACTTAAGCTCTCCTCATTTTTAAAAATTCTTTTTTTCTTTTTGCTGCTCTGCCTGATTGTTTTATTCTACTTTGTCTTCCAAAATATTGATTCAGTCTTCTGCTTCATCTAACCTACTGTTTATTCTTTCTAGTGTATCATTTGTCTCAGATATTGCATTGTTTTATTCCTTACTGGTCCTTTTATGTGGTGTCTATGTCTTTTTTCATGCTGTTGAATATTCTTATAATCATTACTCTAAATTTTCTATCTGATAAATTATTGTCTCCATTTCTTCTAGTTCTTCTGGAAAATTTTCCTGTTTTTTTCATTTGAGGTCTATTTCTTTGTCTTCCCACTTTGGCTGCTTCTTTGTATTTTCTTCCATAGATGTTGAGATAATCAGTCATCAAACCAATGGTTTGTTAATGTAATCAAGCTGAAATCAGCAATGTGGCTTAAGCACCACAGGGTCAGGTAGAGTAATTCCTGTGGGCAGGGCTATTGCTGCCCCTGAGGCTGATACCATTCAGAGAGGAGTGCTCTGCCTGAGAGAGATGGCTCCTACTGTATGGGGGATGACTCAGCACATGGATCCTGGTGGCTGTTCCCTCAGTTCTCTCCCCAGAGCCACCAATCCCAGACTCTTCTAAAGCATCTGTGGTTCACTCTGCCCTCCCTTTGCTGGCACCCAAGGTAGGAGGCTGCAAACAAAAATTTGTGCTTTGGCCCTTTAAAAGGCTCTCTGCGTCTCCAGCTGATTCTCCTTGTGCAACAGAATCCTTGCTGCTTTTCAGAGCTGGATGTTATCTGGGTTCCTTTCTGGATCTCTTGCTGTAGGTTGGCAAGCCCAGCTTGGGATTTAGTCCCCACATTTCTCAGGGGGAACCACCCCTCCTGCTGAAATATACCTCCAGCAATTCAGCTGCTGCCCATGGGAGCCTAGCCAGCCCTCTCACATCTCCTTCACACTCCCTACCAGTCACATTAAAGTGGAGTGTTTTCTTCTGTCTGTCTGTGGTTGTAAGGCTTCTTTCCAGCTAGTGTTCAGTTGGTTATTTAAGATAATTTCTCTACAACTTAGTTGTACTTCTAGATTGGTCATGGGAGGAAGTTAGTGTAGCTTCTACTTGCTCCTTCACCATCTTGGATCTCTCTTCAAATATGTTTTAAATTTCTTGCTCTCTCTTCTCCTTCTGGCACTTCCATGATGTAAATGTTGGTACACTTGATGTTGTCCCAGAAGCTCCTTACATACTATCTTCATTTTTGGGGGGTTCTTTTTTTTTGTTTTTGCTGTTCTCAGTGGGTGTTTTCTGATTTCCTCTCTTCCAAATCACTGTTTGATTATCTGCTTCATTTTCCTCCACTGTTGATTTCCTGTAATTTATTCTTCATTTCAGTTAGTGTATCCTTCATTTCTGACTGGTTAGTTTTTATGGTTTCCATGTCCTTTTTCATGCTGTTGAAGTTCTCACTAAGTTCCTTAAGCATTCTTATAGCCATTGTTTTGAACTCTGTATCTGGTAGTTTGCTCTCCCCAGGTGCACCCCCTGTGTGGGCTGTGTACACTGTCCTGTTGTAGTTAAGCCTTGTTTGCTGTTGGCATGTCACTAGTTGGAGGTTGACCCCCAGGCCAGTTGGTTTCAAAAACAGGCTTTGGCTACAGTGAAGGAGCTTCTGTGCAGGGGCCAACCCCATGGAGCAGAACTTACTCTAGTGTAGCTTTGGTGCTCAATGAGTCCACCACTTGATTGTTATTCATGGAGGTGATTGGGTGGTGCTTTGATGTGGTCTGAGGCTATCTACCAGGTGCATTGATTGGCTCTGGAGCCTCCTGGGAGGTGCAAGGTCAGCCACCATCTGTGTCCTGCCCAGAGTCACTTGGCATGTGCTACTGAGCTATCTGCAGATGACTGCTAATTGTGCTGGGTTTGGAGATATGCAGATGAAGCCAAGCTGTGAACTGAGGCTGGCTGCAACTAGTGCTAGCTAGGCCTGGGGCCATTTAGTAAGAAGCACAGGGTATGCAGAGGCCAGATGCTGCTTGTTTGAGAGAGTTTAATAAAGTTTGAAACATGAGGCAAGACAGGCCATTTGTATGGAAATGTCACTGGAAGCAGCGGCAGTGGGCCCACAAATTGAGGGTATCCAGGTCTCAGGGAATCACCTGGGTGGGGTGAATATTGTGCGCCAGGTTGATGGAGACTCAGATATGACACCTGCCTGCCAGCTCTATAGGGAGGGCTCAGAAAAGGAACAATGGCCTCTGTCAGTGCTTCTGTCTGGGAGAAAGCTGCCCCTCTATCCCTTGCTCTGATGCCTGACAATTCAGTTCCTCCCTTATGTCCCTGGGGCCTTTCAAGCTGCTGTCCAAGTGCAGAAGCTCAGAGAGAGTGAGTCTGTGTAAGTCCATGTGTGGACCTTTTAATAGGAGCTGCCTGGGACTCCAGAAGCCCTCCATCTCACTCAGTCACAGTCCTCACTGATTTTTACATCTGGAAGTTATGGGGACTTTTCTTCCTGGCACTGGAACCCTCAGCTGGGGTCTGGTGTGGGTCTGGGACCCCTTGTTCCTCAGGATGTACCTCTACAGCTGAGATATCCCTCCAGATTTTTAACTGCCACATGTGGATGTGGCACCAGCCTGTTTTGCATCTTTGTACCTCCTACCAGTCTCCATGTAGCTTCTTTTTTATATCCTTAGTTATAGGACTTCTGTTCATCTAGATTTCAAGCATTCTAAATGATGGTTGTTCTGTGATTTAGTTGTAATTTTGATGGGGTTGTAGGAGGGTCCAAGAACCATGTTTACCTATGCTGCCATCCTGACTGGAACTGAAGATATGACTACTTCTGCAAATAGTCTCTAGTGAGGCTAACTGTTGTAATGAATAAGAGCACATCCAGATTTGGCTGTCATTCCTAGCTGTGTCATTCACTACCTGTATGACCTTTAATAAATCACTTAAGTATTCAGAGTCTCAGTTTCTTCATCTGTAAAATGGGGGCACTAATGGAATTTAATTCAGAGGGTTGTGTGATAACACATATGAGATAATAATAAATGTGAAGTAACCTTAAAGTGTCTTCTACCTAGTAGATGCTGTTGTTATTGTCATTAATATTTCCACCACCTTACAAAGTAAGGATTAGTACCCAATTTTACAGTTGAGAAAATCAAGATTTAGAGGACTTGTTTAAGGAACAATTAATAAACTTAAGTTACAATTTGAACTATGATCAATATGCCCCAAAACCTGTGATAGTTCCCAGAAATATTATTCTTATTAATTTTTAATAATCATAAATAAAGAGCAGAATGTTATTTATCACTTTAAAATAATAACAACATCAAACCCCAAATATGTTCCTTAGCCCTTGAGGTACCCTGGCTGTTCTTTCACTTGCTTTCAACTCCAGGGAAAGTGAGTTGTTTGTTACCTAAAGTTTGGTGGAGTTATTTTTTCTTCTTTTTCAAAGCTTACTTCCCCCTTTTAGTAAATTAGTGTTATTTCTGTGAAACAAAGTTGTTTCTGATGTTTCAGCCTTTTCATCTCTAGCTAAGCATCTACCTTCCGGCAAGTTTTTACTTTCAGTTTGATGACTGCTGCCCAAAATATAAGGGCCTCAGGTCTAAGCATTTTCTGGAACTCAATATCTTTGTGAGAATGATGTAGTGCTGGGCTCGGATTATTTAAAAATTCTAGACCTTATGTTTTCAGAAGGCCTATCTGCTTATCTCATTCCTTACATGATGCTGCACTTACACCATTGGCTTCAGGGTTTTTTTTTTTTTTGCATATGGCATTGTTGGCTCTGGTATCTGATAATCTCTGCAGCTTTTGTGATACTTCTTTTTTGAAATAGAATGCCCTTTTAGTACTGCTGGCATATGGTGTTCCTAGAGCCTCACTATTGTTACCCTTAAGAGGGGTGAAAGGGAGCACATTTATCTTACTGAACTTGGGGTGAGGAAGGGTTCAGTAGGATTAATGTCTCAGGGAAATAAGTGGAATTGTGAGTGGGAATCATTATTAATTGCAAGGTCTGAATATACTTGACAGAAAATTATTGCTTGTGCATTATGAAGAAAGCACTGTGCTGAATATTGCAGGAATACAAAGATATGGCCTCTGTCCTTACAGATAATATGAGTTAATACAGGGCTAAAACAACTTTTAAAGTCTTCATAGAGTTTGAAGTCCACAAAGCAAGTCCAAAAAAGGAAAAAAAATCTATGGGAATATAGTGTCTTTAGGACCAGAAAAAGCCTCACAAAGGAAGTGATAACTGACTCTGGCACAAAATAGGTGCTCAAGAAATATTTATTAAATTGGGGTTAGACAAATAAAGTATGACAAAGGGCACTATAAATGGAATGAATGATTTGAACAACATGTGGAGGCAAGAACAGTCATAATTTCAGGATGACTATTAAAAAATCTAAAGGCAAATGCTGGTAAAGAGAACCAAAATTATGGGAAAACATATTTGCCAATGATACCTCATACAAGGGTTTAATCTCCAAAATATATAAAGAACTTACATGACTCCACTTTAAGAAGACAAGCAACCCAATCAAAAAATGGGCAAAGGACTTGAATAGACACTTCCCCAAGGAAGACATACAGAAGATCCAGAGACACATGAAAAGATGCTCAGTATCGCTAGCTATCAGAGAGATGCAAATTAAAACCACAATGAGATACCACTTCACACCAGTCAGAATGGCCATCATAAAGAAAGCAACAAACAACAAATGTTGGAGAGGGTGTGGAGAAAAAGGGACCCTAGTACACTGTCGGTGGGATTGCAGACTGGAATGAACACTGTGGAAAACAGTATGGAACTTCCTCAGAAAGCTAAAAATGGATCTGCCTTTTGACCCAGC
>CM052552.1:18241018-18258091 GCA_028533065.1 Trachops cirrhosus | reverse complement strand
GCAGTTTTTTGGTGCTTCTATCCTCAGAAGTTCAGGTTAAGGAGGATTGGAATGCGACCCAGGGATCAGAAGCACCATAGATAATTGAGATGCCAGGGTCCAAGAGTCAGACTTGGAAAACCATGAGTCAGTGGGATCCATTCTCTCCCTACCTCATTGGCACTCCTGGTCATTCCATGCTGCAAATCAGTCTGAGATCCCTTAGTATCCTTTAGTTGGCATGGCTTTAGAGCTCTAGTTCCCCTCTATTCATCTCCAGCAGAGCAGAAATTAGTCCTTAAGCAAGGTTTGCCCTCTCCTCCTGATGTGAGCTCACCCCAACACCACACATCATTACCATGATTGTCTCCCAATTTCTGATTTGGATACAAACATGACACCATAAATCATGTTTCATATTCAATTTGTAATTGAATGCAATATTGTGAGCATGCATCCTGATTGAAGGTCATTTCCATGGGATAATGAGTGTTGACAATAACAATCTCCTTGGGATGTTTTTCTTTTGCCTTATAGCTGCATGCCCTGTCCCAACTTCTCTTTCCCAATGGGAAAGCATTACTTCTGCATCTGCTATTTATTATGCCTTGATTTTCTCATCAAACGCACGTACGCACACTCACTTGGAGCATCTGTTGTTAATTGGCTGCCTCCCATGGCTAGTCTTTCTTGGGCTCTCTCCTTCCTCCAACAATTCCTTTAAGCCACATGGTCACTTGGAATGGACTGATAAAAAATTATCTGTGAACTGCTTCTGCAGAAGACTGAGTTTTATTTTTTTGCCATTGGTACTTTATAATGTGACCTGGTTTGGATACAGGATCTTTGCAGAGGTAATCAAGTTAAAATGAGGTCATTAGGGTGCATCCTCATCCAGTATGACTGGTATTCTTATAAAAAGGGAAAATTGGACACACAGAGAGATGTACACAGAAGAAAAGCAGTGCAAAAACACACAAGAGGAAGATGGCCATGTGACTGGAATGATGTACCTTTAAGCCAAAAAATGCGAAGGATTGCCAGCAAATGCCAGAAGATAAGAGGTGAGGAAGAATTCTCCCCTAGAGCCATCAAAAAATGCATGGCCCTTACTGACACCTTGATTTTGGACTATTAGCCTGTAGAACTGTGAGACAATACATTTCTGTTGTTTAAATAATTCAGTTTGTGGTAGTTAGTATGGCAACCCTAGGAAACTAATATATCCACCTTGGATAGCCTTGTAATCTCTAAAAAGTAAATATTAAAGCCAGATAAATTTTTCAAAAGAGCAAGTATCTAGCACAAAAGATTTGTCTGCTTTAGCTCTTACTAATGTGGCTCAGTGGGTTGGGTGTCGTCCTGCAAACCAAGAGGTCACTGGTTCAATTCCCAGTCAGTGCACATGCCTGGGTTATAGGCCAGATCCCTGTTTGGGGGCGTGCAAGAGGCAACCAATTAATGTTTCTCTCCCTCTCTTTCTCCCTCCTTTTCTCTCTCTCTAAAAATACATAAAATCATAAAAAAAATTTGTTTGCTTTAGATATTTGTACTCGGAAGAAAAAATAATCCCATGGTGTCAGTGTCATGATTGTTGCCCATGCCTTCTATCGAATTTACAAAATTGTTTTGTTGTTTGTGCTTATTTTGAGACTTAGAATATTTCTGAGGAATACGTTTTGGTTGATGGTTGCATAAGGTAGATGTGCCGTCTCTAGATATAGTTATAGTTTTTAGGTATTAGTATAGGTTCCCTACTTGTGTGGCACTATCCAGCTATATCCTCTCATCTCACTTTCAAGCCAATGCATTTGGGCCATGTTAACATAAGGCCCTTTATATTATTGCCTTGGTAATACAGCTGTCACTACAACCTCACAGGACAGTAACAGGATCTAGGGATAATTTTTTCCCAAACATCAAAGCCAAGAAATTTATAGCAATGACTAGCTTCCTCCTCATCCTGGCACTGTTGCAGTTACTAAGAATGGTCAATGCACATGTAGCACTAATCTACATTGGGAAATACACAGATCAGATCTCATGACAGATGCTTGGAAATTTTTATAAACGGACCTTCACTTTTAAACCTCTTGATGGTGTTTTCCCAGGGCTGTGTTGTGCTGCTGAAATTTAGATGACTAAAAGTGTGCTGTGAAGACCATATTGAGGTCAAGAAGAAACAGAGATTATTTAGCCATGACTAAAGTGATTGTTGATGAAAATTGGTGTAACTTTATAGAGGGCATTATTAATGGCTACTTGGCCAGAATGCAAACATCAATGGCTTTGGCATTACCCAGTCTGGGGTTTGAATTCTGTGTGATTTTGGAAATATGACTTCAGTTTACTGAGCCTCAAATTAAAAAATAAATATGAAAAATTCCAAATGTTCCAAAGGTAGAAAAGAACAATATAGCAAACATAAATGTACTCACACCCAAGTTTTAACATCATTATATATCACCAATAGAGTTGTAGCCTCATGTGTGTCCTTCCCCAACTACATTTGACTCCTTGTTCACTGACCCTGCCATTCTCCCCAGTTGTATCACAAACACACTTAAAGCAATTAATATTGAAAAGTCAAAAAGATTCTAACCTATAGAAAGTAAAATTACTCCTGAAATGGCAGCGATTGGTAGAGACTCTCTTATTGTAGTGTTAATTAATATATTTACTGAAAGATCAGCAAAAGGTCTTTTTAGGGAAGTCATGGATGTGATTTTTACTTTAAATATATAAATTAGAATCTGCTGGTAAAATATTATATTTCTAGTAGTCTGCATTTTTTTTCTAAAGTAGGCCAGATTAGTTAGTTCTTGTATTGAGTTCTTAGTATATATTGGCTTTATGTGGTTGTGATGGCTTTATGGACACTGGGCTGGGTCACAGTGCCCATATATCTGGTCAAACATTATTCTGGATATTTCTGTGAAGGTCTTTTTTGGGGATGAGATTAACATTGAAATTGGTGGAATTTGAGTAAAGCAGATAACCCTTCATAATGTGGATGGACCTCAGGTGATCAGTTGAAGGCCTTACGGTAACACATATGACTTCTCCTTTAGAATTATATTCTTTCTAGATGTGTATTCTTTCTTTTTTTGTTTGTTTGACAACTCTTTTTTTTTTAGTGGAAATCTCAGTCTTAATAGCAGCAGGGACAGTAGGCTCCCTTCTACGGCTTAGATTTTGCTGAAAGCAGCAATGTCAACACTCTGCACCTGCTCCTCAAACTTGGCGATCTCCTCTTCCAGCAAGTTGGTCCCTACCTTGTCGTCCTCCACCACACACTGGATCTGCAGCTTAAGGATGCCATGGTCCACTGGCACCAACTTGGAGCACACACAGGTCAGCCGGTGCAGCTGGACAGAGCGCACTCAGGCCTCCAGTTGGGCCATGTCCATCTCATCATCCCAGGGCTTAACATTCAGGAGGATGGAGGACTTGGCTGCCAGTGTAGGCTTCTTGGCCTTCTTCTCTGTGTGTTGCTGTAGCCATTCCTCCCACAGCTTGATGGCCTCCTTGTCATCCTCATCCTTACTGCCACACAAGTCAGTGTCATCGTCCTCATTATCCTCTGCAGTGGTAGCTGCTTTCTTGGTGGGGGGCTCCACTTGGCACATGGGAAGCACTTGCTGGGTCTGTGGGGCTGTGGCCCAGTGGGTGGGCATGCTCTTCTCCAGCACACTCAGTTGGCTTCCAGCTTGGAGATGGCCTGCTGCAGGTTCTGTACCACACCTCTCAGGCACTGGTTCTCCACCTCCAGGCTAGCGATCTGGATGATCAGCTCTCTGGGGTCTCCACCAGACCCTGGATGTGCTCTCTGGCTCTTGCAGTGTCCTGGAGGATCATGCTTGCACCGTTCTCCTGGCACAAGGAGCCAGCCACAGGCCCATTCATCTGTTTATAGAATTTCTTTTCTGCATCAAATAAAATCTTTAAAATTTATTTATTTATTTATTTATTTATTTATTTATTTATTTATAGAGAGAGGGGAAGGGAAAGAGAAAGAAAAGGAAAGGAAAGAATCATCAATGCATGGTTGCCTCTCGGCGTCCCGCACCAGGGACCTGGCCTGCAACCCAGCATGTGCCCTGATTGGGAATTGAACCCACGACCCTCTGGTTCATAGGGTGGTGCCCGACCCATGGAATCACACCAGTCAAGGCCCATGGGTCCTTTATACATGTTCCTTGACTTGATTGACCCTTTCCTTTCTTTCCCCTGTTATCTCCTTCCCTGTCCCCTCTGGTTATAGTCAGTTTGTTCTTTATTTCCATGTTCCATTTTGCTTGCTTGTTTGTTTTGTTGATTAGGTTCCACTTATAGGTGAGATCATATGGTATTATTCTTTCTACATGTAAGGAAACTGAGTCTCAGAGAGGGTAAATAATGTGCTGCTGGTTTCACAGCTACTAAGTAGTAGAGCTGGGATTCAATCCCGGTCTGTTTGACTCTATTATACTGTGCTGCTTTGTAAGAATTCAATTTAGCCCTGGCCAATGCGGCTCAGTTGCTTGGAGTGTCATCCCAAAGACCAAAGAGTTGCAGGTTCAATTTCCAGTCAGGGCACATACCCAGGTTGTGGGTTTGATCCCTGGTTGGGGCACATTTGAGAAGGCAACCAATTGATGCTTCTCTCTTGCATCAATGCATCTCTCTCTCTCTAAAAGCAGTGAGAAAATGTTCTTGGGTGAGGACACAAAAATTTTTTTTAAAGAATTCAATTTAATGATTCAGTTATTCAGGGGGAACACTAAGTAGTCTGGTTTGTCTTCAACATATAGTATATATAGGAAAATAATGGGTCAGAAAACTAGAAAAGTACAATTAGGCCAGATTATTAGAGGGGGGTGCTTAAATACCTACCTGAGGAATCTATACTTAAGTATTTTGATTTTGCAGATGAGAAAACTGCGAAACTAAGAAAGCTTCCCATGGTTCCAAGGTCACTAAGTGGTGGAACTGGAATTTAACTGAGGTTTAACTGGTACCAGTGTCTGAGGTGTCATTTTCTCAAAATTGCCTCCCTAATGTACCCACAACTGCCTCCTATCCGCTGGCTGTCTACCAGTCATTAAAAAAAAGTCCAACAAAATAAAATACATATTCTGAGTATTTACTATATGCCACAAACTGGACAAACTGCTCTGGATTCAGTAGGTCATTGAGCTCGCAGTGCTATAAAGGAGAGCACTAAATATATTTTTACTTTATAAATGAAGGGACTGTGTCTCAGAGAGTTAGAGTAACTTTCCTAAAGGTGTACTGTGAATATATTGTATAGCTGTGTACACAATGGTGATAGTTGAAGCTCCAAGAGTACATCTGGTCATTGAGGAAGATAACTTAGGGCAGGGAGGAGAGAGAGAGAGAATGCACTTATAAAGGGCACTAATCCCATTATGACCTCACCCTCATGACCTCATCTAAACCTTATTACCTCCCCAAATCCCCATCTCCAAATGCCATCCTACTGGAGGCTAGGGCTTCAAAATATGAATTTTGAGGGGACACAGTTCAGTCTGTAGCAGGAGGGAAGAGAAAGGAAGAGAAAGAGAGAATGACAATTGAATAGAACTTGAGAGTCCACATGAAGACAGTGGAGGAGGCAAAGGAGCCAGTGGAAACAGAGACACTGGTCAGAGCACCGCTATGAGGATAATGCAGGGAAGGGGTGTCTAGGAGGCAGGGTTAAGAGTGTGGAAGGTTTCTAAGTCACTCCAGTGGACAAGGTTACATGGAAGTGCACAAACATTGGATTTGTTCACTAGGGATGCTTCAGAGCAGTTGTAGCTGGCAGGACGTTAAGGACCGATGACAGACTGCAGAGAATTAAGGAAGGAGAAAACAGAGCACATGTGTATGCTGAGGTTGGGTGGAGACAAGGCAAACAGAGGGAGGGAAGATCTTAGGTTGAAGAAAACAAATTTCAGATGGGGGGGTAAGTGATTTTGAATGATTGACTGGGAGTTGGTAGTAGAGGAGAGGCTGGGTTTCAAGAAAATCAGCGAGTGAGGATGGTAAATTATTAATGGGATGAGTTCCTGAAGGAATTGAGAGGGGAAGGAGACTGAGCAGAGCTCAGCTTTGGACAGGAAGATATGTGTGGTGCAAAGGATACACCACAAGTTTCATAGTATTACAGACTTGGTTCTTTGTTCTTGGTTTAACTTATGACATTGTTGAAGTTGCTTAATCTTTCTCAGCCTCAACTTCCATAACTGTCAAATGGAGGTAATAACAGGGTCTATTTCTTAGGGTATTTGTGAGAGTCCAATGAAATAACAGATGGGAAAGCACCTAGTTTAGAGTCTGGCACATAGGGGTGCTCAATAAAGAAATAATGTAGGAAATACAGAGATATTGGGAGGCAAAATTGAGTTAGCATATATAGATTGGGCTCATAATTCAATAGGTAGCTTAGGAGCATTGTTTTTTGCCTAGATTGTGTCCACTAGTTCCTCACCGTGGTAGGTATTAGTGCTGTTTACTAATACTGCTGGTGTTTTCCTTCTAAGCACAGAGTAGGATTATAATTTTCTCCTCTCTTGAAGTTAGATGTGGCCATATGACTTGCTTTGGTGAATGGAATATGAGCAAAAGTGATGTGTGTCACTTCTGAAGTGGAAACCTTTGTTAGTTCTCAACTCTCCAGTGCTCTCTTCCTCTGCCTTGTCAAATGGGGAAACACTCATTGATAATGGAAATACATTGCTCACCCATCTAATGGATGACAGCTGCCCTAAACAGTCACCCAGACCTGCAGTGGACTGTTTGGGAAAGAAAGATTTCACTTATATGTGGCATCTAAAGAGCAATATAAACAAACAAAACCAAAACATACTCACAGATCCAGATAACAGACTGATGATTTCCAAAGGGGAGGGGAGGTTGCGGGGTGGGTGAAAAAGGTGAAGGGATTAAGAAGTACAGATTCATAGTTACAAAATAGTCATGAGGATATAAAACACAGCATAGAGAATATACTGTATTTTGCTATGTATAATGTGCACCCATGTTTTTGTGCATGTTATACACAGGATTATTATACCCGTGGTATGTAATCATTATACCCATGTATAATGTGCATCCTATTTTTTCCTCAGAAATTTGGGCAAAAAGTACACATTGTATATGGCAAAATATGGTAGTCAATAATATTGTAATAACTACATATGCTGTCAGGTGGGTACTGGAAACATTGGGGAACACTTTGTAAAGTATAAGAAATTCATGCTATTTTTTTTAGATTTTACTTATTTATTTTTAGAGAGAGGGGAAGGGAGGAAGAGAAGGAGAGAAACAATGATTGGTTGCCTCTTGCTTGCCCCCAGCAGGAATTAAATCAGTGACCTTTCATTTTGTGGAACAATGCCCAACCCACTGAACCATGCCATTCAGGGTGAAACTCATGCTGTTTTAACCCACTGAAATCTTGAGAAATCATTTACTATTGCAGCATAACCTGGCCTGTCTTGATTTATATATATGCCGCCAAATAAAATGAAAGTGTCCCTTAATTTAATAGCTAGTAGTGTCTTTGAGGACACAGTTTGAAAGTGAGGATAAAGTTAATGTGACTGATTTTTAACTTGCCAGAATTTATAATCCCCCAAATTAATGTTCTTGCCTTCAAAGTAGTCACTGTGGGATAATGTAATAATTTAAATGATGTTAAAAACAGTTATTAAATTACTTTTATAACCCAGACTCAAAATTGATTAATTTGGTCATTTACTGTGTATGTACTAGATACTAGGGATACTGAGATGAAAAGACATGTCTTTTCCCCTTCAGGAGCTCATATTGTTGTGGTAGGAAATATGTAGGTGTTCTACAGCATTGCAATGGATGGCAGGGCCATAGATGAGGAAATGGTCATTTCAACCAGAGATTCATGGAACGCTTCATAGATGAGATATGACAGATAGATTGGGGTGAAGGTGATGCTATACAGGCAGAAGGACAACAATAAGCAAAGGCATGGAGGTTTGAAGTTGCATGGTACATTCGGATAAGTGGAATACTTCTGTATGTCCACAGCCTAGTGTGAGAAGGGGGTGCTAAAAGATGTAAGACTGGAGAGTAGGTATGGGACAGATTATGGAGGGACATTCAATATGTTAGCAAGAATTATAACATAGGCAGTGTGGTCCTGGAACCAGCGGTTCAAAATCCTTTTTTTTTTCCAGAAGAAAAAAGTTAATGGCACTGGTGCTTGTTTAGCTACATATTGATGATGTTCTCCAAATGCGTCTTAGTTTCTCACTATTCTGAAAGACATTACCTTGGTATTTGTCTCCTTCAGTTTCTGATAAATACAAGTTTCTCTACTTTGTTGAATGCCTCTGTTCTGCTTTCATGTTTTTGTACCATTTTTGCATTATGCTTGACGTGAAAACTAATTTCAAATTATTTGGGAAGTAATATGAATCCTAAAGTCAGAATATCACAGAAACATTGAAGTCTAGAACTAGAAGAGCCCTTTGCATATAACTGAGGGCAAGGTATATGGGACATCAGCAAAGCCCACTCTTACAGGGGGGACTTTGTCCTCAGATCCTGTTGAATATTCTTTCATGCTTAAATTTCCCATGTCTTATGTGTGTGAGGGGGTGAGGTGAGGGAAGGTTTGGATAGTCACCTAAAATACCATGCTGTCATCTCAGATCTCTGATTATAAGTGTCTACTTTTCCAATACCGCATGTGGTTGAATGCTTGGCCAACCAAACCCAAATATCCAAATTAAGTTTCAGTTTATTCCCTCTAGTTTTGACTAGTGTTTCTTCTTAAACTTACAAATGATACTTATTTACCCCTCTTTTGTATTTTCCAGAGTTTTTTCAGTTATTTCTTGCATTATACTTAAGGGTGGACAAAAATGTTCTGATATTTCAGACACAACACTATGTCCAGGAATCAATTTATGTATCCATTGGGTCAAGTGTCTTAATGTTAAAATCTTAATGAAAAGTGTAAAAGGATTTGTCATTTGTTCATTTCACAAAACCATTACAGTTATTGATATTAGTGGCTTTTTTGGAGACCCAATAGAACAGTTGTAATTTCCATTGCTGATACATTCTGTTAATAAACCAATGTCTAAAAGTTGAAGTGTCACATGATAAAGATAAAATATTAATTTTCATGTTTAGAATTGTAATTGGATAAATATATACACATATATACAATGCTTTTGATAAAAAGCAACTTTTGATAAAAGCAACTTTTGATAAAAGCAACTTTATCAAAAGAAACTTTTGATTAAAAAATTCTGTTCTCATATCAGTCAGTGCAATACTTCTTATAATTTAAAAATTTTGGAATCAAGCTAAATGTCATACAATAGGGTATTTGTTAAACAATTCATGGTACAATGATAGAATGAAATATTATATAGTTTGTTTGGCAGAATTCTAAGATTGCCTCTAAGTGTCCAGCCCATGATGTCCACATCTGGAATAATACCCTCCTCTGAATTGTGGGCAGGACATATGAATGATGGGATAATTTCTCCCTTGATTAGGTTACATTTTGTGAAAAAAGTTATGAGATAGTAATTCCATGATTATATTGTAGCAGACTGCACAGGTTCTGTGTATGTTCTGAAGAAATTAGTTGTCATGTCATGAGAGGGCCACATGCCCAGTTATTACTGTGGCCTCTAAGATCTAAGAGTAATTCTTGACAGACAACTGCCAAGAAAACAACCACAAGGAAATGAATTCTTCCAAGAACCTGAATGAACTCAGAAGAGGAACTTGAGCCTTAGATGAGATCAAAACCCCAGCTGACACTTGATTTCAGCTTTGTGAGACCTTAGGTAGATGTCCTAGCTAATTCACGCCTGGAATCCTGACCTTTAGAAACTGTGAGATAATAAGTTTGTGTTTTAAGTAACTAATTTTGTGGTAATTCGCTGTTCAGCAACAGAAAATTGATACCATTTAAAATGTTTATTTAATGATTTAAAATAAAGTCTATGGAAATTTATTCAACCCTGGCTGGTGTGGCTCAGTGGATTGAGTGCCAGCCCGCAAACCGAAGTGTCACCTGCTTGATTCCCAGTCTAGGGCACATGCCTGGGTTGCGGGCCAGATTCCTAGTAAGGGGCACTCAAGAGGCAACCATACATTGATGTTTCTCTCCCTCTCTTTCTCCCTCCCTTCCCCTGGCTCTAAAAATAAATAAATAAAATCTTTAAAAGAATTTATTCAAGCACTTTTGAAACTACAGCAGTCCCTTCTTATCCATGGGGTATATGTTCCAAGATACACAGTGGATGCCATAAACCACAGATTCATTGAATGCCATATATACTATGTCTATTCCTGTACATATTGTATATACCTATGATAAATTTTAAGTTACCAATTAGGTGCAGTAAAATATTAACAACAACTAATAATAAAAAATTATGTAAATGCGGTCTCTCTCTTTCTGATAACCAATCTGGTAACTGAGGCAGCTACTAAGTGATGAATGGGTGTCATATGCAGGGTGGACAAAGGTATGATTCAAATAATAGGTAGGATGAAGTAGAATGGCAGGAGATTTCATCAGGATACTCAGAATGATGTGTAATTTAATACTTATGAATTGTTTATTTCTGGAATTTTGCATTGAATATTTTTGGAGCATGTATGACCATGGGTATCTGATACCACAGAAAGCAAAACCACAGATAAAGGGGACTACTGAACTTACAAGATGAAATACAAAGATATAATGTATTATATAAAATATGCCCTTAGGATCACCAAGGAAAAATATAGATAAAAGACTGGAAAGAAATATTCAAGCATGTCAAATTTGGCATTGCTGTGTTTTTAAGTGATTTCTGTTTTTGTTCTTTTTATATGTTTCTATATATATTTTCTAGAATGAGAATAGATTAATTTGATCAACAAAAATAATTAAGTATAACCCCAGAAAAAAAGTAGGAAAAATATAGGTTTTGAGAATATAAACATTATTGAAATAAATTATGCTTCCTTTAAAGATGTTTGTCACAGTAATTTTACTTGTATTAACATGAACTCATGACTCAAAAAACATATTTTCTATTTCTGTCCACTAAAATGGCTCAGAACTAATGATACCCAGTATCAATGAACACACCTGGCACTCAGATCTTGGTTTCAAAGTACAATTTACTACTGAAAGAAAACAAAGGCTTTTTATAGAAGTAGCTGATCTAGATCTAGGGCAGGGAAACTACAAAGTTAACCTGGAATATACTGTTGTGCCAGAAAGCAACAAAGTACTCAAAGAATAATGGAGTCATATTAAAGGACCATATCAGCCAGCCCTAAGGGGAACTCTCTGATCAAATTGGGGCAATCTTAAAAATGAGGGGAGTTCTGGAAAAGGTGGAGGCATAGGCAGAATCACTTCACTTCCTTGCACAACCAAAGTCAGGATAACAACCAATTTAAAAGCAAAGAACAACCAGAACTCCCAGAAAAAACATTTGCATGGAAGTCCAACAACCAAGGAATTAAACATTCACCAGATGATAGGAAGGGTGGAGAAAAGAAGCCAGGTGGAGAGGACACGTGGCAAGGCAGTGGCTGGTGGACTCCATGGGCAGTCCCACATCCTTGGGCAGATAAGCTTGGGGGAACAACAGGGGAGTGAGACAGACTGCAAAACTCAGGGTTTCAGCATGGGAAACTAAAGACTCAAAACCTCAGGTTGTAAAAAATCTGTGTGTGTTGTGGTGGTGGGAGAAATTCCCAGTCTCACAGGGAGTTCATTGGAGAGAACCACAGGGTCCTAAAACGAGCGCAAACACACCCACCTGCAAATCAGCACCTGAAAGGGCACAATTCACTTGTGGGAAGCGAGGGAAGTGTTGGAAAGTGGGACGAAAACAGCAAGCAGCAGTGTTCCCTCTCTGATCCCTCCCCCACATAGAGCGCCACAATGCAGCAAAGAGGGTTGCCCAGCCCTGGTGAATACCTAGGGCTCTGCCCCTTACCATGTAACAGGTGCACCCAGGCAAAGAAATATGGCCCAAATGAAAGAACATATCAAAACTCCAGAAAAAAAACTAAGTGACAAGGAGATAGACAACATATCTAATGCAGAGTTCAAAACACTGGTAATCAGGATGCTCATAGAATTGATTGAGCTTGGTTGCAAAATGAACAAAGTAATGAAGACCACACAAAGTGAAATAAAGGCAAATATACAGGGAATCAACAGTGAAGGGAAGGAAACTGGGAGTCAAATCAGTGATTTGGAACAAAGGGAAGAAATAAGCATCCAACTAGAACAGAATAAAGAAACAAGAATGCAAAAAAAAAAAAAAAGTGGAGAGGCTTAGGAACCTCTGGGACAACTTTAAGCATTCCAATATCTGAATCCTGGGAGATCTGGAAGGAAAAGAGGGAGAGCAAGAAGTTGAAAACTTATTTGAACAAATAATAAAGGAAAACTTCCCCAACCTGGTGAAGGAAATAGACTTCCAGGATGTCCAGGAAGCCCAGAGAATCCCAAAGAAATTGGACCCAAGGAGGAGCACACCACGATACATCATAATTGTTACCAAAGATTAAAGATAAAGGAGTCTTAAAAACAGCAAGAGGAAAGGTGAGAATTACCTACAAAGGAATTCACATAAGGATGTCAGCTGATTTCTCAAAAGAAACCTTGCAGGCAAGAAGGGGCTGGAAAGAAGTATTCAAAGTCATGAAAGGCAAGGACCTGCATCCAAGATGACACTATCCAGCAAAGTTATTTAGAATGGAAGGGCAGATAAGGTAAAGCTAAAGGAGTTCATCATTAGGAATCCCTTATTATATGAAATGTTAAAAGGACTTATCTAAGAAATAGAAGATCAAAAACTGTGAACAGTAAAATGACAAGAAACTCACAACTATCAACAACTGAACCTAAAAACAAAACAAAACAAAAACAAAAACAAACTAAGCAAACAACTAGAAGAGGAACAGAATCACAGAAATGGAGATCACATGGAGGGTTATCAGTAGAGAGGGGGAGGGGAGAGAATGGGGGTAAAGGTACAGGGAATAAGAAGCATAAATGGTAGACACAAAAGAGATGGGGAGTTTAAAAATAGTATAGGAAATGGAGAAGACAAAGAACTTATATGTGCAACCCATGGACATGAACTGTGGGGAGGGGTATACTGGAGGGTGAGGGGGGTGGTACAGGGAGGACGTGGATAAAGGGGTGGAATAAAATTGGAACAACTGTAATAGCATAATCAATAAAATATACTTAAAAAAATTGGGACAATCAGAGTATCAAAAGAATAATAATTATATTTTTATAACAGTAATGTTTTTAAAAATCCATGAGTCTATTGTGATCTATCTATATTTATCTATTATCTATCTACCTATCTAATCACAACAGCAAAAAGAAAAGCTCTTCTTCAAAGTAGAATGTCAAAGAATGATAGAAATGTCATCATTGTATAACTCTGAATGTAACCATTGCTCCTTGAGTCAGGTAGAGATTATCAGTGGATTTGAAAACCAGTGGATAAAAGTTTGTTGGGGATATAAGTATTGCTACCCCAGCTTGTTTTTCCTGTCCATTTGCTTGAAATATTTTTTTTAACCCTTCACTTTCAGTCTGTGTAGGTCTTTTATTCTGAAGTGGGTCTCTGGTGGACAGCATATGTGCGAGTTATGTTTTCTAATCCATTTAGTGTCTATGTCTTTTGATCGGAGCATTTAATTCATTTACATTTGAGGTTATTATTGATAGGTACTTATTCATTGCCAGTTTTTCCCTTTCTACCTGTATTCCTCTCTCTCACTCAATTCCTTCATCTTCTGAAAGCAGTCCATTTAGCATGACTTGCAACGCTGGTTTGATGGTATATTCTTTTAACCTTCTTTTGTCTGGGAAGCTCCTTATCTCACCTTCCATTTAAAATGACAGCCTTGCTGGGTAGAGTAGTCTTTGTTGCAGGCCTTTGCTTTTCACTGCATGGAATATTACCTGCCATTCCACTTTGGCTAATACTGTTTCTATCGAGAAATCATCTGCTAGCCTTATTGGAGCTCCCTTTTACATTACTGTTTCTCCCTTGTTGCCTTTAATATTCTCTCTTTGTCTTTAAAATTTGGCATTTAATTATGATGTGTCTTGGAGTAGGCATCTCTGGATTCATCTTCATTGGGACTCTCTGTGCTTCCTGAATTTGCATGTCTTTTCCCCTCTTCAAGTTAGGGAAGTTTTCTGTCATTATTTTTTCAAACAGGTTTTCTATCCCTTGCTCCTTTACTACTTCTTCTTCTGGTATTCCTATGATGTGAATGCTGTTATGTTTCATGTTGTCCTGAAGTTCCCTTAAACTATTCATGTTTCTCTGGTCTTTTAAAATTTTGTTTCTCTACTTGGATATTTCTTTCTACCTTGTTTTCTAACTTGTTGATTTGGTCCTCTGCTTCATCCAGCCTGTTTTTAATTCCTTCTAGTGTATTTTTAATTCCAGATATTGTATTCTTCATTTCTTCCTGGTTCTTGATTTTAGTTTCTATTTCCTTTTTCATACTGTTGTATTTCCTACACTTGTAGTTGTCTGTGAATTCCTTGAGCACCCTTATAACCATTCTTTTAATTCTATATCTTATAGTTTGCTTGCCTGCATTTCATTTAGCTCCTTTACTGGGGAGTTTTCCATTCCTTTCAATTGCAGGTTCTTTCTCTGTCTCCCGATTTTAGGTGAGGTTTTTTTTTTTGGTCTGTTTCTCTGATTCCAGATGCTCTGCTTTGCCAGCTGTCTTCGTAGGGTGAAGTTCTGTGGCAGGGATTCTGTGGGATGCAGTGTTGCAGTCTCTTTGATCTACTTGCATGGATGCTCTTAGTTTGCCCTTCCTTCCATTTGTGCGGGCTCTGTTGTTGTATTTGGGCTTTACCTGTTGGTGACTCCTTTGTTGGAGGGTTCTCCCCTCCAGCAGGTTAACTGGTATTCACAACTCCCACCTTGTCTTGTATGCTGTTGTACAGGTGTTGGTTAACAAAGTAGGCTTACCAGAGAACCAAGCCTATGCCAGCAAAAAGAACCCCCCACCACATCAGCAGTCTCCACTGCAATTGAACTAAGATTAATAAAGGTGAAGAGAGATTGTGGATATTATATGATATGACAAAGAGACTATGAGATGATTAAAAGAGGGGAAAATATTGTGTGGTAAGTGGGAGGAGAATTGATAAGGGTTGGGATATAACCAAGGAGAAGAAAGGGACAGAGTAAAATTTACAACATAAGTAAAACACGAAAGGGTGATGGGAACAATGGGTTAAGAAAAGGGAAGAGTATACAATGAGGTTTTTCTTTTTTAATTTTATTTTAATCATTGTTCAAGTACAGTTTTCTGTCCTTTACTCCCATTCCAGCCCACCCACCCAACGATCCCTCCTCCCTCCCATTTCCACCCCCCCTAATTTTTGTCCATGTGTCCTTTATATTTGTTCCTCTAAACCCTTCTCATTCTACCCTGAAATTTCAATCCTCTCCCCTCTGGGCACTGAAAACTTGTCCTCTATTTCAGTGTCTTTGGCTATATTTTGCTTGTTTCTTTGTTTTGTTGTTTAGGTTCCTGTTAAAGGCGAGATCACATGGTATTTGTCTTTCACTGCCTGGCTTATTTCGCTTAGCATTATGCTTTCCAGTTCCATCCATGCTGTTGCAAAGGATAGGAGCTCCTTCTTTCTTTCTGCTGCATAGAATTCCATTGTGTAAATGTAACAGTTTTTTGATCCATTCATTTACTGATGGGCACCTAGGTTGCTTCCAGCACTTGACAATTGTAAATTGTGCTGCTATGAACATTGGGGTGCATAAGTTCTTTTGGACTCGTGTTTCAGGGTTGTTAGGATATAATCCTAGCAGTGGAATTGCTGGGTCAAAAGGCAGATCCATTTTTACTTTTCTGAGGAAGTTCCATACTGTTTTCCATAGTGGTTGTACCAGTCTGCAGTCCCGCCAACAGTGCACTAGCGTCCCCATTTCTCCATAACCTCTCCAACATTTGTTGTTCGTTGCTTTGTTTATGATGGCCATTCTGACTGGTGTGAAGTGGTATATCATTGTGGTATCAATTTGCATCTCTCTGATACCTAGCGATATTGAGCATCTTTTCATGTGTCTCTGGATCCTCTGTGGGTCCTCCTGGGGGAAGTGTCTGTTCAAGTCTTTTGCCCATTTTTTAATTGGGTTTCTTGTCTTCTTAGAGTGCAGTAATGTAAGTTCTTTATATATTTTGGAGATTAAACCCTTGTCTGAGGTATCATTGGCAAATATGTTTTCCCATACAGTTGGTTCTCTTTCCATTTTGCTGATGTTTTCTTTAGCCAAGCAGAAGCTTTTTATTTTGATAAGATCCCATTTGTTCATTCTTTTCTTTATGTCCCTTGCTCTAGGGGACATGCCAGTAAAAATGTTGCTGCGTGAAATATCTGAGATTTTCCTTCCCATATTCTCCTCTAGGACTTTAATGGTGTCACGGTTTATATGTAAGTCTTTTATCAACCTTGAAGTTATTTCTGGGTATGGTGTAAGTTGGTGCTCAAGTTTAATTTTTTTGCATGAAGCTGCCCAGTTCTCCAAACACCATTTGTTGAAGAGGCTATTGTTACTCCATTTTGTTTTGCTGCCCCCTTTGTTAAATATTGATTGACCATAGAGACTTGGGTTTATTTCTGGGCTCTCTGTTCCATTCCATTGGTCCATGAGCCTATTTTTATGCCAATACCAGGCTGTTTTGATTACAGTGGCCTTGTAATATAGTTTAGTATCAGGTATTGTGATCCCTCCTACTTTACCCTTCTTTCTCAAAATTGCAGCAGCTATTCGGGGTCATTTATGGTTCCATATACATTTTTGAAGGGTTTCTTCTATGTCTGTGAAATATGCCATTGGTAATTTAATAGGTATTGCATTGAATGTGTAGATTGCTTTGGGTAGTATGGACATTTTGATGATGTTAATTCTTCCAATCAATGAACACGGTATATGTTTCCATTTGTTTGTGTCTTCCTTGATTCCTTTCTTCAGTGTTATGTAGTTTTCTGAATACAGGTCTTTTGCCTCTTGGTAA
>CM052552.1:18225459-18240518 GCA_028533065.1 Trachops cirrhosus | reverse complement strand
ATTTGCAGTGAGTTCACTGTAGCTTCCCTGTAGTTTCTGGTAACTCATTGAGAGTTTGTGGGATTTCCTGATGATCATTGCTTTTAACTCAGAATCTGATAGTTGAATTGTCTCTATTTCATTCAGCATTCTATCTGAGGCTTCCTCCTTTCCCTTCATTTGGGGATTGTTTCTTTGTCTTCTCATTGTTCGTGAGACTCTTCTTGCTCGCCTCAGCTTCTTAAATTGATTTGTTCTGGTTCCCTAGATTTATGGTGTGAACTTCTGTGTTAGAATACCTGTGAGATTCTGTGGTGCAGTCTCTTTCGGGTATCCAGGTGTTCACAGTTTCCCCCTACTCTTTTTTTTGTGATCAGTTGAAGGGGTAAGGCAAAATGGTTTAAGACAGCAAGAGAGTATTATATGATATTTACAGCAGCAGCCAGTAGAGAGGAGGTAGGAGATTCTTTGGCCAATAATAGTGTTAATGTGATCTTCCACCCCACTAGCCACTTTTTAGAAAGGATGGAAACAGGCTAAGACTCTTTTTGGCGAGGAAAGCATTGTGAGTTGGCTGTAGAAAGCAGTGAGGATGTGGAAAGTCAGATTCTGTGGTAGGGTGAGAGTAAAGAGTAGTAAATATGTGAAGTGTGTGAGAGAATAGAGTTAACCAGTATAGTAATAGAGTTCAGGAAACTGTGAAGTGGGCTAAGATTTGGGAGGGATGTTGTGTAGTATTTACAATTTTATGGAATAGCTATTATTTACAGTAATATTAGAGCAACAATCATATGACAGAATCTATGAGATCTAGATAACAAGAATAGGGAATATAGAACCTTGAGCAGTGTACTAATGGAACACAAATGAAGGACAGTTAATTAGCAATACACTATGAATGAAATAACAGGGGAAACCTATGGAATGATACAATATAACCCGCCAAGCAAAGGAGAGTATACAGAAAGAAGTGGAATACCGAAATACTATTAAGATAAAAAATGTAAGAATGATGAAAAAATGATAATACAAATATACAATTACTTGCAGGTTCAAAAAAAGTAAGGAAAAAAGCAGAAGATGAAAGGAAGAAGAGATAAATTTGGAAAGAAAAGGAGAAGGAATAACTCTAGAACGAAAGAGAAGCATAAGGAATTGAGAGATATAAAAATAATAAGAATTAAAAAATAAAAAGTTACTTAAAAAAAGATAAAATCAAACAATAGCAAAGAAACCCCTTTGTTGGTTTCAAACTGGGCAAACCAGTTTTTCTGGTCTTGCTGGGTTCAGCAGGCTGTGAGGCGAGTGGAATCACTTTTTTCCCTTCCGTGTCAGAGCTCAGTCCGCTTCTGGTGTTCTGTCCCCAGGGCTAGCCACGCACTGTCCCCACAGCTGGGCTGGTGCCTCTCTGCAGGGCCCTGGGTGTGGGATCTGGGTGCTCCTAAGTACGTTCTCTGGAGCTCACCGCCGTGGGCTCTGGGATCCTGCGGAGCGCCCGTGCCTTTTCCTTGTTCACAGCTGTGCGCTCCGGGTCTTCCACAAAACCACACTGTCTCTAGGTTGGGGGTGCGTGCGTATGGCCAGGCCACCTGGTCAGGCCGCCCTTGGTCGCACAGGCTGGGGCGCACACTCTTCCCAGGGGTATGTGTGGGTGCCCACAGCCCCTGTGTGATTGTCTCTCAGTCCTCACTCACCTCTCTCTGCCTTCAAGCAACCAGGCCTCAACCAATGCCCCCCGGCATTGCTCAATCCTTGTTTGGCCAGGGAGGGAACGGATGACCCAGCCCTCTCCCGAGAGCCCTGAGGCAGATCCCAGAGCACCGGACCTTGGGCTGCAACCTCTCTGGTCCCTGAGCTGATCCCTGAGCCCTTATTATCCTGAAGCACTCTCCTTACCATCTGGTTTTTCAATGTCCCCTACAATTTTTGATCTCCTATTTTCATATATGTTGTGATATTGTTGGTTGTTTGCTCTGTTCCTCTGTAGATTGGCTAGGTTTTTCTCCCGTGTGTAGGGGCAAAAACCCTTGCTCCCTGTTACCACACTGCCATCTTCCTCTCTCACTATGAGGTTTTAAATAAAATTGAAAAAGTGCTGGGCCAACGGGAGCAAATTTTCAAAGAAACCTCAGCAGGGTTCATAGCAATGACAGCTGGATGAAGTTTAATATAGGTAGGACAGGAATAAGAATATTGTAGAAAAGCAAAAAGTGAGTATAAAATGTCTACAGTAAAGAAAAAATGCTTTTGAAAGGATGGAGGAAGCAAACTCATATGATTAAGGAGTAAAGCCCAGGTTGAGCGGGGGCGGGGAACACACAGAGAGAAAACAATGAAATAAAATTCCTCACTCAACTGAACAGGGGGCCAGTGGAAGGTGAAATGGAGTAAAACAGCAGGAGAGTGTTGTATGGGATTTAATGCACAAACAAGTAGTGAACAAAAAGGAGTTCTGTTGGAAAAGTACAGCAATAACCATGATATTTCACTCAACTGGCCACTGTTTATAAAAGGTGAAAAAGAAGTAAGACTCTTATTAGAAGGGAAAGAATGTGAGCTGACTTAAGAAGAGCACTTATGTGAGATTAGGTGGAGGAGAAATAGTGAGAGTAAGGGATAGAAACTTGGTGTAGTGTGAGATAAAATAAAGTTAACCACAACATTAATAAAGCTCAGAAAGATGGTGAAATGGATTAAGACCAGAGAAGGGTGCTGTGTGGGATTTGGAATAACAATAGTATGATATGAAATATATCATCTGAATAAAAAGAATAAAAAGTAAAAGGCTAAAAGTAGTGTGTTATTTGGAGTATGAATGAAGTGAAAGAAGAAAAATTAAAATACAATATGAAAAGGAGAACAAAAAAACAAATCAAACAATAAAAACAAACAAGTGGAACAAAAAAACTAAACAAGCAGAAAGGAAAGAAATTAAAAAATGCAAGTTGTGAAGGATAGCAAAGTGAAATTTGTCTCAGCTGTTGGTGTTTGCCTCCTGACTTCTTTCTGGATTCTTCTCTGTTTTTTTCACAGCTCCAGGTATTATTTTCTTACTCTTGAAAAAAAATCCTCCTGTTGATTTTAAACCTGCCAAGCATGTTTTTCAGATCTCTCCTGGTCCTGGAGGCAGAGAGGATTGGGCTCTGTTGTTTTCCTTTCCTGTGGTTCCTTAAGGATTGGGGCTCAGTCTTGACTACAATAATCACAGGTGCTGTTTCCAGCCCATGCCCTCAGAGCACCGTGTGGCCCATTTTGCACTTTTGCACCAGGCTGGTACTGATAATTCATCTTGTTTTGCAACCATTTGATCAGTCTGTGAGGTGCCCTGAGTGGGAGCAAATCACACCTACTCTCCTCCCTCTCTGCTGGCTAGGCCACTCTGTGTGAAGTCCCTTGGCACATGAGGCTCAGTAGCCCTTTTGAGAAAAGTCCCTTTGGGGCAGCCTGCCACTCCTAACAAGGGCTCAGCTTTCCACACAGTCCAACTCTTTGACCAGTTCAGAGACTATCTCTGTCATCGCCAGTGGCAGCCTCTCTCTTCTTCCAGCTCCAGATGTCACCTGGCTCCCCAATTGGTATGGTCTCAGCTGGCAACTGCTGCCCCAGCTGGGATATGCCACTGGCTGTGTGCCTTTTACTGCCTTTTTATCCCTCCAGCAACATTCTGCATCCAGGTCTCCCGTGGCACTGATCTAGGACTTCCCTGCTCTGGAAGGGGAGGGAGCTGCTAGGTTGCTATCACTGACCCAGCTCTCCCCCAAAGCTCCTGGGGCAACTGCAGTCTCTGGTGAAAGGCCCAGGGACCTACCTGTTGGCATACAAAATCTCCTTACTGACCGTTTTTAAGTGTCCTCTGTATACTTTGTCTGCCAAATTTCTTATCAGCTTGGATTATGTTGGCTGTTCACTCTGTTCTTCAGAAGATTGGCTAGGTGACCCAGTTGAGTGCACAAGTAAGTGGGCTCACCTCCCACCTACATCACTGCCATCTTCCTATTCCCAATGAAATCTTAAAAAATGCCGATATCCTCAATAGCAGAATTATCATTCATTGAGTAGGAAAAGAGGCAGGGTTGAACCAAAGGGAGTTGATCCAGTGTTGAGACATAAAGGTGATTCTTTGGGGTATGTCCACTGGTCTTCATATATGGGTAAAATTTGTGTCAGGGACCTTCTTATATAAAAGGTCAACAGAAAGAACATGGACCATGACTAAAAGTTGTGTGCTATTCTTATGGCTTGCTAACCTCTGTATATTTCTTCACATGGTCAGCTAGCTATAAAGCCCACAAAATGAGAAGGGCTTAAATGTACGTGAGCCTTAAGGAAGGAGAAGGCTAGGGAGACTGTGGCCCCTTTTTATAACCACAACTATGGAGAGTAGAAAAGGTAGCAACTTTGGAAAGGAAATGAAAGGAAGCAGGACACTTGTAGCCTGCTGTAAAGAAAGGAACATGGACAATGGTCTGGGACTGAGAAGGGGCTCTTGAAGTCTTTGATTCAACCTGGAGATTAAAATTGTGCAGGAAAGAAGGAACCAAATAGAATTCTGTGTGGATTTTCTTCTCAGTTCTTAAATACTTCAAAGGCTACAATTGGAGATAAAGGTGATTTAACAGATTTGAGAGCTTAAAAATTCTGACTATAAGACACCTATTACTAGATAAATTCTTTCTTTCTTTCTTTCTTTCTTTCTTTCTTTCTTTCTTTCTTTCATGCTTTCTTTCTTGCTTGCTTGCTTTCCTTTCTCCTTCCTTCCTTTTTATTGAATTTATTTGAGTGGCATTAGTTAATAAAATTATATGGGTTTCTAGTATACATTTCTGTAATACATCATCTGTATATTGTATTGTGTGTTTACTGCACAAAGTAAAATCTCCTTCTATTACCATATATTTGACCCCCTTTACCCTTTACCACCTCCTCTCACACCCTTTCCCTGTAGTAACCCCCATACAGTTGTCTGTGTTTATGAATTTTTGTTTGTTTCATCTGTTCATATGTTTTCAGTTTTATATCCCTCATATGAGTGAAATCATATGGTTTTTGACTTTTTCCATCTGACTTATTTTGCTTAGCATGATATTCTCAAGATGCATCCAGGCCATTGCAAATGCATAGTTGAGTATATAATTAAGAAGACAAATTTCCAGGAGTCAAGGCCTTAAAAGGAAACTGAAACTGAGTGGAAAGCATGTGAGCTGAACCTAAGGCTTGCTTGGCATGGAAGGATGTTAGTTTTGGCAATCCAAGTGCCTGAGTTTATGGAAGTTTATATAAATATAGAAGATAAGCACCTTGACCTACACAAGATGAGGAGACAGAATTGACTCTTACATAAAACTAGAGCCCTCAAACGGCTACACTCTTATAGTTCCTTGGCTAAATGGCTGAATCCAGATCTATGGCAGGGGAAAAAAACAGGTGAGCCTGGAATAATTTATGGTGCCAGAAAGAATTGAAGTGCTCAAAGACTATGAAGACATGGCAAAAGGATATAAGAACTTACCCAAATGGGCTCTCACTGGTCATTCTTGAGACAATTTTAGCATTATTTACAAAGGGAAAAAGATACTTTTGCAGTGCTGATGTCATTACCTTAAAGAAGTGATCAAATTATTATAACTGATAATGGAAATAATTAATATGTGTCTTTGGATGTTAAGTGATGGGAAAAACAGACAAAAACTTCAAAGCAGGTGTTATAAATATGTTCAAAGAACCAAAGTAAACTGTGATTAAAGAAATATAGTATAATGACAATATCTCATCAAAGAGATCTAGGACTGTGTAAAGTGTAACCCCAAGATGGACTTTTCTTGGCTGTCTCTTTCCAAGATTCTCTCTATTAATCTTCAGACTGGTCTGCCATTTTGGTTATTGGTATGGAATAACCAGTGTCTCTTAAATGCTTGCCACCAAACTTTCCATTGTTTTTAACAATGCCCTTAAGTATGAACTTCTTGATGCTCTCTTTTAATAAAGTCCATCATCTTGGGCAAAGATCCCAAGCTCTTGGTACTTACGGCTTCCCCCTCCCCAAACCCCTCCCTCGGGAAGAACCTCTGCACCACTGCATTGAAATGGCCTGATTCTTCTGGAGTGACACTCTTGTTTTACCAGTGGGCACTGGGGATGATGGTATCTTGCTACTGCAGAGTAGAATCTCTATTGTATGAGTGAGTTGGGGTGGAGCCACTTGGGCTCCAGTATTCTCAGCCTGTCTTTTCTCTGGTAGAACACTTACTTGTTCTATGAGTGCGAGCTGAATGGGTATAGGGAGTTTTCAGTCCTCTCAAAGTCACCTGCCTAGAATACAGCTTCTGAAACATCGATCTGGAGAGAAAGAAAGAAACCAGCAACCTTCCTTCCCCTCCCAGGGTGAAACTGTAACCCTACACTAGGAGCTGTGGGAAAAGGGAATACCTGTCTTCCTGTTCACACCAGCTCTGAGTAGAGCCATGAGGTTGTGGCTCAGATGCCACAGAGCCTCACTATTCTCACTGAGATTTAGTGGATATTATTGGATAAACTGTTTCTTAATTTGCTGTGTGTCCTTAAGAGTATTTCCAGAGATTTTAAATGTTTTTAAAAATAATTGTCCAATGCTTAAATGGTTGTTTCATTGCACAAAGATTCACCATTTCAGAAGTCCCACCTG
The DNA here is from genome assembly GCA_028533065.1 of Trachops cirrhosus. NCBI lineage: Eukaryota > Metazoa > Chordata > Mammalia > Chiroptera > Phyllostomidae > Trachops > Trachops cirrhosus. The sequence continues at coordinate 18,233,878 of CM052552.1, read as the reverse complement.
TCCATGGGCTATTTCTTGTATATAAGGAAGGAGGTGAAGCCAAGAGCTATGGACAGTCATTCCCAGAGAGCAGGACTGAGCCCAATTTAAAACAACAGCAGCAAAACAAAACAAAACAATACAAAACAAAACAAAACAAAAACCAAACTAATGATACATGTCCAGCAGCATTTCAGGTTTACTATGGACTGCTTATAAGTCTCCTCCTCCTTTATGAATGGGAATATCTACTGTGGTTATCATATTTCTATCTCACCATTGTGTTGGGAATGTGGAGGCACATGGCTTGTTTGTTTGTTTCACAGTTCTTCAGATCTAGAGGATCTGTACTCAAGGAACTTCAGTGAAAGAGCCTTATCCCCACCTAGATCTGATTTAGCTGATGAGATCCTTGTTCTCAAACCTGAACCTGGTGTCAAAATAGGCTGATATTTCTGTAAGCCTTTGTGAGTTGAATGTATTTTGCATGTATGAGAAATGTGAATAATTTAGAGAGTAAATGTGGTAGATTTTAAATGGCTGCAAATTCTTTGTCAGTCATCTCATTGAATCCAGACTGGCTTTAGGAAATTACTTGGAATAATGGAATAAAATAGATGTGATGTTCTAGGACTTTAGTCACAAGATCAGAAGAAACATTGATCTTCTGCCTGTGACTTTTTGGACTCCATCTACCATGTTGTGAGGAAACCTAAACAGCCATGTGGAGAGTAATATGTAGGAAGAACTAAGGTCTCTAGTTTACAATGCCAGCTGAGCTCTCAGCTGACACCTAACACCAATTTGCCAATAATGAGAATGATCTGTTTTGAAAATGATACTCTAGTTTTAGTAGAGTCATCTGCTGTGTGGAGTAGCAGTGAACCATCCCCATCCAAATTGCAGATTCGTGAGTAAAAATACATGATAGTTACTGTTTTAAGCCACTAAGTTTTAGAGTCATTTGGTATGTAGCATTGGTAACCAGACTGTTCTTCAAAACAGCAATTATGTCTACCCTAATAAACTCTTGTAGGTGTAAATAAAAATGCATATGAGGGTGTTTATTACAGCACTGTGTATGAAAGTGAAAATGTCGAATTAATGTATCATTCCTCAGTTGGGAGTGGCTAAATAAACTGTGTCTTATTCACACAGTGGTTATAATGAATGAACTAGATCTATCTATATCAACATGTAGAGTCTAAAAAATAATGCTGATAATAGCAATTTGTAAGAAGAAACATGCAGTAGATTCCATTTATATACATTCAAATATATATAAGCAATGGTACACATTATTTATAGACATACATTGTTATAGTAAATGTATAAAACCAAGCCACTGATTAATAAACATCAACTTCAAGAAAACGGTTTTCTCTGGGGAGGAGAGAGGGAGGAGAAGGGTTGGAAGGGAGTGTGACTTTACCTATAATAGTAATGTTATCTCTTTTCTTCTTTCTTTTTTAAAGAGCTCCATAAGATAAAATGTTTACATCTGTTTTATATTAGTGGTAGGCACAAAGATGTATACTACTGGTATACTATTTTCTGTAATTTGTGTGCTTGAATTCATTCATATTTTATACATTTTACTAAAAAGAGGGAAGTAATGGATATAGAAGTATACTCATTAACAACTACACTATATTACCTCCATTTTGGGGGCCATGATGAACAATAAAGATTTAAACATCTTTACATACAATAAAATTCACCTTTTAAAATGTAGTTTGATAGATTTTGACAAATATATACACCCACTACACCATCACCACAATAAAAATGTAGAACATGGATATCATTCCAAAATTTCCCTCATGCACCTTTGTAGTCAATCCCACCACCTCAGGCAAATACGGATTTGCTTTATGTCACTATGAATTAGTTTTACATTTTATAGTAAAGGCTGTAAATGAATCACACATTAGGTTCAATCTTCTTTTTTTTTTCAAAGATTTTATTTATTTGCCCTGGCATTTTATTTATTTTTAGACAGAGGGGAAGGAAGGGATAATGAGAGGGAGAGAAACATCAACATGTGGTTGCCTCTCGCATGCCCCCAACCAGGAACCTGGCCTGCAACCCAGGCATGTGCCCTGACTGGGAATCAAACTGGCAACCCTTTGGTTCTCAGGCTGGCACTCAATCCACTGAGCCACAGCAGCCAGGACAGTTTCAATTTTGTGTTTGGGTTCTTTTGTTCATATAAGGATTTTGAGATTTATATATGTAATAAGTGTATCAGTAGTATGTCCCTTTGTATTGCTAACTAGTATTTCACTGTATGGATACACACCATTTGTTTAGACATCTGGCATTAGACATTAGTTTTATGTTTTTGGTCATTATCCACAAAGCTACAGTGAACATTCATATGTAAGTCTTTTTTCTGGACATTGCTTTTCATTTCTCTTAGGTAATTAGCCAGGAGTGGGGTTTCTCAGATGTATCATAAGTGTATGTTTAACTTTACCAGAAGCTACCAAAGTGTTTTCCAAAGCACTGAACCATTTTTCATTACTACCAGCAATACATGAGTTCCACTTGATCTACAAGCTCGCCGACTCTTGGTATTATTAATTTTTTAAAATTTTAGCCTCAAGTGAGTGAGTAATGGTATTTCATTGTGGTTTAATTTTGCATTTTGTTGATGACTAATAATATTGAACATCTTTTACCATGCCTATTGGCCATTCCTATATGCTATTTGTGAACTGTTTGTTCAAATCTGTTGTTTATTTTAAAAATTAGATTATTTGTTTTCATATTGTTGAGTTGCAAGAGTTGTGTATATATTCTGAATAGAAGTCCTATGTCAAGTGTTTGGATTGAGAATATCATTTTGAGGTAATTATTGTGTAATGGCATGAAGTAAGATTTGAGGTTCATTTTACTTTGTAAGAATACCCAATTGTTTCAGCACTTGATTGAACTGTGTTTGGAGTCTGCTCTACTTCTGGATTTCCTATTATGTGAAATAATAAATAATAACTGTCATTTATTTAAGCCAAAATATTCATAGGTACTAGTTCCTATGATCACCTCCCTGTTTTCTTAATAACATTTCCATATAGAAAAGCAGGAGAAGGCACAGGGAAAATTACCTAAGTATGTAAAACACACCACACACACACACACACACACACACACACACAGATTCTCATTCCTGTTTACCTAAGAACAACATTATAGTTACACAATAGCCAGTGACAAAATTAGTTTAAATAACCAAATTGTCTAATCTTTCAGCTCTGGCACATTTTACCCTACTAATTCTAGTTATCTTTCTTATTCTGTAATCTAAGTCCTCATCATCTCCTTCTAGCTCAATAACCACCTCTTTTCTGGCTATTTCTCTCCTAATTTCACCCTGCCTAACTAGTTTTTGTTGTTGTTGTTGTTGCAATTCTGCTTTCCCTAAATTGTTCCTAAGCTCAAATCTTCACAGTGCTCTGTTGTCTAGCCCTATCCAGGTCAGACTCTTCTGTCTGGCTCTCAAGGCCCCAGATCTTCTAACTTATTTCCTAATTGGTTGGTGTCCTCTCTTTACCATAGACAGACACCTGTATTAGTCCTTGTCACTGTACTTTTTATTCATGCAGTTCTTGTCTTTCCTCACATGCCACATCCTCTACAAAGATTTCATTGATGTCTCCAGCTTAATCACTCTCTTTTTTATAATGAATTCTTATCACATCCTCCACTCAGCTTCTATATTTTCATATTTTGTTTGCTGTTATTGATTGTGGATAATCTTTTCTCTCCAAATGGAGTAGTGGCCAAGTGCAAAGACTATAACCTGCATCCTTCTGCCCCTGTGATGCTAAGTGCATAATGCTTCCTGGCTTATTTCACTGATTAGAGTAAATATCAACTTAAAATAAAAAGAATGATTTTTTTAAAATTTATTTTTATTTTTTATTTTATTTTTCCTTTGATACTTCTTTATTTTAATTGTTGTTCAAGTACAGTTTTCTATCTTTTACTCCCATCCCAGCCCACCCACCCAGCCCTCCCCACCTCCTTCCCATTTCCACCCCCCCTAGTTTTTGTCCATGTGTCCTTTAGACTTGTTCCTGTAAACCCTTCCCCTTTTCCCCTGAAATTCCCTCCCCTCTCCCCTCTGGACACTGTCAGCCTGTTCTCTATTTCAGTGTCTTTGGCTATATTTTGCTTGTGTTTCTTTTGTTGTTTAGGTTCCTGTTAAAGGTGAGATCGTATGGTATTTGTCTTTCACCACCTGGCTTATATAAAGGACTTACATGACTGAACTCTAAGAAAACAAGCAACCCACTTAAAAAATGGGCAAAGGACTTGAACAGACACTTCTCTAAGAAGGACACACAGAGAATCCAGAGACACATGAAAAGATGCTCAATATCGCTAGCTATCACAGAGACGCAAATTAAAACCACAATGAGATACCACTTCACACCAGTCAGAATGGCCATCATAAACAAAGCAACAAAGAACAAGTGTTGGAGAGGTTGTGGAGAGGCTGTCGGTGGGACTGCAGACTGCTACAACCACTATGGAAAACAGTATGGAATTTTCTCAGAAAACTAAAAATGGATCTGCCTTTTGACCCAGCAATTCCACTGCTGGGACTATATTCTAAGAACTCTGAAGCACCAGTCCAAAAGAACCTATGCACTGCAATGTTCATAGCAGCACAATTTACAATAACTAAGTGCTGGAAGCAACCTAGGTGCCCATCAGTAAATGAATGGATCAACAAACTATGGTACATTTACACAATGGAATTCTATGCAGCAGAAAGAAAGAAGGAGCTCCTAACCTTTGCAACAGCATGGATGGAACTGGAAAGCATTATGTTAAGTGAAAAAGAATGCTTTTTGTTTTTAGAATTGTGTTTTCATTTCATCTGTTGTCTTTGATGCCTTTGTTCTCCTGGAAAGAGGAAGGACAACTATGGCAACTCCACCCAACTTCATTCTCTCAACAGGTTAGAAGGTCCTTGAGAAACAAATATGCTCTAATTCTATGCTAAGGGTCTCGAATTGCAGAGGCAGATGACTAGAGAATGAATATTCTCTCTCAGACATCAGAAAAAAACAAAAACTGTTCCCTTAATTCAACTCTTGATTGCTCTGGCAAAGACAAAGACCATTCTCTTTAAGGGACTTTCTCCTGGCCCCAGTGGCTGCTGTTTTGTGTCCTTAACTGAGTAAAGGGAGAAATGGCATTGGGAAAACAGTTTTTTGATTATTACTGTTAAAGTGCACATAGAAAATACATGAGGGAAAAAGTTTTTAAGGAAACACACCACTACTTCCCTTTTTCTATTCCCATGGTCAATGAAAGAAGTTCTCACTACACTCTTAGCTCCCAGTTAAGCTAATAAGGATAACACACACACGGAGGCTCCCTGTGCATCCCTGTGGAGCTTGGAAGAGAGTGATATTTAGTTCCACACTTTTGGCCTCATAGATATACACACATGATCAATCTCCTTAGCCTTGTATTTCCCTATCCTTGTTCATTAAAATGACAGTCTGATGTCAGAAGTGATTTGATTTGCTCTGTCCATTTCCCAGAAGGACTGACCTTTGGGTTCCAACCTTGCTGGTGAGGAACTTCAGCTGTTTGCTGGCATAACTGGTATGCTTGAGGGACCAGGAATCACCTGTGTTTTCAATAGTCATTATAAGAAACTTTCAATGACATTAAATTCATATTTTTACATATGTGGAGTCTCACTCTGTGAAGAAAAAAAGGCTATAAATACAATGCTTTCAAATGAAAGTAGTAATTAGTATTTGACTGTCATTCACTTTGTTTTGCTCTGTGTATTACTTCAGTTAGATTTTCTGGTGCTGCAGAACACCAGTGGAGAAAATAACAAATCTTTATGAGCACTTTCAGGTTTTCTAACTGTTTTGCAATCCTTTGCTAAAGTTTGTTTTCCATTACTACATGCTCAAGTCTAGTGAAAAGAAAGAACACTGAGCTGGCGGTGGGAGATTGTGAATGTTCTAGTTCTGCTATTCTCACTCAGTGACTTGTCATTTATAAAAGACAGGCCTGAACTGGTTGGTCTTGAAGGGCCAGTCCAGTTTTGATATTTTGCAATTCCAATCAAATATGCTATTTTCATAGGTTTTTTTAACCCCAAACTGAATTGGCAACACTGGCAGTAGTAGGTTTTTAAAAAATCTTTCTTTTCTCTCAATCATAAGCCTCAGAGGTGGGATTTCAAAATTACAGTTTCTTACAGGCTGCAGTCATAATGACAGAACCATGACGAGAGAACTATTAGAGTTAATATTCCTATGTATAGATATCTAGAGAAGCAAATAACATTTGAAGATCTTTTTTGCTGTTTCTCTGTGTGTTCTTCATCCAAAGTATTTATATAACTAATATATCTTAGTGGTAAGAGAAGTAGAAATGTAATGAGTGAGGGAAAATAATGTCTTCTCCTTTTATGTTTACTTCAACCTGTCTTGGTAATTATTTCTCAAGGAAACTGTTTGTGTCTTACTACTTTGGGGACCTCAGTGTATGTAGCAGCACTCATTCACTGCTCATACAGGCTGCTAATAGCATTCCCATCCCCTGTCAGGGCTGTCACAGTTTATTTTTTGGTCATTTCTGTGAATTCCATCAAGCTTAACAGCTGAAAATCAAACCATTAAGAAGTTCCCTAAGTATTTCAGAGTGAGCTAATTTTCTAAGGCCACGCTTGGACATAGAATCTGGTGAAGGGAATCTACAATTGGAACTTTGGGAGGAGGGAGAAAGTTGAATAGTGAATGGGATACCCCAAATGATGCTGAAAGTTCCTAATAATTTCAAGTACTCCTCCAAAGTCCTTGCAGCTACTTAATATACTAGCATATACATGAGAGCAACTCAAGAATGATAAGACACCTATATGGTCAATTAATATTTGACAAAGGAGGGAACAACGTACACTCTGTTCAATAAACTGTGTTGGGAAAATTGGACAGATACATGCAAAATAATGAAACTAAACCACCTTCTTACATCACATACAAGAATAAACTCAAAATAGATTACAGACTTAAATGTGAGACTCAAAATCATAAAATTCCTAAGAGAAAACTTAAGCAGTAAAACCTTGGACATTTCTCATAGCAATATTTTTTCTGACATATATACTCAGCCATGGGAAACAAAAGAGAAAATAAAGAAATGGGATTACATGAAACTAAAAAGTTTTTGCACAGCAAAGGAAACCATGAACAAAACAAAAAGACAACCCACCAAATGAGAGGAGATATTTGTCAATGATACAATCAGGAGAGGCTAGTATCTAAAATGTATAGCAAACTCAAACTACTCAACACCAAAAAACAAAAAACAAACAACAAATAACCCAATTAAAAAGTGGGCAGAGGACCTGAATAGATCCTTCTCCAAAGAGGATGTACAGGTGGCTAATAGACATATGAAAAGATGTTTAATGTCACTAACCATCAGACAGATGCAAATTAAAACTATAGTGAGCCCTGGCTGGTGTGGCTTAGTGGATTGAGCATGGGCCTGTGAACCAAAGGGTCACTGGTTTGATTCCCAGTCAGGGTACATGCCTGGGTTTCAGGCCAGGTCCCCAGTAAGGGTGTGTGAGAGGCAACCACACATTAATGTTTCTCTCCTCTTTCTCCCTCTCTTCCCCTCTGTCTAAAAAAATCACATCACACTTGTCAGAATGGCTATCTTAAATAAATCAACAAACAACAAGTGTTGGCAGGGATGTGGGGAAAAGGGAACCCTTGTGCACTGTTGGTAGGAATACAGATTGGTACAACCACTGTGGAAAACAGTTTGAAGTTTCCTCAAAAAATTAAAAATAGAACTGCTTCATAGCTTAGCAATTCCCATTCCAGGTATATATCTGAAGAAACTGAAAGCACCAACTCAAATGAAAGAATATATGCAACCTTATGTTCACTGCAGCATTATTTATAATAGCCAAGCTATGGAAGCAACCCTCAGGCCCATCAATAGACAAGTGGATAAAAAAATGGTGGTACAGATATAAAATATGAAATATTACTCAGCCATAAAAAAAATGAAATCTTACCATTTGTGACAACATGGATAGACCCAGAGGATATTATGCTACATGAAATATGTCAGACTGAGAAAGAAAAATACCATATGATTTCACTTATATGTGGAACTTAAGGAGCAAAATAAATGAACAAATAAAATAGAAATAGACTCATAGATACAGCGAACAGACTGATGGTGTTCACAGGGATAGGGGTTTGAGGGTCTGGGTGAAAAAGATAAATGGATTGAGGACTAAGATGGCGACGTGGTAGGAGGGAGCACACGCCGCCTCCCGTTTCAAAAGACAGAAAAACCTAACCATACTAAAGAGGACATTGCAGCTTACATGAAAATAAGAAATCAAAATTGTAGCAGACACGGAAAGACCAGA
>CM052552.1:18187296-18224959 GCA_028533065.1 Trachops cirrhosus | reverse complement strand
GTTTTCTTTAGCCATGCAGAAGCTTTTTATTTTGATGGGATCCCATTTGTTCATTCTTTTCTTTATGTCCCTTGCTCTAGGGGACATGTCAATAAAAATGTTGCTGTGTGAAATACCTGAGATTTTCCTTCCCATGTTCTCCTCTAGGACTTTAATTGTGTCACAGTTAAAACTACTTCACCTTTAAAAAAGAGAAGCAAATAAGAAAAAGAAGGAGGTGGGTTTTATCCCCAAAACAGATACATCTTCATGGAGAGGAGGATTAGATGGGTGCTTGGCCTGAAAGATTAAGGTGGAAACTCTAAATTGTAGGCTTAGAACCTCTGATAATCTACAATCTAATACCTATTTCTTTGGTCCTTCACTTAAATATTCTTTTACAACATTTTTCTCATTATATAAATAATGCATATTCAATATAAGACACTTGGAAAACAACAACACCGAAAAAAGTCTTTTCTGCTTATGTACCATGTGGAGATAGCTACTGCTAACAATTTTGTCCTGGTCCTTTCTTTGTACATGTGTCCACAAACAAATACACATATATTTACACATATTTTAAACAAAACGTATCATCCTGTGCAGATATGAAATAGCCTGCTTTTCTCACTTAACAATAAGAATATTATGTATATTTCCCAAATTAAGAACAGTTTTAATGGCTACATGCTATTCTCTTAAGCCTTACTTTGGACATTTGCATTGTTTCTAATTATTTCATATTGAATATCCTTGTTACATTCATCATAACACTTTTCTCACTTATTTTTATGGATAAATTTCTACAAGTAGAATTGTTAGAACAAATGGTTAGACTTTTTGGCTTCTCCCTTCTGAAAGGTTTTACTGTTCATACTCCCACCAGCAGAGAGGCTGTGCCTGTTTCTTTATGCATACACTTTTGTATTCATTTTCATTTTTGTTTATCTTTTTTCATGGGAGTTTTTTATTTTATATTTATTTGCTTTTACTTGTATTTTTTCCATTACCATTTAGTCCACTTAGAATGAAGGGACTCAGCCAGTCCTGCCTGCCTTGCAGTCTCTGATTGAGAGCTTGAAATTCCTTTTTTTCATGTGCATAGTGGTACCTTGAAATGGCCCTGCTTAACTACATCAAATGCTGATGCCCTGGGGACAGGGAGCAGCACAACATGATTACCCTATGTTTTAGCATGTGCCAAGAGATCTCTGAGAAGGAAGAGGCAGCTGCCTGCATCTAGCTGACACTTGATTGAGTCTAAGCCCTGAAAGTGAGTAGAGGTCACAGTAGTACCTCCAGTGCAGTATTGCTGGCTACAAAAATTCTTAGCACTAGGAAGGGAAAGAGCCCATGAGACTGGCTGTTAGAAGCTGAAGTGGGCATTAGTTACTCAGCAGAACCCCAGTTGGGCAGATCAGAGATGAAAAAGGGACTGGGAAGGCATTTGTGCCTCTTGGGATCTGTAGCCTATGCATCCAGGGTATCATCCATCATGAACCATTGTGTGTGTTGATGCCATGGAAAGCTATCTTGATGTCACAGAGAAATGAAGAACTAGAGAGGCCACTATATCCTACTTTAGAGTGTAAGTGTACTTTTGGCCCAATAGCCTTTATTATTTTTAAAAGATTTTATTTATTTGTTTATTTTTAGACAGAGGGGAAGGGAGGAAGAGAGTAAAAGAAACATCAATGTGTGGTTGCCTCTCATGCACCCCTATTGGGGAGCAGGCCTGCAACCCAGGCATGTGCCTTGACTGGAAATTGAACCGGCGACCCTTTGGTTCACAGGCCCGCACTCAATTCACTGAGCCATACCAGCCAGAGCCCAATAGCTTTTATGTGAGACATACCTGCTTCCTGGTGAACATGAGCTGGGATGTTTCTATTCCAGTCCATTGTCACTATGAGTGGGTGGAATGAGATCAGCCTGACTTTGGAGTCATACTCAAGTGTCCTTTACTTTCCTGGAGAGGTCAGCCTCCAGAATGGGTGTCAGCTGAAGTAGCTGCTGCTAAAAGGCTTTGACTCTGATGCTGGATGCAGCAGAGAGTTATATTAGAGTAACCAGAGAGAGTCTTATTTTAGTCTAATTTAGTCTCATATTCATCTTTGGGGCTTGGTGTCTGTAGTAGGAATGGTTTTATTTGGCCCTGTGTTATTCCAAGCAAACATGGAAGGAATGATGGGTCAACTGGGGGCAGAAAGGGTGATTACATTTGCCAAAGGGTTCACATGAAAGATGGTGGCAATAAAGTCTTTTTCTGTGCCTTCCTTCACCCTTGCCTTTCAGGACTCCTGCATGCCCAGGCCCTGCACTGTCAGTGGCTCACAAAGTTGATGCAGTATAGACTCACCTTCTGAACACAATGCTCATCAGCGTGGGCCACCAGAAAAATTTAGCCAGCACTGCCAGTATCTTCTCTCCTGCTGTCCCATTCATGGGACCTAGAGGTTGAGTGACTTGCCTAAGGTCTCAGGGCAAGTGACAGAACCAGAAAGTCCAGTTTTCCTGACTTAGCTGTCTGATAAACCAAACTGCTTTTTTATGGATGTGTTTCTTATCAGTGTATTTGGGCAATGGTTGGAGAATGATGAGATGATGCTTTCTCCTTTCCCCCATGCTGTCAGGGCATCAGAGAGAGATTTTGGCTCATTAGGTAGTCCTGGGAGCATCTTAGTCCCAGTGTTTCTAGAATGGTGAGCCTGGGTTAGTATAAGGAGTCAGTGCTGCTGGAGGCTGGTTCTAGACCTTTAATGATGATGGATGTTTATCAGGGATTCAGCTCTTTTAGTGTTCCATGTACAGTTAATTTAGTGGGAAGAATATTTTTTCTCAGCAGTTTTATCATAACTAATGTTCTTAGTGACAATATGAAGCTGTCATGGCAAGGTCAGTACCCTTTGTTTAAGGGCATGAGAAAGTATATAACACATTTTAGAAATGTTTTCATATAAAATAATTAAAATCAAAAGACTTGGAGCTAGAAGAGTCATGTTTCAGTTATCTGGTAAACTGACTCATGTTAAATATCCTGATGACTTCTCTGGCTGAATAAACAAGGCATGATTGTAATACTGCCTTTAGCAAGTGCTGCACACACTACTGTGTGTGTATGTGAGAGAGCGAGAGTGAGAGCGCTTATTATGGGAAACACATTGAATTCAACATGCCAGATTGTTCTCTATATGGTTTCCTTGAGACTATATGTTTCTGGTTGAGAGGGTAGAATGTGCTTTGTTAATGTATTAAAATCCACCCACACTCTTGATTCTTTAAGCTCCTCCTTAAATTCCTTAAGGACAAGTACTATATCATATTCATCTTTGCATCTCCTATTGGCTGGCACAGTGTGTTGCATAAAGTTAAGCCCTTGAACAACATGTGAAGTGAAATATTGAGTTTCATGTCTTGAGGCCCAACCATATGAAACACAGTTTTCTTGGTGTGGGTACAAAACTTTATTTATTTATTTATTAGATTTTATTTATTTATTTTTAGAAAGAAGGGAAAGGAGGAAGAAAGAGAGAGAGAGAAACATCAATGTGTGGTTGCCTCTTGCATGCCCCCTACTGGGGACCTGGCCTGCAACCCAGGCATGTGCCCTGACTGGGAATCAAACCAGCGACCCTTTAGTTTGCAGATGGTCACTCAATCCACTGAGTCACACCAGACAGGGCCAAAACTTTTAAAAAAGGGAATAAGGCCCTGATTGGTTTAGCTCAGTGGATTGAGCGTGGGCCCACGAACCAAAAGGTTGCTGGTTTAATTCCCAGTCAGGGCACATGCCTGGGTTGTGGGCCGGGTCACCAGAGGGGGCCATGTGAAAGGCAAACACATGTTGTTGTTTCTCTTCCTCTCTTTCTCCCTCCCTTCCCTTCTCTCCAAATAAATAAATAAAATATTAAAGAGGGGATAAAATGATATCTTATATTTTGTTTCTATTTTTTAAACTGTGTTTGGAATTTGTTTCTTTTTTATGATTCCAGCTATACATTGGACAGATGTCTTCAGGAACTTTTCTCCAACAATTCCCAGATTCCTTTCCTGTGCCAGAACTGATGGTTTGGAGACCAACATCTTGTGAACTTTTGGCTCATTTTCTCCGAAATGCAGTACTTTGCATTTGCTCACGTTAAAGCTCATCCATCACTTCTTTGCCCAGAAATTCAGGGTTGAGGGGTGCTTCTGCCATTTATACATTGACACATTGACTTAGAATTTCAGTTTCAAAGTATGCATAGAATCAGGATCTTTATCACTTACAGAATTTATTATTTAAATGTATTTATATTTAATAATCACATACAGGTTACTATGTGATGGGCACTGTTGTAAGTAATGTATAAATATCAGTGCATTTAATAAAATTAATCCTGGCCTCATTTTGAGGCCTCTCACCTTGCATTTTATAAACCTCCTCTCAGGGGTTTTTTAGCCAGAGACTGCGGGTAGAATTTAAGAAGTACATAAATTTGGAGGGAAAAATTAGCATTTTATTCCACTTTAAATGTAGGCAACAAAGTATAGAGGTATTGCTAGTAACTGTGACTTTTTAAAAACCAGTATCAGATACAATTGTATCAAGTTACTGAAGATTTCTTGAAATGTTTATCACTACTTCAAAATTATAGTAGTTTTTAGATCTGTCATTACATATTGCTATTTAATGTGTTAAAGGAGCACATATGTTATAATATCACAAATGTATTTGGGTAAGTATCATTTTAATATAGTTGATTGCCTTTGTATTTAATTTCATGCATTAAAAAATGTTATTCTGATAACACAGACTCATAGATACAGGGAACAAACTCATGGTTACCAGATGGGAGGGGGATTGGGAGGCTCAGTAGAAAAGATGAAGGGATTGAGAATTAGAAATCAGTAGTTACAGAACAGTCACAGGGATGTAAAGTACAGTGTAGGGAATACAGTCAATAATATTGTAATAATTATGTATGGTGCCAGATGGATACTAGATTTATCAGGATGATCACTTTGTAAATTACATAAATGTCTAATCACCATATTGTACACCTGAGACCAATATAATATTGTATGTCAACTGTAATTGAAAAAAAATAAAAATTAAAATGTTATTCTGATAAGAAGTTCACAGGCTTCACCAAACTTCCCAAGGGGTCCATGGCACCAATTTTATCATGAACCCCTACTTTACATTCTCTCTGTCCTACTAGGCAGAGGCTGGTGAAGTAGGTGGAAATTGGGAGGACTCAGAAGTTCTGCATTCTCACCTCAGCTTCACTATCCACTTAGCTGTGTGAACTAGGGTATGGGTCTTCAACCTTCTGAGACTTGTCTTCCTTATCTGCAGTAATGGTGAAGGAAGCACCTGTCCCTCCTGGCTCACAGGGTATTGTGAAGAGCAGACAATATGTCTGTGTACAGAATTGCTTTGAAAACCCTTTAAACACAATATATTTGTAGAGGAATATTAATGAGTTAATATTGCAGGGGTCTCTTATGCTCCAGAGGATGATTAATTTTAAGGTAGTCTAATATTCACAGACTTGGATTGAATGCAGTTAGGTAGAACACTCTTTAATGTGTCCTGTATCCCATTTTCCACACAATATGTGAGATCATCTCCATAATGCTCTATAGCCTTGAATAACTTTTGTGTGCAATCAATTCCTTTTCCTTACTTCTTTTGCTGCAAATAATTGCTTCAGTATGCCTTTGAGACCATTCACCCAGATAGAGAGCATTTAGGCAAGCTAAGATATTCAAAGTTTTCTGCCAAGTTGAAAAAATGGAATGATGCTATCAATCTTGGGATATGAGAGAGAAGATAAGGCCCCTCTGGCCTCTTTGTTAATGTGATGTAGTCTGTCCTATGATTGGAGGGGGTAAAATTGGAAAGATACTGGAGACTATATCATGACAGAGCAAAAGGAAGTTGCTTCCCTATGTCAGCCTTGGGCCATATATTACTTACCTCTGATGGAGCATTGTTCACTAAAATCTGAATTTCTCTGAGCCAGCAAGTATCATTCTCCTTTTAAGTTACCATGTGGCCTACGGAATCCCCATTACTGGATGGGTAGCTCTATTGTCATTAAAGCATTATTAATATGAGTATTAGTTGAATAATAATTATAACTATTTATTAAGCACTTGTTTTGCCAGGCATAGTTATTACTGGATACTTGACACTGTGCAAAGCCTCATAAATAACCATTTGTGGGAAATGACAGTGTTACAAAGTGACCTTGAGCACCATGGTATAAAAGAAAAGGCATTAATTAAAGCCAGGAATATTTGGGTTCAAATCCTGAGCTTTGTCAAATATTGGTTGTGTGTCTCAGGCAAGCACATTTAACTTTCTGAGCCTGCTTTCTCTTAACATGTTCCAAGCTTCCTAAAATTTGTGAAGCCTTCCATGATGTCCTCTTATAGCACTTATACATGACTGTATCTTTTAGCAGGTATCCCCACCAGAGTGTAAACTCTTGAGAGAAGAGTTTTATTCCTCTTTGAATTCATGTTTTATTCCTCTTTGAATTTCTAGGACCAAGACTTACACATGAGGTGCTCTACAATGGCATGTGAATGAAAAAATGTGGGGTTTATAATAATACTTACCAATTAGGTTGATACTGAGGTTAAACAGAAGATGGAACATATGATCTCACCAATAAGAGGAATTTAATGAACAAAATAAACTAATGAATAAACTAGAACCACAGGCATGGAAACATGGAACAGAATGACAGCGATCAGAGGGGAGGGGGTGGGGAATGGTGGAAAGAAAGGGAAGGGACTAGACAAAGAACATGTGTGAATGACCCATGGACATGGACACCAGGGTGGGAATTGAATGTGGGAGCAGGGGGTGGGATGGGCAGAAGTGGGCAAAGGAGGGATTTGAGACAACTGTAATAGAATAACAATAAAATGATTTAAAAAGGTGGAACAGTAGAAAGTTTTCAGTTTGCAGTTGGACAGACCAAGATTCAAATCTCATCTCTGCCTTTTAGAAACTTAAGCAAGTTAATTTACATCTCAGAGACTCAGCTGAAATGGGATAATATCCAATACTATATATTTTTCACAGCTATAGTAAAAACAAAGGAATCTGTATATTTACTGGTAGGTAGGAGTTATAAATCAATGTTAGCGTTTTTTATTATTAGTGCATATGAATGTCATTTGTGTAGAGTGCTACACAAATACCCATTTAACAAATATTTACTGAGCATCTGTAAGACCCAAGACAAACGAAGACCACACTCTTGTGGAACTTACCCTCTGAGATTGGATAGGAGGGGCATAGAGAGTACTAGTTCAGGTCTCAAAAGCAATAGTCATTATCACATTATCTACACCATTCATGGTTGTTCAACGTTAAATATTTTCATGCTGAGCTTTTATGGTCTTACCAAAAGGGTGAAGGATTTAAGTTCAGTGTGTTAAAACCTATCCTTCTAGCTCTTTGAGGGCACGAGCCAGCCATACTTCCACAGTGCCTGGCACAGTGCCTGAGACTGAGTAAATGTTTAGAATATGTTTAAACAGCTGACTTCCCTTTCTTGAAGCCCAGCAACACGATGTAGTTCCACAATTCTAGTTGTGAACAGAAAAACATTTTTTCTTAACATGAAGGTACTTATAATTATTGTACTTTTGACTGAATCATAATCATAGTCATAACTCTTTATTTGGAACTCGCTGTGGGCTAGGAACTGGTCAGGCAATTTATAGATGCTATCTTACTGAATCTTTACCACCACTGTTTGAGGTAGGTACTGTTTCTCCTTAATTTTACCAACTACGAAATTGAAGTTCTCATTATGTTTATGTAACTTGCCTAAATGTATACATGCATGGAGTAACTTTGGGCAGAATGAGAGCATAATAGGAGCTCAGCAGATAGTAGCGATTGTTGTGAAAAGTGAATCCAGGTCTATTTGATGGACTGTCCAAGACAACTAAGAAGAATCCCAAGGGCTCACTCAGCTCTACCAGGTGGGTCAAAAGGTCCTACACATCTATGCTGTCTTTTCATGTAATACAGTTTATTTTGCATTATATGAAAAGTGTACATTATTGAGCCTAATTGAAAACAAAACTTTATATAACTTGAACACAGATATGTGTCTAATTTTCTCTGTAAACTAACTTTTTTCATTTGCATCAAAGGCATTTAACAAGAAACTTGGTGATATAAAAGATAAGAATTGGAGATGTTATAGGACTATGTAGAGAGATGAAAGAAATATTTGTAAAATAAAAGAATGCTTCTATTCATTAGTATCTGGAAAAATCTAACTATTGTATCACCAAAAAATAACAAAACTAATATTTCAGCATTCAGTATGAATAACAGAACAATAAAAGCACTGAGCATTTGGTAAGGAAAAATAGCTTCATTAATATATTTCTATGTTGAATGGAAAGTTTTGTGCGAGATGGTATGTGTTGCAATTTGAATATGTAATATAATCCAAATATCCTAGTTTTACATATTATAACCACTCTGAACTAGTATATTTGTCAGGATTCTCCAAAGAAACAGAACCAATGAGATGTGTGTATGTGTGTGTATATGAGAACACATGAAATGTTTATTTTAAGGAATTGGCTTATGTGATTATGGGGGTTGGCAAATTTGAAATTTGTAGGGCTGGCCAGTGGTCTGCAAATCATTCTGGCAGGTGTTAATGCTGCAGTCTTTAGTCCAAAGTCAATGTGGAGTAGCAATTACTTTCTTCTCAGAAGACTTCAATCTTTTCTCTTAAGGACTCCTATTGATTGGATGAGGCCCAATTACCTTATGAAGGGTGTCGTATTTTGCCATGTATAATGCACACACACATTTGTGTGCATTATACATGGCATTATAGTATGTGATCATTACCCATGTATAATGCAAATCCTTATTTTTTCCCTAAAAAAACTGAGCAAAAAGCATGCATTTTATATGGCAAAATATGGTAATTTGCTGTACTAAAAGTCTGCTGGTTTCAATGTTAATTATATCTCAAAAATACCTTCCCAGCAACATCTAAACTGGTGTTGACCAAGCTACTGGGCCAAGCTAATGCCTAGCCAAGTTGACTCGCAAAATTAACCATCATGACTAGTATATTTAAGCAGGCTGGAGTATGTATACCTGTACTAAATTGGCAGAAATACTAGAAAGAGACCATTTATAGTACAAATAGATTAAGTGAAGGAGAGCAAGGGGCTTGGTTGTGGCAGTGGTAGATTTAAAATTTCGTTTTGTTTAACTTATTTAAAGAAGATATAATTCATTAGTGGCAAATTTCCCTTGATTTTATTGATATTGTTAAAAAAATACATTCTAGGACCTCTTAAACAGATGAATCAAATCCTTCTGTAGTGTTGATGGCAGAGATGTTTCAGTGAGGAAGCTAGTGTAAAAATAACCCTAGCTTCCTGCTGATGCCACAGCTGGGTGCTTAAGGGGAAAGCCAGCTTTCAGCATGAATGTGCTGCCTTAGAACCCTATTTCTGGTTGTCAAGACAGATGGTTTAGCATGTTCTTACAACATCCTGGTAACTGAAAGGAAGAAGCTGAGATGATTTACTGAAGGATTACTTAGAGAGCAAGTAATTCAAAACAGAACACCAAACTGAGGTATAAAAATGGAATATTTATCTTTTAAAAATACAACTTTGAACACTACTGACATCACATTTACAAAGCATTTTCCTGAAATACTGTTCATTGGCTTTGCTTACTTAGTATATTCAGTTATTTTGAACCAAGACTCAAGGGAGGGCATGCTTGTATTATTACAAGCACCACCAACACTACAAAAGAAAAGATCATCTCTACCTCAGGATATTAGCCTCAAATCCTCATTCTTTCCCTTTTTCTCCCATCAAGAAGGACCTCCTGACCGGTTCACCCACACTGCCATTGCAATCTGAAAGTGTCCCTGGCACTGCAGGTGGAGCTGACCTATTTGCAGGAAGCCTCACACACCCTGGCCCATTATTTATTCATTACCAACAGTTTTCTATTAATATGCATATCAACTCTTTGCAAACATTCAACATGAAGTAAACGTAATATTTACAGCAGTACATGGTTAGCAATTCAACACACTGATAGGAGAAGAAAAGGGACCAACAGATTTTGTAAGAAGGTCGGGGGGAAATATATTAAAATAAACCCATTTGCTAATGTGTGTGTGCACATGCACACATGCACACATGTGTGTTTTAATTCTTAGAAAACTAAACATGCCTTCCTTTAAAAGCAGACTGTTTACAAGGTGATTCTGAATACCATGTACATATGCCAGTCATACTGGACACTTGCATCCTGCACATACATCTAGACTTTTTTATATTCTGAAATAAACTTTTTATTTGATATATTAGAGAAAATAAGTTTGGAACAGTTGTCAACATCTCCTTCACAGTAATTTTGTAAAAGCCACAAATCATGCTTTGTCTTTTAAAAGGTGAGCTTGGTCAAACACCTTCCAGAAGACACTGATGTGTTATTCACTTACTAGGGATTGGAAAGATGTCTAACTACTATGAAGTAGCTAGAGGTCCTCATATTCCTTTCACCAGCAGCAACATTAATATGAAGAGAAATTTTGAAATACAAGTCACACACAAATCATCAAAATATTTCAGTTAACAATGTTTTTAAAAATACCAAAGTCTACAGACACTGTAACACAGACACTGAAAACACCCCCAAATACTCTTTAGAATCAGGCTTTTTTCAATACTACTAATAAAAACAAAGACAATGGACAAAAAGGGAGGAAGTTACAGCACTTGAGGTTTGAGTCAATTTCTTTTTAGGGCCTGTAGCTCAAGGTGTTGTAGGATCCTTGTTTTACATCAAAATAGATTCCAGGAATGAACTGAACAATTTAAATCATTTTCCACTTGGAAACCACTGAAAATAGAAATCACTTTCTAAGCTTGTCCAAAACACATTTATTCAGGATCCCAGGTTGTTAGGCAGATGGATTCAGGTCAGTTTCAACCCCTCAAAGCCACAGAATTTCCATCTCTTCTCCAGACTAGCTCCAACTCCAGTCATTTCTTGTTTGAAGGTATACTGAAGTCTGCTCATGAGACATTCCACATCACTGGTGCAGATCTGTAGGACAGAGAGGGCATCTCCATTCAAAACCAATCTCACCTTCCTCATCTGGCTCTTTCTCCCCCAACATTGCCTACTTTAGGATACTGATGCATTTAGGGGGTGGAGTTGACCTCTTTTCTCTCCTCCTGCATGTGTATGTGTTGGGTGAGTGGCTTCCAGATGGTAGCCTTCTTATGTTGTGACCACTAGACAGAGTCCACTGAGCTTTCTTTTTGTTTATATATTTCATAACTGCTTTATTTAAGTATAATTTATATATAATAAGTTCACTTATTTGACATGTTGATGAATTTTAGTAAATTTATTGTACAAATTTAGTAAATGTATTCAATTTACAACCATCATCACAATTCAGTTTTAGAACATTTCATCACCTCAGAAAAGTTCCTTTGTGTCCCTTTACATTCAATCCTCACTCCCAAATCCTGAATCATATTTTTTCACTGTGGTTTTGCATTTTCTGAAAATTTTGTACATGTATAATCATACAACATAGTCTTTTGTCACTCATTTCTTTGCTTAAAATGTTGTTTTTGTGACTGATCAACACTGAGGTTTCTTTTTTATAAGACTTATTATTCCTTTTTATATTAATAAACGTTATTAAAATACTACTAATTGTATAACCATTTTAAATTTAATTTTTTGATTACAGTTTACACATTATTTTGTATTATTTTGTGTTATGTTCAGGTGTACAACAAAGTGGTCAGACAATCGTATACTTCACAAAGTGATCTCCCTGATATTTCCAGTACCCACCTGGCACCATACTTAATTATCACAATACTATTGACTATATTCCCTATGCTGACTATTTTGTAACTATCAATTATTATTTCTTAATCACTTCACCTATTTCACCCAGGTGCCCATCCTCTTCCCCTCTGGCATTCGTCAGTCTGTTCTCTACATGTATAAGTCTGTTTCTGTTTATTTATACTGTTTTTTAGATTCCACATGAAGTGAAATCATATGGTATCTGGCTTTCTCTGTCTAACTTCAAATGGTGTAATATCCTTTAAGTCCATCCATGCTGTTGCATATGGTAAGAATTCATTGCTTTTAATCTTCATCCAAGAATATGTTTATTGATTTTAGAGAGAGAGGAAAGGGAGAGAGAGAGAGAGAGAGAGAGAGAGAGAGAGAGAGAGAGAGAGAGAGAGAGAGGCAGAGGCAGAGAAAGACAGAGAGAGACAGAGAGAGAGGTATAAGGGAGAATCATGATTGGTTGCTGTACTCATACATGCTATGACTGGAGATAAAACCTACAACCCAGGTATGTGCCCTGACTGGAAACTGAACCCACAACATTTTGGTGTATGGGACAATGTTCCAATTAACTGAGCCACCCAGCGAGGGCCATAATTCATTCTTTTGTATGGCATAGTAGTATTCCATTGTGTAAATGTACCTTAGTTGTTTTATCCACTAATCTACTGATGGACACTTGGGCTGTTTCCATATCTTGGCTATTATAAACAGCACTGCACTGAATATAGGGGTGCATATATTCATTCTGATTAGTGTTTTGGGATTCTTTGGATATATTCCCAGAAGTGGAATTGCTGGGTCATATGGCAGCTCCATTTTTAATTTTTTTCAGGAACTTCCAAACTGTTTTCTACCTCTGAGTTTTCTATTGGAAAGAGCTAGTATCAGTCATGTGGAGAGGCTTGGGTTTGTAGCCAGCTGAATGGCACTGGATCAGTGCTGGTGATGCTATGTGTAGACCCTAGTGAATCTGAAAAACCTTTTGGGAAGGGAGTGAGGCAGAAATGCCTGCCACCAGACCAGAATTCTCCACTCACTCAGTTCACAAAAGAAAAGTAATGGGATTAAGGAATGCTCTGATTCATACTTCTTTGCATTGTCTCCCTCTTCTCTCTGTCTCTGTCTCTGTCTCTGTCTCTCTCTCTCTCACACACACACAATCACACATGTGTGTGTGCATACACACATGCATTCACTCAAATAAACACACAAACAAATCTGTGGATCCCTTTAAGGATTGCTTCAGGTGGTCATCTTTATGTTAGTAGCAACCTTTGTAACTGTGAACCCAGGCACTAGAACTTGACAGAAGAGCACTGGGGAATCCTTATAGAAACCCTGAATTGCCACCACACTGAATATTCCTTCTCACTTCTGTTCGTACCACTGAAGGTTCTCCTTGGGAGGTCCTGGCACTACTATGGCAGGAAGCTGCTCAGTAGAAACTGGGCCTGGATGAGGAGGGAGATCAAGCTTTCTTTCCAGTGCTTGTCTTACTAGTAGTAAGACTGTATTCCAGTTAAGTGAAATCACATTAAAGAGTATGATATAGAGCTGGATCCTCATTTCAAAAAACATAAATGTGCAATGTTTACTGATATATACATATGATATAGATGCAGCATATGTATAGAAAAGAGTCTGAAATAAAGATATGCCAAACTTTTTACAGTAGTTATCATTGAGGAGTGGGATTATAACTTTCCCTTTGTAATATTTCTATATGAGTTATATTTTTAGACAATATGCATGTATTATTTTTATAATTTAAAAAAAGAACCAGATAATTTTTACTGATATATAGTTCAATTTATACCACTTCAATTGACCACTTGGTCCTGGCACTCACATTCCATTCCTCCTTTCACTATCAAATGGGCCATTTAATTGCAGAACAGCATCATTTCGCACAGATAAATGCGGAGGAAGTAGCAGCTAGAACTGAAACAAATGTCATTAGGAGAATGTATCACAATAGCTGGATTCCTAAATGGGCCAGTACTTCTGTTAAAAGGACATATGTTTGAATGGCTTAACATTTTATAATCCAACTGCACGAGTCTCAATAGCACTTCTCAAATGGCCCAGATCCTATGAAACAGTGAGTGCAATCCATGAGCAGGTTTAATGAATGCTGCTTCTGAAAAAAATCTATCATGAGTTTATTTATTCTAAAGAATCAAGAGTTCTTCCCTCCTTGAATGAGGCACCCTTGAATTTCTAGGAAACCAGCACTTCCCCTTGCTCTTGATGCTTTGTGAGTTCCTCCACAGAATATTATCCAGGGAAGGAAAAGGCTCATGAGATCAGCTGTGAGCAAATATTCAGCCTGTGTTACGGACTTATAGTTGTTTTTTTTTTTTTTTTTGCACCAGCCTTGATCGTTTCATCATAGATAATGGCTGTGGTGATGGTGATGGTTGGGGAGGTGGTTGGAGTAAGACTTCCAAGTTGGAAAATTAACATTTGTTAATTGTTAAAGGGCCAGGGCAAGAGATTGATTTGTGTAAAATATTGGTTAACTTACAACCTATATGTGAATTAAGAGAAAGGAGTGAAATTCTTCTAAGATGTATCCTTATAACTAGGGTGGCTAATTCATTGAGGTTGGTCCTGGACTTCCCTGGTTTTAGCACTGGAATTCCCAAGTCCAAGGAAACCCTTCAGTCCCAAGCAAATGGGGACAGATAGTCATCATACTTGTAAAAGAGAGGCTCTATACTGAATCACAGTGAAAGAATAGGTGAAGGACATTTCCTTAGAGCAGTTATTAATGAGTTATTTATGCTTGAGGAGAGTAAGGTCACTTGTCCACAAAGAATCCTATATTCCATTCCAGGTCCCCACATACCTTACTATCTAGACGGTGCAGATAGGAACAGATATATTCAATGCTTGCTCCAAATGGGTGGACATGAAGAAATGTGGAGATAATCCCTGTAGAGACAATACCATGGAGGTTACACTTGAGCAATGTATTCTTTGAAATGCCACATGATAATGTATAGCAAAAGCTAACTTATTATGTACAACATACTATGTACTGGACACTATTCTAAGTTTATTCATGTAATCTTTACAATAACCTTGTGAAGTAAGTATTACCATCCCTCTTTCACAGATCAGGAGACATTGAGGCACACAAAATTTAAGCCACTTGCCCAAGGTCACACAAGAAATAAGTGGCAGGGCCCAGACAATTTGAACCCAGACAATCACTCTTAATATACTGTCTCTCACTACACTACATGACATGTAGAAAAGCTGGCATTTGAGGGAAGGGGGGTCTTGGAGGAGGGTGGCAAAGGGGAAAAAGTGGGACAACTGTAATAGCATAAACAATAAAAATACATAAAAAAGAAAAAATGAACTGGCATTTGAGGAGTCACTTCCACCATTTTTGATGGCTAAATATGATCTGAGTTCTACATTTTACAATGAATTTAGAATTTTACAATGGATTTATATTGTGCTGTTTTTTTATTGTTGAAGTACAGTTGTCTCCATTTTCCCCTCACCACTTCCCCCACTCCAGCCACCCCCACCTCCCACCGTCAATCCTAACCCACTTTGGCTCGGTCCATAGGTCCTTTATACATGTTCCTTGACAACTTTTTAGTTCCTCTGCAGAAGTCTTTAAATTGGATTTTAGCCCCTTAGGCATTAATAATGTCTTCTTGTGGTAAAAGTACAGATCATGTACTTTGCCTGATTAACCTTGTGAATCTCATGGGAGAATTTGCTGATTGTATTTGAGTTTTACTCTGTGAGCATCTCCATAAAGAATAGCCAAACATTTCTTTTTACTTAAGTGGTCACTAGCATTTTGTTTGTGCTCAGAGCCCTGAATCTCTTCAAGTAACAGAATTCTCATAGCAGTTTACAGATTCTAGGAATGGACATAATTTCTACTCGGCATAACTATGGGGTGACAGGCAGCTACACATACTGCCTTGATTTTTCTGGCCATCAGATTAATTGTTCTAATACTTCTTTTGTTCAAAAGTCTACTAGTAATTTCTTAACATTTTTAAAGATTTTATTTATTTATTTTTAGAGAGAGGAAAATATGTACAAACAATATATTGATAGGTTGCCTCTCTCATGCCCCCAACTAAGCACCTGGATTGCAACCTAGGCATGTGCCCTGACTGGGTATCAAACTGGTGACCCTTTGGTTAACAGGCCGGCACTTAATCCACTGAGACACACTAGCCAGGACTTTCTTTACATTTTTTGAATTCACCTTCTTTTATAAAATCTTAGGTACCTCAAATTGACCTAAAATAGAATTTGCTGAAAATTGCCAGGAAAAAAAGCTAAATAGGATTTAGTTCATAAATTACAACTTGTTTGTCCCCTTCACGGACTGACAAAGAATATTACAAGTTTAAATTGTGGCATGAAGTTAAACAGTTCTTTGTTATATGGCAAGTGGGCAGGTTGGGGGATCCAGGAGGAACTGATGGTAGGAATCAAAATCTGTTCAAAATGTATGTTATTACATATAACACTCCTTTATTATTAAATGATGAGACAAATTGAATTTGTAAATACTGACTCAAGCTAAGAAACTTAAATTCTAAAGAAGACAGTTGGTGTTCAGAGGAATTCTAGATCCTTTGGTCAAGATAAGCTATCAAATGCCAACAAACAACTCTATAGGTTTCAAAACACTAAGCAGTTTTTATGGGTTCATACCCCAAAAAACAATTCAAAAAATAGATTTTCCATTCTGTCTGTCAGCCCAAGACTACTTTCTTTAGAAAAACAAAACAAAAAACACTTATCTTAATAGTCTTTGTTTCTAGAATTATCCATTTACAGAAGCTTCTTCCTACCCCCAGCTCTTCTCTGACAGGTCTCCCAGTCGCCAATTTATTAAAGAACTTTGAGTTGGAAAATGGAAATAAGTTGTCAATTTTGTTGAAGATTCAATGGCAGATTCCCTTTGTGCATCTTTATTAACATATCAAACTGTTAAGTCTGAGTACAGTATCCATTACCAAAGGAGGCAGATATATTTTAAAAATATGCAGAAGCCAGTAAGTGTGGAGAACTTCTGAGATGGGGTGGGGTTACTGTGTGGCTCAGCTTCCTAGAAGGCAGCTAAGATTATCTGCTGAGATAAGCTCCTTTTAAATGATAAAATATTTTGGGATCTCATTCTGCCACTGTTCTCCAAATGGAATATAAAGTCAATAAGCATTTGCAAATAGAGCTGTAAGTGCAAAATGGTTCACATTTATTGAGGTTTTAATATGGGCTAGGCACTGTGTAAAGTGATTTAGATGAATTATTGTGTTTCATACCCATAGTTGCACTTTGTTGAAGATGGAAGAACTAAAGCTCAGGGTAGAAGATGGAAATGGTTGGGTCAAGACAGGAAGCCAGTTCTGTCTGATTCCTTAACCATTTACACTATTGCCTCTGTGAATGAATTTCTATATAATGACAGCAATCTAGCATTTATTTCATCAGAGTCCCCTAGTGTCCAACACTTATAGACAGCCTTCTGAATCATCTGCCAGTAACCTGGAAAACTTGAGAGAGGCACGCAATTCCTGTGGAGACTCATCTGGAAAAGCTCTCTGCCCAACAGTGTCTGTACTGTCCCTTGAATGGGACTGGGAAAGGCTCAGCTAGCCTTGCATACAAATTTTAAAATCTACAATGTATTTCTTTAGTAGACCATTGTTAGCATAATTTTTAAACTCTCACACTTGATGTGGCAGTGGCTATAAGAAGCTTGAAGTGGGCTGGGAGAGGCTGTTACCATTTTTATTGAAATTTGTATTTGTTCTTATCCTGTCATTTTTAGGACTCTGGGTCCTTGCACTGTCATGCTTCATAAATGCTTGGTATGTGTCTGGTCATCTTAGGCAAACCCATCCTCCTCTGCACTACACTCTGTACATTGTATGTGTTCGTTAGCTTCCTTACCCACTAGCAATGCTTCACGTTCAGATTTGATAGGACTGCTGTTCAGGGTCTTCTCAAGAGGGTAGTCACTATCCTGGCTCGATGCACACAGTCTAGAAGCACAGTTTTCCTGTGGGAATAATATGCTTCCTGGGTCAGTCCACCTTATTTGGTAACAGGCTTGGCTTCAATTACACAACAGGGAACAGTAAAAGCAGTACTGTCCAATTTGTCATTGAATGGGAGGAAGGAAAACAGTACGAATTATAAAAGCATCCCAGATAAAACAAAGCTTCTTTATACTATGTATTCATAACACAGAAAAAATAGACATCTTCACCAGTTTTAATTTCCTACCTTCATCATTCTTGACTCTATACCAGTAATCTGGAGGACCAGACCCAACATTTGCTGTTTCCTAGATGTCAGGCACTGTTCTACGGATCAGAAAAGTGAGGTTCAGATAAATTTGGTGAATTGCCTAAGAGCACATTGCTAGGAAGTGGTAGAGCCTGGACTTCATTCCAAACCATCCACCATTAAAAAGACCATTCTTTTTTATTTTAGGTCCACATTCTGCTAAAGGCAAGTCCCATTTCTGAATGAAGAATCTACAATTTAGATAATCGATTTGTAGGTAATCAACTTTTGAATTCTGAACTAAAAATTAATGTCTCTATTTATTATCAACTCCCTCTCTGTCTCTTCTCTCTGATAAGGATATTATCAGTTAGGATATTCCTGACTTTACAGCAAGAAACGGCCATGATCAAAAATATCATTACTTAGTTACCTTCTATGTTGTAAGTTTCCTCTTTCTGAGCATAACAGGCACGTTTCCTAAGAGATACTCAGGTGAAATCCATGACCTGAGTATCAAAGTGAATCAAACTGAAAAATACCTCCAGACCTTTCATGGATCTTTCTTTCTCTCTTTGGCTACTAAGAACATCTTTTCTGTATTATAAATGTGAAGGACAAAGCCTTTAGAAGAGGAATAAGTGAAGCCACTGCTTTAGTCTCATTGTTATTATATAAGAAAATGCTGGAGGGTGGGGCACATCATGCCTGACTCAGATGCTTAATCACTTCTTCCCTTCCATAAGCCTGCAGCAGGGACAGGTTTCCTTTTGTTTTCTTTAAAGATGTCTTCAAAGCTTCCAGGATGCTGCCCCTGAACAGAATGAACCGTCTATACTACCAGACACGTTGTTTTCTGGATTTACAGGATTCCTGGCTATAGTCAGAAGGGAAACCTTTCTTGATGACCTACTCAATCTTTGGCCTTAGAATCCAATCCAGAAAGTAACTATCATGCCAAGTTTGATTTAGGCCACTGGCTTAGTTCTAAACCATGGGCTGTATATCTGCTTCTAATTTCCTTAAAACACTAAATGATCTAGTAAGCCATTTCTTAAGTATGAGAGTTTAACAGATTTGGGGTCATTTAAGATGTGAAAACATCCTTAGAAGTTTTAGCCATCTTGAATAGAAATGTAGCCTTATCGAAACTTGATTTCAGTTTTATTATATAGCTAGCATTTAAAAAATTAGAAGGTATATTTGAAGGATGCTTATCACCATGAATTTTATTAGCAGATTGAAAGAGCTAGTTCTTTCTGTAGTAAGGCAGATATAAGTCACACTGCAAAATGCTGACAAAAAGTCACACTGTGGTTTACTGTCAGGAAACCCAAACAAAAACAAAATAAGGTTCCTCCTCACTGAAATGTATTGCTTTCCTTTCAAACCAAAATTACTTTTGCAGTCTAATGTGATAGTACTTTGCTTCCTAACCTAACTGTGTCAGGTTGAAATATTTGGTAACAAATCAGCTTCCCAGAGAAGATAAGTTTATAATGAACTGTTATGACTTTTTCTGAAAGAAGCTTTGCTTAAAATAAGAGAAAAAATATTCTGACTTGAATTTTCCTGACTATCAGTTGGGCCTCTTTCCTTGTCCCCTTTCATTGGTATATCATGGTATATTCAGTTTCAGAATGGGAAACACTTAGACTTAGGCACAATATGGCAGGTTTCTTCCATATTTGATCTCTTGCTTCTTTAAATGAAATACTTTACAAAGCAGAAAGCTGCTTACAGTAAAGCACTAAAAATGTCCTTACACTAAAAATGTCCTTAAGTCAATTTGTGATGTTGATCCTAAAAGGGTGATTTTAAGCTTAATTTCATTAGCATAATCCCATGTCTATTTGTAGTTTTCTGGCTACATACTCCATTTTATGCAAGAAGTGAAGTAGCTAATGTAGTAGCTCTGGGACATTTTAGAAACTCTCATACTATGAGGAAAGTCCTGATAAATAGAACAGCCTTGGCACTTTTCAATTAAAATCTTGATAAATGAAATTCTCTGGTATTGTGCTTGTGTCTTTAATAGCACCCACAAAACTGGAAAGTGAGTTGGTTTTATGGAGTGGAAGAATTAAAAGCATATTGCAAATGGTCTCTAGAAGAAAACACTTTCAATCATTTGTTTCAACTACACCAAGGTTGTCAGTTCTTAATGGCACTCTGGAGGAAGTCACTATGTTGGCACATGCAACCAGTGTGCTTGTATGCAGTGCATCTTCCTGAGCTGAGCACATAAGATAAAGAGCATGAGCTTTTGTGGAACTGTAGCATTGTTGATTTCTGGCTCTTGGTGTAACATCCTAATCTCTTCCTTCTGAGACATTAAAATCAGGCAGTTCTGGACAGTGGGCCTTCCTGTTCAGAGAATAACTTCATTTGAATTTCCAGACATAAAAGAAATTAGAGAGTTATGATGGAGACACCATCAGAAGACTTTACACATCCTTAAATAGACTGGGCACCCTATTCATGGTTGTAATACAATAATCCATCCAGATGTTAGTAGTCTCTCTTAGAGGTCCTCACTGATGTTTCTTTTTTTTTTAAAAAAATTATTTATTTATTTTTAGAGAGGGGAAGGGAGGGAGAAAGAGAGGGAGAGAAACATCAATGTGTGGTTTCCTCTAGAGCACCCCCTACTGGGGACCTGGCCCACAACCCAGGCATGTGCCCTGACCAGGAATTAAAGTGGTGACCCTTTGGTTCTCAGGCCAGTGCTCAATCCACTGAGCCACACCAGCCAGGGCTTCACTGATGTTTCTTATCACTGTAGGTTCTCATTAGATCAAGTCCCATCTTGCCTTCTCTGTTGCTATTATCTAGCTTTAAAATATTGTTTGCTTTCCAAGGTTTCTCCTCTTTTAGTTTTGGCCATTTCACCTGCAGCTGCTCATTATTAAACTAGATGGAGTATCCACAAAAATGTTAATATTCTGGTTGCTCTCTGTTTCTTCCTTTAATTAAATGCTTAATTAAAGGTACTTTGTGTCATAAGAGTTTTCTATGTTGATATTTGCTCGACAAGATGAAGTGTACACTCTAGTCTTGACAAGATGAGGTGTACACTCTGATTTTCTCCAGGAGGGAAGAATTTTAGGGATGCACTGATATTTTATTCATTGAAAAGTACACTCTCCAGAACCCTTAGAAATGCAAAAGACTCACACTTAAAACCAAAGCCCTTGATTCAAGAATTACCAAGGAGGTGGGGCTTTTAAATCCCCAATCAGGGAATCATTCCAAACATTTTCCCTTTTGAAGCAACTTCCTGGGCATTTTCATTGTCACTGAATAAGGGGGAAAGGGGTAAGGGAAAAGGTTCACTTGCACTCATGTACCTTTTCTTTAAGATTTTCCAACATTTTTTCCACCTGTAACTTGTCATCTTTGATTTTTTCAAGTTCAGCTTCTTTCCTTTTGTATTCCTCTTGAACTTTGAGTAGATGCTACAAGAAAGACCAAAGATGATCAAGTTTTAAGGAGACACACTTCAATTAAAACCTTGGCTGAAATTAGATATTAGGCTGGCCTGCCTCACTTTACCCTAGCATACATAATCATTTCTCCATGCAGAGATATTAAGGGAAAATCAAGATACTTTTCACTTAAAGTTATTTTTATTTGGTTCTCCCTTAGTATTTGTTCATATTTTAGAAAGAGTCTGAGAAACTGACTGACCTAATCACTTAACCTTCCTATTCCAGCCAGGGGTAAGGGTAGAGTGCAGTTAATACCATGTGGACAGTATCTTGATTGCTGCATAAAACTGAACTTAATGTTGTAAAGCATCCTTGTAAATAGCCATTTTACAAGGCAAATTCAATTTATGTGAAGAAAGCAGTAAAGAATCCAAATTTCCCAAATGACAGTTTCCATAACATTAGGTAAGAAACTAGATTTATCATTATTTATGATTTCAACAAATACTATGTGCCAAGCATTGGGCAAAGGGTTTCACATGCATAATCTCATTTAAGCTTCACAATTACCCCATGATACATAATCCTGAGGCTTAGAGAGGTTTAGTGGTTTGCCTAAGGTTGTTCAGTGGCACAGCTGGGATTTAGACATGGATTGCATTAACCCCACAGTCCAGGCTTATATTAGACTATACATCTTTTTGGGATACTATGGGTGAAATTTTATCATTGTTTACAAGGTTATTTTCCAATAAAAAGTAATCAAAATGAGTAAATTAATTTTTCAGGGGGTACAGACTAAATTGTCTCAATGAGGTCTTTGAAGTGATGAAATGAAAAAAAAGTTCACCAACTTTTAATTGCATTTAAATTGCAGAACTGTATTTATATGGAATGGCTTCAAAATCTAGGTAAGAGGGGGAAACAACAAGAAAATGTTTCCATTGCCTTGCTTTTCAGAGACCTGCAAATGACCATTGGAAGGACTAAAAGACACAGTACAAAATACACTGTCAAAATTCTTTGAAGTCTAGCTGAGGGTATGTAATTTTTGGTGCAAATATTCCTGATGTAATTTACTTTTTCTAATTACACTCCATGGTGACAGTGAAAGAAACGTAAGCATTCCTTCACACATTTTGCCAATAGGAAAGGTGAAATATTACTGTGACATTGCTTGTCACACAGGAAGACAATGGTAGCATTAGTAATAGGAATATGGAGCTCTTAGTGCCAGCAATAAGCTTTGCTCTAGAAAATTCCAAGGCATACAATTAAAAAAAATATTGCACAATTTAAGTTGTAGGGAAAATGACCAGCAGTCTAGCAAGACACAAGAGGATAGAACAGTTACTTAGAAGTACTACTCCTTTATTAAATGAGAACAGCTGTTGATATATTTTAAATTCTAGGTTCACTGTGGTGATGGTTACATGAAACTTTTAGATACTGAACATCCATTACACAATGTTCTTTATGCAGTGAGTTAGATGCACTTATTTAGTTTACTTTTTATACTTGGAAAAATGTTCAGGTAAGCTCACTCACATAAATGACTGTGATAACAAAGTAATATAAAAGCAAATTGATATATGCCCTAAGTATTGATACTTAAAAACCAATAACACCCCTGCTTCTATCCAAATCAAGGGCAGGATTCCTGCCATTCCTTCTA
Organism: Trachops cirrhosus; assembly: GCA_028533065.1. Classification (NCBI taxonomy): domain Eukaryota; kingdom Metazoa; phylum Chordata; class Mammalia; order Chiroptera; family Phyllostomidae; genus Trachops; species Trachops cirrhosus. The sequence goes on along the minus strand of CM052552.1, from coordinate 18,201,684 downwards.
AAAGGCTATATTATTCAGCATTGTATTGACTAGATACTTATTTACCAGCATTTTTCATATATAAGTACCTGTGGTTCTTCATAAGAACCCTGAGGCTCTGTCCAGATCCCAAAGTAGATTATGTTCAGTGTAGTTTTATTAAGTATTCTTCACTGAATACTCATTCTCTGAACAATGGTGATTCATTGCTATCACTGTATTAACAAGATTATTTCATTTCCCACAACACATAATCTCTTCCTCATCTATGCCAGATAACAGAACATCAAGAAGAACAAGAGGTTTGCTATTCTATTTGAGGAGTTGATGCTATTCTTTCAGAAGGTTCAGAAAATCAAAATGGCTTTACCTGTTGCATTCCTTGCAAGGCTTGTTGCAGGAGTTTTAACTGCTGTTCCTTGTTTGGGTCATCTTCTCTGTGGGCTTTGCCTTGTTCTTGCTTAAGCAGTTCTACTTCATTCCGATATGCATCAAGCTGCCAACGGAGGCTGTCATTTTCTTCCTTCAGAGCTTCTGCCTGTGATACTAAGGCTAAATAATCAATATAAAGTAGTGAAACCATATATCCAGATTCCTTTGTGCTTCATTTTATTACCAAGACAATTTGGTGTTTTAGAAGATGGAGGTATAGGCAGGAACATGTCGCTATTTCACACAACCAAAAGAAAGATAACAACAAATTTAAAAACAAAGAACAACCAGAACTGCCAGAAAATCATTTGCATGGAAGTCCAACAACAAAGGAGTTAAAGAAACATTCATCCAGCCTGCTGGAGGAGCAGAGTCGGGCAGCCGGGGTGGAGAGGACAGGCTGAAAAGCCAGACAGTGGACTGCAGGGGTGAGCCCACACAGATAAGCTGGGAGGAACAATGGGGAAGTGAGACAGACAGTGAAACCCAAGGTTTCAGGGCAGGAAACTAAAGACACAAAACCCCTGGCTGTAAAAAATCTGTGGGGGTTGCAGCAGTGGGAATACTCCCAGTCTCACAAGAGAGTCTGTTGGAGAGGCCCACAGAGGTTCTAGAATGTACACAAACCCACCCATCTGCAAATCAGCACCTGAAAGGACACAATGCGCTTGTGGAAGCAAAGGAAGTGATGGAAAGTAGGCTGAGAGCCAGCAAGCAGCATTATTCCCTCTCTGACTCCTCCTCCACAGACAGCACCACAACATAGCAAAGAGGGTTGCTCTGCCCTGGTGAATACCTAAGGCTCAGCCCCTTACAATGACACAGGTGTGCCAAGACAAAGAAATGTGGCTCAAGTGAAAGAACAGATCAAAACTTCAGAAAAAAAACTAAGCAATGAGGAAATAGACCACCAATCTGATGCAGAGTTCAAAACACTGGTAATCAGGATGCTCACAGAATTGATTGAGCTCAGTCGTAAAATGAAGGAAGGAATGAAGGCTATTCAAAGTGAAATAAAGGAAAATATACAGGGAATCAACAGTGAAGGGAAGGAAACCTGGACTGAAATCAACAATTTGGAACAAAAGGAAGAAATAAACAATCAACTGGAACAGAATGAACAAACAAGAATTGAAAAAAAAAAAAGGGAGAGAAGGCTTAGGAACCTCCAGGACAACTTTAAACATTCCAACATCTGAATCATGGGGGTGTCGCAAGGAGAACAGGAAGAATAAGATATTAAAAACTTATTTGAACAAGTAATGAAGGAAAACTTCCCCAATCTGGTGAAGGAAATAGACTTCCAGGAAGTCCAGGAAGCCAGAGAGTCCCAAAGAAATTGGACCCAAGGAGGACCACACCAAGACACATCATCAATAAGTTAACCAAGATTAAAGTTAAAGAGAGAATCTTAAAAGCAGCAGGCAGAAAGGAGAGAGTTACCTACAAAGGAGTTCCCATAAGACTATCAGCTGATTTCTCAAAAGAGACCTTACAGGCAAGAAGGGGCTGGAAAAAAGTATTCGAAGTCATGAAAGGCAACGACCTACATTCAAGATTACTCTATCCAGCAAAGCTATCATTTAGAATGGAAGGGCAGATAAAGTGCTTCCCAAATGAGGTCAAATTAAAGGAGTTCATCATCACCAAGTCCTTATATGAAATGTTACAGGGACTTATCTATGAAATAAATAGAAGATCAAAAACTATGAACAGTAAAATTACAACAAACTCACAACTATCAACAACTGAACATAAAAAACAAAAACAAAGCAAACAAATAGAACAGGAACAGAATCACAGAAATGGAGATCACATGGAGGGTTATCAGCGGGAAGTGGAAGGGGGAGAAGAGTGGGGGGAAGGTACAGGGAATAAGAAGCATAAATGGTAGGTACAAAATAGACAGGGGGAGGTTAAGAATAGTATAGAAAATGGAGAAGCCAAAGAACTTATATGTATGACCCAAGGACATGAACTAAGTGGAGGGGGGGATTGCTGCAGGGAGTGGGGTTCAGGGCAGAGGGGAATAAAGGGGAGAAAAAAAACGGGACAACTGTAATGGCATAATCAATAAAATATACTTGAAAAAATAAACTGGATCCTTCAGATTACAAAAAGAAAAGAAAGAAAAGAAAACCTGGTGTTTTAAACTGACATGTATCTGTATATAGAAAAAGCTAGTTTCCACCAGAAACTAATATAACTGATGAATGAATGCAGTAAAGTAGCAGGATACAAAATTAATAATCAGAAGTCAGTTGCATTTTATATGCTAATAATGAACAACAAGAAAGGGAAATGAAAAAAAAAGCAATCCCATTCACAATTGCTTCAAAAAGTATACGATACCTAGGAATAAAACCAAGCAAGAATGCAGAAGACCTGTACTTGGAAAATTATAAGACTGAAGAAAGAAACTGAAGAAGATACAAATAAATGGAAGCACATACTGTGTTCATGGATAGAAAGAAGTAATAGCATTAAAATGTCCATACTACCCAAAGCAATCTATAGATTCAATGTAATTCCTATCAAGATACTAATGACATATTTCACAGAACTAAGTAAAATGTTTAAAAAAATTATACAAAACCACAAAATAGCCTGAATAGTAACAGCCATCTTGAGAAAGAAGAAATAAGTTGGAGGAATCATGCAACCTAATATCAAACTATATTATAAGGCCATAGTAATTAAAACAGCATTGTACTGGAAGAAAAACAGACACATAGATCAATGGAACAGAATAGAGGACCCAGAAATAAACCCATACCTTTATAGTCAATTAATACTCAACAGAGGAAGCAAGCATATACAATGGACTAAAGAAAGTTTATTCAATAAATGATGTTTGGAAAATTGTACAGATACATGCAGAAAAATGAACAAGACCACTTTCTTATACCACACACAAGAATAAACTCAAAATGGATAAAAAACTTAAATGTTAGATCTGAAACCATCAAAATCATAGAAGAAAACATAGGCAGTAAAATTTTGGACATTGCTTGCAGAAATATTTTATCTGATATATCTCCTCAGGTAAGGGAAACAAAAGCAAAATAAATTGGACTACATCAAATGAAAAAGTTTTTGCACAGCAAAGAAAAACACCCCCCCCCAAAAAAATACAACCCACAGAATGGGAGATAATATTCAGTGATACATCTGATAATTTATAAAGAACTAAGACTATACTTTCAGGGATCATTTCTATAGTTCGTTATAAAGAACTCATGCAACTCAACACCAAAAAACACAAAACAATCCAATTTAAAAATGGACAAATGACCTGAATAGGCACTTCCCCAAAGAGGACATAGAGATGGCAAATAGATTTATGAAAAGATGCTTAACGTCATTAACCATCAGAGAAATGCAAAATAAAACTATAATGAGATACCATCTCACACCTGTCTGAATGGCTATTATCCAGAAACCAACAATGAAGTGCTGGTGAGGATGTGGAGAAAGGGTAACCCTTGTGCACTGTTGATGGGAATGCAAACTGGTACAGCCACTGTGGAAAGCAGTATGAAAATACCTCAGAAAATTAAAAACGGAAATGCCTTTTGACCCAGCAATCCTACTTTTGGGAATATATCCAAAGAAACCCAAGATACTAGGTCAGAAGAACATAACCACCTCTATGTTCATTGCAGAGTTATTTACAATGGCTAAGATATGGAAGCAGTCCAAGTGGCCATCAGTAGATGAGTGGACAAAACTATGGGACATTTACATAATGCAGTGCTACTCAGCTGTGAAAAAGAAGAAAATTTTACTCTTTGAGACAGCATGGATGACATGGATAATATTATTGTAAGTGAAATAAGCCAGTCAGAGAAAGACAATTACCATTTGATTTCACTCATATGAGCAATCTTATGAACAAGTGGAACTAACAAGCAAAAGAGAGACAAACTCATAGATGGAGAACAGATTGTCATCTGTTGGGGGGAGGTTAGGGGTTGAAGAGATCAAGCAAATAGGAAAAAGGACTCATGGATATGGACAACAGTGTGGTGATTATGGGGGATGTGGGAGGGGAATATAAGGGAGATAAATGGTAATGGAATAAACAATAAACTGTAAGATAATAAAAAAGGAAAAAATAAATTGACATGTATAAAAAGCCTTTCAAAGAGAAACTTTAGGTTCTAGTTGGCCATGGCAGTAAGGGATAGACACAAAAGCACACAGGCCCATTTTTACAAATGAACAGAGGATTTCAACACATGAAAGTCCTTATCATACTTCATATTCTTCACCCCAAATATAACTAATACATTTCCCGGTAACACCAGTTACTTTTATTTGAATAGCAGCAAATATTATGAGCCCTGTGATAAGAAAATATAGAACTGATTTTTTTGAACCGATGACTGTCCACACAATATTTCTGCTGAAAGTTGTTTTAAAAATATGTAGTCCTGACTGGTCCTACAGAAGAAAGGAAATGTAAAAACTAAGAAACAAGACATCACTTTCTAGTAGAGCTTAGAATTTGCCACTGCACCCTAACAACATGTAAAAAGCTGAACAAACTGAAAAACCAACAACTTTTCTCAGATCTATCAGAGGAGTGAAGTAATAGGGCAAACTTCTATCCCCATATCTCCATATCTGGAGAGACAGATAGGTGAATACTGAGAATCTTGACTTACAAGACCCTTAATGCATGAGCAGAAACCTCCACAGTAACCAGTGCCAAAGTAGGAAAATCTGAACTATAATTGGAAAATTGCTGGAGGCTCAGTATGGACAAGTCTGAAACTTAAAAAGTTAAGGGGGACTCCAGTCACAGTGAGGTCCCTAGACTTCTGTGAGTTTTATCTCCAGGAGCTCAATAAGGTCCTCACAGTGAATATCTGAGAAAAATCCTCTTGTACTTCTAGCAGGGGGAAGGGGATAAGAAACCATTTTGTACACCAGAACATTGTGTTCTTAAAAAGGCCTGCCTCCAGAAGAAACTATTTACCAGAGTGTAACCTGCTGGGGTTTTACCAGACCCTAAATCACCTGGGGAAGGAAAACATCCAACTCTAGCCCCCTCTAGTAATCCTGTCCTATCTAAGGGGGGAGAAAAAACTGAAAAACATTGTAAAGTTTACAGTCCATAGATACAGGTCACTAAAGGACTGAGATCTAATCATAGGACTAGAGAATCCACCCCCCATACTTTACAGCTGCACTATTAAAGTCTTAATTTACTAGAGTTCCTTTTACCTAGTGCATTATGTCTAGATTTCAACACCAAAAAACAACTATGAGGCATATTAAAATATAAAATCACAGCATTTAAAAAGACAAAAAGGGGATCAGAACCAGAGTCAGAAACAGCAGGAAAGCTGGAATTATCAGACCTTGAATTTAAAACAACTATGATTAGTATGCTAGGCTTTAATGGAAAAAAGTAGATAATATGCAAAAAGAGAGTAATGGAAATTATAAGAAATCTAAGAACAAAAATCTTTGTAAAATAAGTGAAAAGTGCTTTTAACATGTTTATTGATAGACTGGACAAGCTGTGGAAAAAATCTGAGCTTGAGAATATGACAATAGAAACTGCCTAAACTGAAAAGCAAAGAGAAAAAAAAAGACTGAAAAAATCCAAACAGAATATCCAAGCACTGTGAGACAACTACAAAAGATGTAGCACACATGTAATAAGAATATCAAACAGGAAAGAAGGGAACAGAAGCAATACCTGAAACAATAATGACTGAAAATTTCCCCCAATTAATGTCAAACACCAAACCACAGGCCCAGGGAGGTTAGAGAACATCAAATAGGATAAATGCCAAAAATGACACCTGAACAGACATGTCATCAAAGATATACCAGTGTCAAGTAAGCATTATCATATGTCATCATATGTCATATGTCATTAGGGAATTGCAAATTAAAACAACAATGTGATATCACTCCACACCAAATAGAACTGCTAAAATACAAAGAAAACACTAAGTGTTTGGGAGGATGTGGAGTGAATAGGAACTCTACTGCTGCTGGGAATGCAAAATGGTGCAGCCACTCTGGAAAACAGTTTGGCAGATTCTTATAAAAGTAAAGACACTCTTATACATGCTTCAGTAATCATGCTCTTTGGTATATACTCAAGTGAACTGAAAATGTATGTCTCCACAAGAACTTGCACATGGATTTTGTAACAGCTTTATTCATAATTGTTAAAACTTGCAAAAAACCACAATATTCTTTAGTATGTGAATGGATAACTAGCAGTGGTCCATCCAGACAATGGACTTATTACTCAGTGCTAAAAAGAAATGAGCTACTAAGCCATGAAAAGACCTGGAGGAAACACAAAAGAAACCAGTTAAGGGGGCTACCATACTGTTTCAATTATATGACATTCTGGAAAAGGCAAAACTCTTTTTGCAATAAAAAGATCAGTGGTTTCCAGGGGTTAGAGGGGGAGGAAAGGGTGAACAGTCAGAGCACAGAGGATTTTTAGGTCAGTGCAACTATTCTGTATGATACCACAGTGGTGGATGCATACATTTTGAGCATTTGTCAAAACACATACAATGTAAAACTCCAAGAGTGAAGTCTAGTGCAAACTATAGACTTTGGATGATAATGATGTATATTCATTGACTGTAACAAATGTACCCCTGTGGTACAGGATGTCAGTACTGGGTGAGGCTGTGTATGAGGGGATGGGGTATTTGGGAACTCTGTACTTCCTGTTAAATTTTGTTGTGAACCTAAAACTGCACTAAAATTTCAAGTTTATTAATTAAAATAAATATCTAAGACATGGGGAAACCTAGGTTAAATTTAATAATTTATGGTTTTGAAACATTTTTGAAAATTAAAAATCCTAAGGGATATTTCAAAAATATTTAATTAGACAATTTGCTTTTGCTCAACAAACATTTATTGAGTACCCTTCATGTTACAAGCTTATGACTATCATAAAAAATGAGATTCCACTAGTCTCTATTTTTTACACTTTAAATTAATGGAAACATTTGTAGTTTATTCCTTTTCGATTCTTAACAGAGCATAAGACCCAGAAAAGAGGCGTTATCAAAAAGGATCAAAATTACAAATCTGTATATTAAATGTACAAGAATGTTAAAAGGCAATCTGACAAAGGTGGGTATTTTGTCAGCTACCTATGGGGAGGGACTCCAGGTAGAAAAAGTAAAAGAAAGTATGTAATAGAAATCAAATCTGCTATGAACATTGGGGTGTATAGGTTCTTTTGAATTGGTGTTCCAGGATCCTTAGGGTATAATCCCAGCAGTGGAATTACTCTGTGAAAAGCCAGTTCCATTTTTAGTTTTCTGAGGAAATTCCATACTGTTTTTCACAGTGGCTGCACCTATCTGCAATCTCACCAACTAGGGTTCCCTTTTCTCCACATCCTCATTAGCACTTGTTATTTGTTGATTTGTTTATGATGGCCATTCTCACTGGTGTGAAGTGGTATCTCATTGTGGAATCTCACCTATAATTAGAAAGCAATCAACAAATTTTTCTGGTAGTGTTGAGACATGTTTTCAGTGTCCATATTTGTTTTCTGTGCATGGCCCTGCAATTATCCTAACATGGGTGTTTTAATCCTTACATTTTTGCTAAAAAAATTACAAAACACCTTTGGCATGACACAATCAATTTATGTTTGGTTTTATTTTTTGCTGTAATCACACAGATTTTGTGTCTTTGAAGGAAAAGCTGTTACACAGAGACTTGGACTCAAGTTCTGAAAACAGCCCAAGTGCCCATTAGTAGATGAGTGAATAAAAAGCTCTGATACATTTATACAATGGAACACTACAGTCATTAAAAGAAGAAACCCTTATCTTTTGCGACAGCATGGATAGACCTAGAGAACATTATACTAAGCAAAATAAATCAGTCAGAGAAAGAGACAAGTACCACGTGAACTCACTTATATGTAGAATTTAATGAACAAAATAAACTGACAAACAAAATACAGCCAGAGGTATGGATACATGGAACACACTGACAGGTCACAGAGGGGAGAGGGGATGCTGTAGTAGAAGACATTAGCCAAAGAGTATACATGTATATATGCATGGCTCATGGACACGGACAACAATGTGGTGAAGGCCAGGGTGGGCAGGGGCTGGGTAGAGGGGAAAAAAGAGGGAGAAATGGGGAATACTGTAATAGTATCAATAATAATCAAAAAAATAAAAACCAAAAAATGCACTCCAAGTAATAGTAATCCTTTTTATCTCTTCCAGCAGCAGCTGGGATACTTGTCATTGGACAGCATGTTCCTAACAATCAGAACACCAAAAGAAGATGCTAAAAGTAAAGATGACTGTATAGGGTCTGGCCCAAATGATTCCACTTTTTTGTATTACAAAACCTTTTATTAAAAATCATAAGCATATAATTCTATAACATAACAATATCACACCATATGACATTTTAGGTGAAATGTTCAAAACTATAAATTATTACACACATATTATTACCCTACCAACCATATTCAAGCAGGCGTTACTTCTGCTGGACCCTGTATATAGGAGATTTATGGGAAAGGGGACATTAACTATCTGCCACACAGGGAAAGAAATATTTGATATGCATGCTGGGCCAGTACTAAGGATAATATCTTGAGCTGGAGTTTGGCTGAATAGCACAGAGGCTAGTTACTCTGTAAATCAAGTGACTGCTACAGATGGAGCTACTTATTCCTGCTGTGGTTTGCATGTTTGTCCTCTGGCAAGCCACACAGTTCAATACAAAATAGTAATATTTAATCTTTCTTCTTTAGTTTCTTATACAGCAGACCAGTAATTATGCTAAAGTCCTACAAGTCATGTGGAAAAAACATGGAAAGGAAAAGGGCAGAGATCTAGGACAATGGTTAGAGGCATATTCTCCAGTTTAAATGTGAAAATATCTTCCCTCTGAGAAAATGAGGAGGAGAAGATGCTTCCCTTCATGGGAAAAGGGTACGTTGATGAACAGAGATGGATACCTGGAGACAGGAAGGAGCAGATAGTAATCTCAGTTTGGACCTGTCACTAAGCAAAATAAAATGTGATCTCCTATAATGCTACTAGGGACCCAACCTACAAAATGTATTGCCCACTCTCTGAAATGAAGGCTTTTATCATTTTAATGAAGACACCAAGTCTTTACTTTTATGGACTTAATATTAATTGGGTCCATTTCTGAAGTTGGAGTTTTTTGTACATTGTCAGAACATTGAAAAGTTCAATATTATAAAGGACACATGGACAAAAACTAGGGGGGTTGGAAATGGGAGGGAGGAGGGGAGAGATGGGTGGGTTGGCTGGAATGGGAGTAAAGGATAGAAACTGTACTTGAATAATGATTAAAATAAAAAATAAAATAAAATAAGAAAAGTTCAATATTATCTTTTAATAATATGTTTGAGTAGGTAAATCCATCAGTTCTCATACTACAGACCCTAGTACAGTGAATTAATTCATTCCTCACCATAGTTAGTTCTCAGCTTTTCCTTTTTGATTCTTTCCTGTGTGGGAAAAACATTCCTCTTTATGGGGATTGCTCCTCGCATCTTAAGGTTGTCAGTTCATCATGGAAATATGGAAGTTTTGAAAGCAGCTGTGAACTCCTTTTAAAGGAGTCACTCAGAGCAAAATCCCATACATGTTTTTCTGTAACAAAAGATCTAAAAGGATTTTGTGCTATTAGAAAATTAATGCTTAAGTTTCTTCAATGGTACAAATAAAACAAAAAAATAAGGGAACTAAATTCAGGGAGTTGGCCCTTACAAAGCCACATTATAAGAGATGCTAAAAAAGTTACCAAATTTTAGAAAGAAGGCACTAAACAAAGTTACCATACTACAGAAGGATAAATGGGCAACATTCCCATCAAGGTTCATAAAAAATTTGAACTGGAGTGATGCACAAAGAGAAAATGCCAAAAAGAACAAAGAGAAAATGCCAAAAAGAACAAAGAGTGGGAAGAAAGAGAGGGAGATAATATGAGCACAATCCATTTGGAGTGGTTGCAGGCCAGGTCAGGCAAAATCTCAAGTGAATTCCCTCCTTCGAGATGCTTTGCTTTTCTTGTCTCTGCAGGTTATTACTCCAGTAAGGCTTCTACCAGCATGGATCCAACTAGGAGCTCATTGTTTGTCTTCTGAGATCTCTAAATTCTCCTTTCCGACCTAGTACCTTCATCTATGAGTTACTTCATTGCCCCTCATCACTCTGAGACTCCACTCTCTTCCTCGCTAGAACCTTTAAATCTCTTGGAATGGCCAACTTCATGCAGTCTGCTAATTGCTTTCTATCCAAACAGATTCCACTACAAACTCCTAAGTACATCATGTTTCTTTCCCCACCTGAAAACTTTTGGCAGGCCTTACCATGCCAATCTTAACTCATGGTCACTTGACTGAACTTTCTCTGCTCCTCATCCTCAGCTCAAGAAGGCTCTTATAGGAGATGGCACAGCTGGGCATTCCTGGTCAATACAGACTTCAATGGACAATGAATCTCTCGCTATATGGAGAAGGATGCACTGTGTGAGTTTCACCTTCCTTATCGCAGAGAAAGAGGGTTCTCCTATCTCTAAAGCAAACTTCACCTGAATTTGGATCACTTCCCATTCTTACTCTCCTGGATTCCACTTATATAATTACTAATAAGCACTCTTTCATTGTCATGTATCTTCAACCTCACAGTCTCCTTCTCGTCTATTAAACACAAACAACAACTTAACTAACTTTGTTACCAATTGTAGTCACCATTTATAATGGCCTGTATTTGTTTTTGCTCAGTACCCAATTTACTGACCTTTGATCTTTATCTCCTTTTTCTCCTTAAGTTGAAATTTTTGGTCCCTATCTCTATCACCCTACTAAAGTAGCTCTTGCTCAACAATGTTATCAGTTCATTCCTTTTTTATAATATTTGATAATTGATTATTCCCTACTACAAGAACTGGGCTCTATAATCCAATGCTTTTCTACTTTTCTTCTAGTCTGCCAGACTGCTCATTTTCTAACTCTTGGAGTGCAACCTGTTTCTTACCTGCAACTCTGTATATTGAAGTTGCTCTTGGCCACAGGGTTTGTGGATTCCCCAACCTGGGAGGGGAGGGAGCTGCTAGGCTGCTATCTCTGACCAGGCTCTCCTCAGATGCTGGCCCTGCTGCAGCTATGGTTTCTGGTGCCATGCCCAGGGACTTTCCCCATCCACCTATAAAACTTCCTTACTGCCTGTTATAAAGCATCCTCTGCACACTTTGGCTTCCAAACTTCTTATCAGCTAAGATTCTGTTGACTGTTCACTTTGTTTTGTGGAAGATATGCTAAGTGTCTGAGTTGGGTGCATGGGCAAGTGGGCTAGGTTTCCACCTACTTTGCTACCATCTTCCTCTCTTTCTCTATCATTTCAAAAATCAGTTTCTGTTGCCTTCACCCTTGCTGCAACCTTTCTCATTTCACATATCAATTCCTATAAAAGTCTCTGGCTAGTCTCCCTTAATTCAAAATTATCTCATAATATATATATAATTCATGTTGCTTTTATCATACTAGTGCCATGGTCAAGACATGCTTATGGTGCCATATTGCCTACTATGCCAATTATAAGCTTGACATTCATAGGTGTCCATAATATGGACCCATCTTACCCACTTAACCTTTTATCACCCTGTAATCCTATTTTCCTCTTTAAGCCCTGCTCCTTCTCCTCTTTCCTCTCTGCATCAAGATTCTTTCTTACTTTCTCTGGTCTTATCCAAACCTATTCATCTTTCAAGGCTTTCATCAATTTTCACTGACTGGGACTACTCTGGCCCACACTAGTAATCTGTTGTCTTTTGCTGCATTCTGATCAGTAACTTCCAGGTTAGCACTAACTGGTATTTCTTATATTTTATGGGATTTACATATATCAAATCTCTATTTCCATCAGCATATAAGACGTAGTGCTTGTTAATTAATTGATAAAACTCCAGAAATGGGAATAATGGGAGGTGGGAGGAGAGAAGGAAGAAGACTGGATACTAAGGGAAGAGAAAATTTGGCTAGAACAATGAAGGAGAATTAGTCTAAGTCAATGATTGCCAAATGTGCTCCCAGGACCACCAGCATCTAAATCATTTAGGATGCCTGGTAAAATTCAGATTCCCAAACCCCATTACAGACCTACTGAATCAGACGCTGAAGCCCAGAATTCAGAATTTTAAAGGTAATTCAATGATTCTTTTATATACCAAATCTGAGAACCACTAGTTTAAGTGAACAAGTCAGCTGATGGTGAAAGGAAACAGCTGTTCTTATGTTTAACAATAGAATGACATAGTTTCATAATAACATGATTTGCTTTGATTTTATTCTCCCTCTTCAACATATTCCCTTGAGCACAGAAGTCTTTTTCTTTTATGGCAACAGTATTTCCAGTAGTGCATCACAAATATGGACTGGCTAGTATAGAGTACCTTGAAGAATACAAATTTTGTGACACTCCAAGGAAACATACCTGAGACTGTTAGGCTAGTTTTGAGCCTTACTTTCTGTGGGAAGTAAAACTTAACCAAAAACATGCTATAGGCTCCTGGAATTCAAGTTTGGTAGTAAGGAGAAAAAAATCAACTTGGAGATCTAGTAGCTTAAGTTTTAATTGGAATCAATTGATAACTAAAACATATAGCTGATTTAACTACTGTCTCATAGTGAACAGGATTTCTGCAGTTGAGTACTACAGAAGTGAGATAACAGAATTAAATATGATCTAGGAAAAGAAAAATGCACAAAAGTCCTTGAATTAAAATGAATTGAAACCTTCTGGGAGAAAAGCTATTTGGTAAGCCCCATTAAGTCTATTGTAGATAGCTTTATTTGACAAAGCATCCTGGCATGTGGAACAGGAAAGAAAATAGCTATAAGATGATATGTCAGGGAGTTTCTGGTCTCTAACTGAATAAGATTCTGTGCAGTAGCCAATACGGCTTTTAACTCAAAAGAGATACAGAAGCAAAATACAATTATATAATCCTAGTCAGTGCATTCAGTCTGAATCTCCCATACACCACTCTCCTCTCCCAATTATCTCCTCAAACTCAGCAATTTATCAAGTAGATGCTCAAACTTATGGTTACATTAATTTCAAGTTAACACTGGATTAATACTGTATACAATACTGCAGGATTCTTAGGTGGAGACAACCCTACAAATCAAAGATTAATCATCTATAAAACATCCTGATTAAGTATTTAAATAATTTTAAACTTTTTTGTTTACTTTTGGTTATAAGTTTATAGTATGTATTTGTAGTAATCAGTTACTACAGTTACTGTAGAATAGTTACTATTCTGAAAATGCTAACCATTCACTGATTACAAAGGGTTTACTCAATGTATATGTAGGTTTATATGTTTAGGGATATAACATATGGCATAAATAGAGGAAATTCAGATATAACAGCTAATGAATGCCTTAAAAAGTATGACTCAGTGGTTTCTTTCCTTAAGATTTTCTGTTCATGGAGTGAAGATTCTAGGACCACTCAAGTGGCTGTAGAACTGCTGACTTCAACATGCAAGTACTAGAACCAAGAAATTCTAATTTTCATCAAAACCAATCTGGTTCCTCTCCCTCTCTCTTTTTTTTTTCTCTCTCTCTCTCGTATGCATGCATGCAGGCACTCACACATGTACATGGTACAGACAGTATACTACCATATCTCTATGTCTAGCACAGAGCTCCTAAGATTGTCTGAGTGCTTTAGCTGAAAACACTAGTCTTTCTGCTGATATTTTAATCTCCGTCATGATAATCTCCCTCCAAGATAGTTTGTTATGAAATTGAAGAGTGGTGTGTTATATTGTTTTTTTATTAAATATTTTTGTTGTTCTATTACAGTTGTCCCAATTCCCCCCCCCCCCCGCTTGCTCTCCTCTCCCCATCTCACTCCCTGCTCCCACAGTTGTTGTCCCCACTCTGTTGTCCATGTACAT
>CM052552.1:18170719-18186796 GCA_028533065.1 Trachops cirrhosus | reverse complement strand
GGGCGCCCACTTCTCCTACCTCCGGGGCCTCACAATGTCTTTGTTGATTCTTTGTATGGAAGGTCTGTCCGTTCTTGACAATGGGGTGTTAAAATCCCCTACATTAACTGTGTTGCTGTTGATATCTTTCTTGATATCCTCCAAGATTTTACTTATATATTTAGGTGCCCATATGTTGGATGCATACAAGTTTACAAGATTTCTATCCTCTCGTTGGACTATTCCCTTAAGTATTATGTAGGGACCTCATTTGTCTCTTTTTATGGCCATTTTTAAAAAATATTTTAATTATTTATTTATTTTTAGAGGGAGGGGAAAGGAGGGAGAAAGAGGAGAGAAAAATCAATGTGTGGCTGCTTCTTGAATGCCCTCTATTGGGGACCTGGCTGACAACCCAGGCATGTGTCCTAACTGGGAATTGAACCAGTGATTGTTAGGTACACAGGCCCACACTCAATCCACTGAGCCACGCCAGCCAGGGCTATGGCCTTTGGTTTGACATCTATTCTGTCTGACTCAAGTATTGCTACCCAAGCTTTCTTTTCATGTCAGCGTGCTTAGAATATTTTTTTCCATATCTTTACTTCCAGCCTGTATAGATCTTTTATTTTGAGGTGGGTCTCTTGTAGACAGCATATATGTGGGTCATGTTTTCTTATCCACTCAGCTACCCTATATCTTTTGATTGGAGCATTTCATACATTTATGTTTAAGGTTATTATTGATAGGTACTTATTCATTGCCATTTATTCCATACGTGTGTTTCTCCCTCCCTCTTTCTCTCTTCATCTTATTATAGCAGTCCCTTTAGCATCTCTTGCAGTGCTGGCTTGGTGGAGATGTACACTTTTAGCCTTCTTTTTCTGGGAAGCACTTTATTTCACCTTCCTTTTTAACTAAGGAAGTCACTGGTTGTAGATAGAGTAGTCTTGGTTGTAGGTCTTTGCTTTGCATTACTTGGATTATTTTGTGCCAGTCCCTTCTGGCTTATAGCGTTTCTATTGAGAAATCAGCTGCAAACCTTATCAGATCTTCCTTGTATGTTACCAGGTGTTTCTCTCTTTGTCTTTATATGTTGCCATTTTAATTATGGTGTGCCTTGGAGAGAGCCTCTTTGGGTTCATCTTTATTGGGACTTTCTGTGCTTCCCAAACTTGTGTGGCTTTTTTTCTCACCAAGTTAGGGAAGTCTTCTGTCATTATTTTTCAAACAGGTTTTCCATCCCTTGCTCCTTTTCTTCTCCTTCTGATATGCTTCTAATACGAATGTTGTTATGTTTCACGTTGTCCTAAAACTCCCTTAAACTATCCTCATTCTTTTTGAGTCTTTTTTTTTTGTTTTGTTGCTCTATTTTTTCTACCTTGTCTTCCAGGTCTGATTCAGTCCTCTGCTTCATCTAGCCTGCTTTTGATTCCTTATATTCTTCATTTCAGATATTGTATTCTTCATTTCTTCCTGGTTTTTATTCATAGCTTCTATGTCCCTTTTCATGCTACTAGAGTTCACACTAAGTTCCTTGTAGCTCCCATAAAGTTTCTTAAAGTTCTCACTGAGTTCTTCAAGCATCCTTATAATCATTATATTGAATTCTATGTTTGATAGATTGCTTGCCTCAATTTCACTTAGCTGTTTTTCTGGGGATTCCTCCTTTCCTTTTGATTGGGGGTTCTTTCTTTGTCTCCTCATTTTAGGTGACTCTTTTTCTCTGTTTCTGCATCTCAGATTGCTCTTCTTTGACCGCCTGTCTTCGTGGGGTGGCCTCTATGGTAGGAGTTCTGTGGAACTCAGTGATGCAGGCTCTTTAACCTCCTGATTTGGATGCTCTAGGAATGCCATTTATTCAGTTGGTATGGGCTCTCTTGTTGTACTTGGACTTTGATTACTGATGGCTCATTCATTGGATTGGTTCTCCCCTCCGCTGACTGACGGGGAGCCACAATCCCTGCCATGTCTTGTATGTGCCCGTGGTGAAGCGTCTTCTGTGCTCCTTGGTTCAAAACTTCTTATCAGCTAAGCTTCTATTGATTGTTCAGATTATTTGTTAGAAGATCAGCCAAGAGTCTCAATTTACATTCTTGACAAACAATACAAATTAGCTTTCCACAGTTTTATGGAAGCTGGCAGAAGACACAAGACCCCTGTCATGCAAGGACCCAGCAGTGCTGACATGAAAATCTGAATCTGGCTTACTCCTGCTCTGATAATATAGGGGGTATCTTTTAGTACCTACTTCCATGGCTCTAGTTTCTACTCTGAGGTTTAATTTCTAATCTAGGCCAGCTTCACAGTGAGAGACATATGCGGGTTTTAAATGATTTTGTAGAAAAAGACTTCCTACAACACAGAGAACTATCAGTAAAGTCACTATAGACACTAACTTTTAGTAAGGGGAGAGACTTTATCTTACTTTTATTAGCCTTTCCAACTGTACCAGCAGGAGCCTCACACACATATAAACCCGGAAAGGACACCAATGAAAAAGACTCATTAGCAAACTAGTCTGCCTGGTATATGCTACCAAAGTGAGTGCTCCCTGTCTTCAGGGACTTTTTATTCTTACTCCATAACCTCTCTCACCATAGTAAGCAGTATTGGCTGCTGGTGGGAGGATGACAATGAGACAGAGAATAGGTACTTTGTGACATGAGGAGGTCACCAGCTGACTTATTCCCAGAGGCAACTGGTAAAAAATGGTCAATGTCAGAAACTTCCAACTTGATGAAGTCCCTGATTTAGGAGTTTTAGCTTCAATTCCTAGGTCCAAAAAAGACAATTTAGTTAATTAGGTCACTGAGATGCTCCAATTCTCAGTGGGGTGCTATACAGCAGCCCAAATTTAAGAGGACAGTTTTGTCACTTTCTATAGGATACCTCCTTTTAATCCTCGGAGTTGTCTGTTATCAAATGAAAGTATGCAGAGGTTAAAAAAACATGATTTAAAGAGGCACCGATATAATACAGAAGAGGCCTTTTAGGCACAGAAAGGTGAGTGGAGCTATGTTCCACTCTCAGCTTCAATCAAGATTGAAGTATCCTAGGTAGACCTTAATTTAGTCCAATTCAATGGGCAAGAAGCATTTTTCTGGGTTTCTATAAATTCTATGAATATCATAAAACATGTAGCTGTTGGTAAGGCATGCTAGCCACATACTTTACCATCATCACTCTGCCAAGAAAGCTTTGTTTCAATTTTAAGTGATAGGGTGTGTAGCTCTCAGTTGTTTACATATGCAGAGAAATGTCCAGCTCATCAGTATAGTATATTTACTGAGAAGGTAATTAAAACCCAATATATATCCACCAGATAGGAAGCTTGATATAACTGCCAAGAGCCTTGATGAATAATATTCATGGAGAATATTTTATTGCAAAGTCATTTATGAAAAAGTTGTGGCCTAGGCAAGTTAGTGCTCCAACCAGAGGATGCTTTCCTCCTACAAGAAGGCAATTTAGATGCTCCTCCACTTGCAATGTGGTTAAAACCTGATAAACCATTGTAAGTTGAAAATATCATGTGTCAAAATGAATTTAATATACCTAAGCTACCAAACACCATAGCTTAACGTAGACCATCTTAAATGTTTTTAGAACACAATATCCAAAAAACCTCTGGCAACAAATTACACTGAAGAGTATATGTTTTTTATGCTTGTGATCCTGTGGTTGATTGGGCACTGTGGCTGCCTGCTGCTGCCCAGCATCATGAGAGAATATTGTACTGCATATCACTAGCCTGAGAAAAGATAAACGTTAAAAATTTGAAGTACAGTTTCTACTAACTGTGTATTTCTTTCTCAGCATCATGAAGTGAAAAAATCTTAAGTTGAACCATTGTAAGCTGGGACCATCTGTATTGTAAAGGCAGAGCTTTTGGTAATGGGTGAGGTAGTCAGACAGGTTCTTCCACCCCCTAGAAAGGATAAACATGTATGTGTATTGAAGGAAAGGTAGAGACTTATTACTGATTTTCTATAATTGTAAGACACTGAATATTTTTCTTTCAATATCTATTCTTCCAAACAATTCAAATTGCACTACAGAGTTTGGATATTTTTAATTAAGGGTACTAAATTCTACTCCTCCCCTTGATCGCTTTTGTTACCCTTCCTGCTCCCTGAAAGCAAGTACTATCTCATCCTGCATTGCCTGTCATAATACTTGAGAAAGAGTATAAGTAAGTGTTTGAATTGAAATGCTGAATTTTGTTTGTTGAGGCTTAAGAATACGAGGTACACCCTAGGATTCTAAAATTATTTTGCATTATAGTAAGACAATAGCTCTCTTTTTAAAATTCCTAATTCATTTTTTAAAAACAATTTAAAAAATCATTGGATTTTTATGACTCTACCTATTCACTGGGCTGATGTCTTCAGGAACGTCTCTCTGTTGACTCTCAGATTCCTTTGCTGAGCAAGCATCTGATGGCTCAGAGACAGTTTATGAATATGGTTTGGTATATTTTCCTCTCACAAAATGCTTCTCACAATTTTTATGTTATCACACAAACTATGTCATGCATTCTCATGAAGAACAGAAAGAATAGATTATTATCTTCATTTTATAGGTTAGGAAACTGAGGTCCACATAGATTAAATCACTTGCTCAAGACCACAAGGCAGTTTATATCAGAATGAGAATTTCTGGTCCTGAATTTACTAGTTACTGGCTGTGTGATTTTGTGTGCATCACTTAATATCTGTCTCAGTTTGCTCACCTGTAAAACATGGATACTATACCTACTTATTAGCCCTTATGGAGTTGTTCATGATAAATTGAAATATTTATCATTTATATGACATTTACATTTCTTAAGCTATCTATACATCTCTTATCTCATTTAATTCTGTAAGACTGGTTTCATTATTAACTCCAATTTTCAGGTGAAGAAACAGAGACTGAGAAAGGATGACTAGCTCAAAGTCACACAGCTATAACATATCAGAGCTGTGATTTGGATTCATGTCTGACTCCAAGCCATTGTTCTTTCCAACTACACCACATCTATTGGGAAGTATGTGAGATAATCAATGTGAAAATGCTTTATAAAATGTAAATGCCTTACAAATGCTATTTAAGTGTTAAGGAATATGCCAATTTATAGGTAAATAAGTAAGTAAATAAATAAGTAAATAAATAAATAAAATGTTACCAGACTAGCAAGGAGGACTCAGAAACAAAGTTGAAAAAGTTGCTGCATACATAGATTGAACGTGTCTGGGCTGGGTCAGAAGAACTTGAGATATATGTGACACCATCCCGTAAACAAATCTATCTTGGTTTTTACTCTCAGATTCAGAATAGCAACCTAGTCACATCAGACATATTCTAATGTTATGCTAAAAATGTCACTTCAGCACAAGCAGAGAAGTATGTATCAACCTTCGTGTAAAATCAGAGTCCTGTTATCTTTAAAGCTGACATCTATAAAGATGGTTGAGTAGATGTGATTAAAGAAGCTCAGAAATTTCAATGCCCCAATGTAACACCAGGCAGCTTTCAGCCTCAACTGTCAAGATGCTCTAATAAATGTAAGACAGCCCTAATAATAATAACACTGAATTCACAGGTCAGTAATTATTATTGTACCCAAGACTAGCTAGCTTAGAGAAGTAAACTTTTAAGTATAACAGCTATTGGGTTGGCCAAAAAGTCTGTTTAGTTTTTTTCTGTAAAACAAAAGACACATTTTTCATTTTCACCAATAACTTTACTGATTTGGATATTTTGAGTATGTTGGCTATCGCTCACTATTGGCTTCTAGTGGGTAGAGGCTAGGGATGCTGCTAAACATCTTCTAATGCATAAGACAGCCCCAGAGCAAAGGACTATTTGGTCAAAATGTCAATAGTACCAAGAAACTTCGGAAATCACTTTTGACACATTCAATCAGTCACAGAACCTTCTCTATACACTGCACAAATATTTTTTTGTGTGTTTCAGTTGCATTTTTATCTTTCTTGAAATAACAAAGCACAATATGCCAAAAATGTTGCATATTTTCTTCCAGCTTTGATATTAATATAGCTGCACAAAAAATTTGCCAATTTTGGTAAGTTTTTTTCTAATGCATGCTGATATGATAGCTGTCACAATATGATCTAACAAAATTATTTTGAATGAAGTTAAAGACAACTAAGTACTACTAGAGCTATCTTAAGGAAAAAAAACTAAACAAACTTTTTGGCCAACCCAATACATTTTCACTATTAAGGTTTCCATCCAGCAGAATGAGCACATTTATTACCCTTTTGGCACAGGTGGTCTGGACACAGTGACAGGTGATAGAACATGTTTTGGTGTTTCATTAGGTCCATGGGAGCTTGACACATTTAATTCTGGCTAACCTCCTAATCAATAACTTGTTAAAGAAAGTGTCTGTGTCCCTCAGGGGTTACCAGAGAAAAAGCTACCCACCTCAGCTTGTTTGCACCAAACGCTGATGTTTTTACGCTGGGCTTTTGTGAAGTGGTCCCATGCCTTTTGTTTGGAGGCAGAATGGTACACGGCTACTATCTGTTCAACTGCAGCATCAGATCAGCAGTTGAATCAGGCCAGAGATATCATCCAGGGATGGCAAAAGAGATGAAAAAATAAGAGAAGCATTAGGCTTGTTGTATCTTCCTGTATGACACTACTAGGCTATATACTTGTACTCAGAAAAAGCTATGTGTGTTGGGGGACCATGATTTTAAAGGGGACTCAAAGGCAGAGATATCAATATGCAGAAAGAAAAATGTGAACTCCAGAAGGTTTGATGTGATATGGTGACAGAAGTTTTAATACAGGCAGTCTATATCCATTCAGGCAGGAGAGGTAAGGGTCCTGGTGAATGTGATTTAGTGCTACTGATTCCACACAGCATGGCGGTGAGCAGCAAACTGTACCAGCTCTTTATGACCACTTACTTCTTTCATAAACTAGCTCTCCAAAATGAGCTCAGATGCTTCACTTCCACATAATCCATCCTTATACTATTCTGAGGTACATTTAACAGAGACATTATATCAAAACTTAAGATGGATAGAATCCATTGTAAGTGTAGCTGGATAGGCTAGTTAACTAGAGAAATGTAAGTTTTATGAAATGAAATGTATAAGTGCAGTCCTAGATAGTATTTTTCAGGGTCTCTTAAAATGTCAAAAGGGAAAAAATACAAATATTCTGGAATTTTTATCCCAACAAGTTTAAGAGAACTGAAACAGACATGATGTTTTTAGGAAAAGAAAAGGACAAGAACCTCTGCATGGCTGCTGTTCACAGTAAGAAAATCCAGAGGTTGCTGTTTCTTTTTTTATAGCCCAGTTTGTACCCTGCATGCTAATGATTTAAGAATTTATATCCCCATGATACTTGATCCTCTCTTTTCCTATATTAGTCCTAGAAACATGTGCTTTCTTTTCTTGGATTCTATGCCCATATATATTTTCAAAATATAAATGGAAAATTAAACAATCCTACTTAATTCCAATTACATATGAGTCAATATGGGAATTCAAGTATGAAAAGAATGGGCCATAACTGTGTAAAAGCAAAATCATAAAACTGCACCCTTATTCTTAAGGTGAATACAGTTCCTTACTCAAAAGATATGAGTACAGTATAGTGAAGTAAAACATTAGTTGATAATTTTTCTGATCTGTGTCATGTAAGAGACTTTGGGTAGATTTACAGTGGTACTTCTTTTTGAAAAATGGCCATTTCAGAGGCTTCCCAGATGCCCCAGTGTCTATGACATCCAGCAAAAGAAATGTAGAAGAAAGGAAACTAAAAACAAAAGACTGAAGTAGGAAATTTGGCTTTTATTCAATCACATTGTGAAATATGATTACATTGATTATTAAAATTGAGTAACTAAAAAGCATATTATGTGATAATAATGATGCAAATCTTACAAATGCTGATGCTACATTCTTTTTAAAAAAAATTTAAAAAAAGATTCTATTTATTTTTGGAGAGAGGGGAAGGAGAAAGAGGGAAAGGAGAAAGGGAAATATGGAAGTGTGATTGGCTCTCGTGCACCCCCTACTGGGGACCTGGCCTGCAACCCAGGCATGTGCTCTGACTGGGGGGAGTTGAACTCGTGACCCTTTGGTTGGTAGCCTGTGCTCAATCCACTGGGCTACACCAGGCAGGGCTGATGCTACATTCTAACTTCAGCAATGAAATACCAAACTTTCACTGAGGCCTGAGGCTTCCTGTACCTTGAGAATGAGCCAAAGTAGAAGCACAGGACTCTGGCCTAAGTGTCATTGTTTGTTTCTAAGAAGCTGAAGCAGATATACCAGAGAAAAAGAACATAGGAGGTCCCCACACGTATCTTGCGAAACTGGAGCTCAGGCATTTGGCAATTTAAGGAGAGCATAAGGCAATGAAGAAACCTTGCTCCTTGACACAGAATGGCTATGTAGGATTGGCTCCTGTGCATAAAAAGTGGTGAGTAGGTGAAGTGCCCTTTCATCTTTTCAGCAGAACTCTGATTTCTACTCACATTGAATGAGAATTCCAGAAAGGGCCTGCTTGAATTTCTCCTTTGCTTCTTCCATGTCTTTCTCATGGGCAGCTTTCTCATTCACCAGGCGGCGGACATGGCTATTGGCCGACTGGATCATGGAGTAGAAGTTGTTGGCGCTCCGACGATTCACCTCTCCTCGCTCAATCCAAGTGAGCAAGGTCTGCACAGCTTCTGAGAATTTGGAATCATCTAAAAAAAGAATTTAGTTTTAGAATCATTAAATGTTACCAAATCCTGATGTACTTTCCCAACATGCTGGCAAGGAGGTCACCATGACTTTTTGGCAGTGGTTGTTAATTGAATTACTAAGGATGAGGAGTTGTGTATGAACATACATGTGTATACAGGGAGCAAGCAGGCAGACAGACTAAAAAAATGAAAGACTCATAAAGTAGTCTGGTTGTAGTTGATGAAGAATTTTCATAAAGACAATTGTTTATTCTTTCCTTTAAAAAAGTTTTCTTTACTGATGTAGTTTTCACACATTGTAAGTTTCTTAACCTCTCTGTGTAACAGATGCATTAGCAGTGACAAAACTTCAGAAGTCTATAATACTATTTTTAATAAGGAAAAGTAAATGAGTTTAACTTGAATTTGATAGTAACTTTTTCCTTGGTCTGGAATTCTAGTGTTGAAAGGAGCCTTAAGAAGGAGTTAAATGGGTAATTCTTTAGGTATAAACACTATACCTAAAGGTCAAACACATCTTTGACCTTTTATAACATCACTCCTGCATTCAATTCACAGCCCCAGGCCTTCCACTCAGTCCCAATCACAATCCATTTTGATGTAATTCATTGTATTTCTATATTTCTTCATATTCTGTTTTGCTTGCCTGAGAAAATCTCCAGGTGGATTTATGCAGTTAGTTAGGAGTTATTTTCTAATGTTAATTAGAGAATAGCAGCAGAGCTCTGCCACAGCTTCTGGTCCAGCTTCCGGAGATAGCCACTTATATATTCTGCTATTAAAAAGTCCAGGGTGGGACAGTCTATTAGCAACCCATTGAAAGCATGTTCTAGGGCTTCACATCTCTCGCTAGTCAGAAACCCTTGTGTCCAGTGGAAATATCTCTCAATGCAATTTGAGTCTCTTGCCTTTTTTCAGTGTAGACATATAATGAGAGGCCAGTTTTCCTTTTACAGCAGTTTTTCATTTCCTAATTGTATGCAGTCCATATTTTGCTTGCTTTATGCTTCAGGTTCACATGACCCACAAATTCATTTAAATTTTTTTAATTGACTTGTTTGGTGTTATATGAATAGTTCAGTCTTGGACTGGTAAAGTCTTGGATTGGTAAAGCATTACCAATGCTTTCAGCCTTTCCAATTTTTCAAAATGTACCATTATTTATATACCTTATTCTAGACTCTCCATTTTCTGCTTTTCTCTTACAGGAAGACAAAATCAATCCAAACAAAGGATTTTTTAAATGTGTGAATCCCTTAGGCCAGTGATTTTCAAACCTTTTCATCTTGTGGCACACATAAACTAATTACTAAAATTCTGTGGGACACCAGAAAGTATTTTCTGCTAATCTGACAAAAATAGTTATAATTTTGATTTATTCACACTTGATGACCATTGTTTTATTGGCTCTAGTCATTTTTTTGTTTGACAATCTAAGGGAAAAGAGGTCAGTGCCCCTGACTAAACAGTTAGGTATTACATGTTTTAAAAGTTGAACAACAATAAAAAAAATTCTTGCAGTACACCACTGTGTTTCTTGCAGCACACCGGGTGAGTATCACTGTGTTAGGTAATATGGTGCAGACAAGTCTGGTGAATGAGATCTATGGAAAATACAATTAGCAGCATCTTGCTGAGCCTAAAGCACAAGAAGCAGGAGAAATGAAATTCATATCATTAGAGTTGAGGTGGTGTCATCAATAAGATTAATGGAATACTAGCATTCATCTAATAAAATCAACCATACTCAAAGAATGAAAAAGAATGAATTTGAGCTACTAATACAGGAGACTAGGCAGGATAATTAATGTTAAATTAGCAAAATGGTTCTGAGGGTCAAGCAAGAGAAAAAAGAACCAAAACTAATGGGGAAGCAGTCTCATTTACCAATGTCTAGTAGTCTCTATGGACACTGTGTGAAATAATTTGATCATTTAAAGCAATTAAACAAGTCCTCTTCTGGTTGGTAGTAACTAGGTCTTTGAGTAATCTAAGAAGAATGTACACTGACTACTCTTGGGGTTCCTTTTTTTTCTCATCTGTAGATAGAGATTTTTACCAGAGTTTTCCAGGGTCACATGAAGTTCCATCATTCTAATTTGTTCTGATTTAGAATTCAAAATCAACTTTTACCCATTATGAAAGGGGGGTGCTTACATGTCCCAACTCATTGATTATAGCTAAAATTCTTCAATGTGGAAAGTGGGGAAAACTTGTTTCTTTCTAGAAATGTGATGTATTGAGAGAAAAGTACCATCCCTTGAGACAGTGAAAAAAATAGAAACATAAGTGGCAGGGACAGATTTCGTAGTTGCTTTAGGCACACCTCTATCTGTGAGGCTCTAACACAAGAAATGTTTATAGTCTATTAGTGGATAATTCAAAGGATGACTGCCAAAACTACAAATATATTTATTAAGTTTCCCCAAAGAAAAGAGTTCTTTTAATCACAAAGCTTGAATGCTTTCAGTACCTTTTAGTTTTTCAGCAACAATGCTGCATTCATGATCTGAATAGTGAACCACTGGGGGTGGGGATGGTGGGCGCAATCTTTCTTCTTCCATCCTTCTACGGTGGCGTTCCTCCCTTGCTAGCATACGCTGTTTGCATTCCCACTCATAGAGGTCATCTCGAGCCTGTGCAAAATCAACGTGGAGCCGGCCTGTGTCCTTCTTGTCAGTGCTAGAGCCCAGGCGAATGCGATAACCTAAGCATACAAGAGGGAGACAGAGGACCCTAAGAACAGCTCAGTAAGTAAGCAACTGTGAACACCTTTCCAAGTGTAGTGCTTCAGATGCAGTTGCAGCACTTTCAAGTGACATATAACTCCAAATTTCCTCCGCACTACTAGCAAGGTGAACTATCAAAAGACTGGGATTATACTCTCATCTCTGATAACAGCTGACTATTCTGTTGGTTGAGTCAGTCTTATCTGTAGATGCTCCTTTTATCCATCTGCAATCTTACCTCTAGCAGAAGGAGGCTCTCTAGGTAATGGTATCAAGAACAAGTCTTATAATGCCAAAAGCACAAATAATGACAAAAAATCAACAAAAGGGACTACATCAAACTCAGAAGGAACAATAAAAAAGGAAAGACAATTTATAGAATGGGAGAAAATTTTTACAAACTTTATACCTGATAAAAGTATTAATATCAAAAGTATATAAAGAACTCAATCAACTCAATTACAAGAAAAAATCCAATTAAAGATGGGCAGAACTAAATAGACACTTCTCCAAAGAGGACATCAAAATGGCCAATAGACACATGAAAAGATGCTCAACATCCCTAATTATCAGGAAAATACAAATCAAAACCTCAATGAGATGTCACCACGCACCTGTCAGAATGGCAATAATCAACAAGACAAATGACAAAAGGTGCTAGCAAGGATGTGGAGAAAAGGGAACTTTTGTACATTGTTGGTAGAAAAGTGAATTTTTCCAACTACTATGGAGGACAATGTGGAGGTTCCTCAAAAAATAATAAATCAACAAACAACAAGTGCTGGTGAGGATGTGGAGAAAAGGGAATTCTACTGGGAATGCAGACTGGTGCAGCCACTGTGGAAAACAGTATGGAATTTCCTCAGAAAACTAAAAATGGAACTGCCTTTTAACCCAGCAATTCCACTGCTGGGATTATACCCTAAGAATCCCCAAACACCAGTCCAAAAGAACCTATGCACCCCAATGTTCATAGCAGCGTTATTTACAATAGCCAAGTGCTGGAAATAGCCTAAGTGCTCATCAGTAGATGAGTGGATTAAAAAACTGTGGTTCATCTATACAATGGCATACTAAGCAGCAGAAAGAAGGAACTCCTACCTTTTTTGACAGCATGGGTGGAACTAGAGACTATTATGCTAAGTGAAATAAGCCAGTTGATGAAACATAAATACCGCATAATCTCACTTATAAGAGGAATCTAATGAACAAAATAAACTAATGAGCAAAGCAGAACCACAGACATGAAAACAGGGAGCAGAGTGACAGCTCCCAGAGGGGAGGGTGTGAGGGACATAATGGTGGAAAGAAGGGGAAGGGACTAGTCAAAGAACATGTATGAATAATCAATGGACATGGACAACAGTGTGGAGACTGACTGTGGGAGCAGGGGTTGCAGCAGAATGGAGGAGGGCAAAGGCAGAAAAATTGGGACAACTGTAATAGAACAAAAAGTATAAAAATTAAAAAGTAGGGTAACAAAAATAAAATAAATCTACCATACTATCCAGCAATTCCACTTGTGGGTATATACCCAAAGAAAATAAAAACATGATTTTGATGAGAAATATGCACTCCCATGTTTATCATAGCATTATTCACAATAGTCAAGATATAGAAACAACCCAAATGTCCATCAGTGGATGAATGGAAAAAAAGGATGTGGTGCTTTGAGACAGTGGAAAAATTTTTTAGCCATGAGAAGGGTTGATATATTCCCATTTGTGACAACATGGATGGATCTATGGTAAGTGAGATAAGTCAAACAGGGAACGATAAGTACTGTAATGATATCACTTGTATGTGGAATCTAAAAGGTTAAATCTGTAAAAGAAAAGAGAGAGTAAAATAATGGTTATCAGGGGGTGGGAGTAGTGTGGATAAGAGTGATGTTGTTTCATGGAACAAACTTGTAACAAGTAGTAAATAAGCCACAGAGATATAAAGCACAGCATAATATAGACAATAAAGTATACTATAATTATGTAATGTGATAAATATTGCTATATCAGCAATCACATTACAATGTATAAATGTACCAAAGTAACATGTTATACACCTTAAAGTTACACCATGTTACATGTCAAATTTATTCAATTAAAAAAATAATGAGTCTTATACGGCATCATGGGCTGGAAGAATGAAAAAAAGGTGGCCTCAAACTGTGGTGTCTTTGAATAACTTCAAATGTGTCAGTCATACCACCACACAGAATTTTAATAATATCTATCTATCATCTATCTATCTATCTATCTATCTATCTATCTATCTATCTTATGGCTTTTTAAAGATTTTATTTATCTATTTTTAGAGAGGGGAAGGGAGGCAGAAAGAGAGGGAGAGAAAGATCAATGTGTGGTTTTCTCTCACGCGCCCCCTGCCAGGGACCTGGCCCACAACCCAGGCATGTGCCCTGACTGGGAATCGAACAGGTAACCCTTTAGTTTGCAGCCCAGCACTCATTCCACTGAGCCACACCAGCCAGGGTAAAATTTATGCATTTTTTAAGAACAAAATAAAACTTTTATTGTAATAGCACTTAATATGAGATCTATCCTCTTAACAAAATTTTAAGTGTATCATCTTGGCAATTTCAATCCTGAAAATTGCTTCCTAGATGTATTTGGCAACTCTGAACCAATTTTTTGGGGACTGGAAAATAGATACGATAAAGTGGTATATGACCTAGGTGATATGTATTTTGGGACTCTTAAAAATGTGGTAGTGTGCTTATAATATAGTGGTATAGCACTAGGATTCAAAAAACCAGGATTGAAGTCCACACCTCTACTTTATACCAGCTGTACTACCCAAGTTAAATCAATTAACAAAAAATGGAAAAAAAATAGTTTTAATGAACTTTTAAAGTTTCAGAAGCTGAGCTTGCTGCTTCCATACATGTTTGTCTCATTTCATTCTCAGCACAAGCTTGTAGAGTAACTCCTGCCTTAAGCAACTAAAAATATGGGCAAAATATACAAAATAGTGGTTTTCAAGACATTGGACATTGGGCAATGAAGACAGAGATCACCAACAGACAAGAACCAAATGAAATAATCCCTATGATTTTCCCAGCTTGTTGCCTGGAGAGTTTCTAGGTCTCTGCACAGGTAGCAGAGGAGTGGACCTCAGGTAAAGCATAGTGATCTCCATGAGTTGAGGAGATTAAACTGGGAATCCAGGGAGACTATGGCAGACAGAGTTTGTATGAAAACAATGGAAAGAAAAAAGCTACACAGAGAAAAAAATTTAAAGATCTGAAAAGAGTCCTCCACTATTATTTAGCTGAGTATTGATGTCTACGTGTGTGTGTGTGTGAAAACTACCTAAGCATTAGCAGTAGCAATCCCTGAATTTCACACAGGGCTGTAAATAGTTCCCTTTCACATCAGCCAGAGTAGAAAAACTAATAATTCACACAGTACAGGGTAATCAGAAGGGTTTTGTCTTAGTTAGTGAAGAAAAGTTAGCCCTAGACTAAATCCTGCTCTGGTTATGCTGAACAAGGCTTAAAAAAACAAGACCTAAAAAGATAAAACATTTTCCAAGTTACTTATCTGTATCCTAGAACAAAGCTTGAGAATATTTATAGGGATGAAAACATATCTAGTACTCAATAAGGTAAAAATTCACATTGTGTGGTATCCAATAAAAATTGCCCAATCTGCAAAAAAGCAGAGAATATAATAAAGATAAAAATATCAATTAATCAAAACAGGACCAGACATGATATAGATGATATAATAATAGAGAAGGACATAAAAACAACTATTATAATTGGGTTTCATATGCTTAAATAAGCTAGAGAAAATACTGAACATATTAAGTAGAAACACAAAGTGACATAAAAAGAACCAAGATCAAACTGCTAGAATTTAAAATACAATGTCTACATTAAAAAATATTAGTGGATAAGATCAATGATAAATTAGACATTGCAGAAGAAAAGATTAATGAACTTGAAGACATAGTAAAAAAACTATTCAAAATGAAATATATAGAGAAAAAAAGGTTGAACATAAAATAAACAGAGTACCAGTGAGCTGTGGGACAACTTCAAGGGCTATAATATATGCCTATTTGGAGCCCCAACTGAAGAGAGGACAAGGAATACAAAAAAAATATTTAAAGAAATAAGGGCAGAAAACTTTCCAAGTTTTATGAAAATTCAAAGATTTAAGAATTTCAATGAATTCAAAGCACAAGAAACATAAAAATTACACCAAAGTACATCACAATTAAATTGTGCAACACCAGCAATAAAAAGGATATCTTAAAAGCTGCCATAGACAAAAGACACATTATATACAGAAAAACAAAAAGATAAGGATAACATCATATTTCTTGTCAGAAACAACGTAAATAAGAAGATGATGGAGCAATGAACTCTAGAAATGATTACTAAATGCATAGTCTATACCACTGACATATTTTATAGATATAGAATATTTCAAAAATTTATATGGAGCCATATAGGACCCCAAATAGCCTCAGCCATTTTGAGAAAGAAGAACAAAGTAGGAGGGATCAAAATACCTGATATCAAACTATACTACAAGGCCACTGTAATCAAAACAGTCTGGTACTGGCATAAGAACAGACAAATACACCAACGTAACAGAATAGAGAACCCAGAAATAAACCCAT
>CM052552.1:18152632-18163093 GCA_028533065.1 Trachops cirrhosus | reverse complement strand
AACTAGAACATGAATAGAGAATTATAGATATGGAGATCATTTGGAAGGTTATCAGCTGGGAGGGGGAAGGGAAGAATGGGGGAAAAGGTATAAGGATTTAGAAGCATAATTGGGTAGGTACAGAATAGACATGGAGATGTTAAGAACAATAGTCAATGGAGAAGCCAAAGAACTTAAATGTGTGACCCATGGACATGAACTAAGGCAGGGGAATCACTGGAGGGAAGGGGGAAACCAGCAAAGGGGGGCAAAGGGGAAAATTTGGGGCAACTGTAATAGCATAATCAATAAAATATACTTTTAAAAAAGTTACATGTTCACATTCACATAACCCAAGCCTCATCAAAGTTTCTTCCACAGTTCTAGTGATACTGGGTGGCCTACTTAAGGGGGGGCACCACTATAGTACTAAGATATTAAAACAGTTTGTTAAGGGAAACACTCAGGGGTCCAGGCCATAGATCAAGTGAACTTGCCTAACACAATAAACATGAACCTTTGACATGTGACTTCAGACAAGAATTTCATCTCCTACCTTACATAAGAATCACTTAATCATCGAATCAGAACCTGGCAGAGATGCAGAATCTATTTAGTATGGTCTGCTCATAACTGAGAGGATTTTAGAATCAGTCAGGGTTGGCTAAACAAATCATCCTAGCTTCTCTTGCTAGTGATAAACGTTGTTAGTACCGTCTTCCAAACTTTGAATTTGTTTGTCAGCAGGGGCTTCCTTCCAGACCAATAATAAATTTAGGAAACCAGCATCTTAGAGGACCAATTAAGAGAATTAGCATATCACAGAAGAATTAGGAAATGGAGAATAAGATGGTCCCAGTAGGCCTTACCTGCCAGTTCATGTGGCTATTTCTAGTTTGTGTTTAGTGCCTAGGGGAATGAGTGACACTGTTGTACTATTGTCTCATACTCTTAAGTGTCACTGCCCCTACAAATGGACAATAGACTTTTTTCCCTTTCTTTCAGTGTGGTACTTTTATAGTAGAGAAAGTTGCATCCCTGACACTACCTTTTTTGGTAGGCATTGCAATGTGAAAACCTCCTGCTTATATAAAGGTAGAATCCTGCTGTTTTAGCCTTTCATTTTTCACATTATTAACCTGTACTAGGCTTTCATAGTCTTAATCAAGTCTAGTCTAACCAGATGGCTCATAGCGTGTAATGTCTGCATAGGGTGCAAGGGATGACTTTGCAATACATTCAGTTCCAGAATTTAGAAACAACAGCTCAGATACCTTGTGTATAACACATAGACCTCATTGTTGAGCAGTGTTTAATTGAATGTAGAAATATATAGCTTAAAGAGTCTCTGATTTTTGATACTCTCTAGTAAAGTAAACAGAAATCTCTCATGTAAAACAGAAATCTTTGTTGAGAAAGACTTCTTAGATGCATTAGATGAGAAATCAAGTGCATTTATCTTTTCCCACCTACAATCATTCCTTCTTAGTTCTGAGTTGGAAGGGCTACGGTATGAGAGGGAAGCATTTTACCTTCACAACTTAATCCTTTAGAACTTCAGCTTTGTTTTAATAATGCTGACAAGACAATTAGTACCACTAAAGTGGTGGTTTCTGGGAAGGAACTTGGCTTTGGAAAGGAATTCAAAAAATAACACCCCTGAAACAGCTTAAAGTAAACTGGTGTTCTATTTCTTTTAGAACTTTAATTTTGTTTAAAGAGTGCTCAGTTTAATTGAGTGGTGAAAATATTAATGCCTGCCTTAATTCTCTGCTAAAATCATGGCAAATATGCCATTTTTTGTGAACAGCCCCAAGACTTTGTCATGATGGGAAGTACAATTAAGACAGAAAAAGCAGGGATTTGGTCTGATTGAATCCCTCATCTTCTCCAGAGCCCACCAAGCCAGTCTGATAAGGCCTTGATTATAAATCCCAGTACTCACTCAATATGCCTGTCTCTGGTATATTCTCTTGCACTCAGTGGCCTCTCAGCAACAAGATCATGTGATTTTAGGGGCTCGTTATGCACCTGTGTAATGTGCTTCTGTTTTGTCCTTTCATTAAAAAGTATCTTTAGCATCAATTTCTTCTCTCTCCCACCTGACACTTCATCCAGGTGCCTGTCACATATACAGAATTCTAAAAGTCATGGGGCCACCAGTAACCATAAATTCAGAGTCCAACTTGACTCCAGATGCCTTTCACTGATCTGCTTTGTGTTTTATCACATTCTACGTACCACTTACCCATCCTTCAGTTAAGTTCAACTGCTTCCTGATCTCACACTGTTTTTCAGCTCAACACCAAGTCTGAGCTTTCCTGGAACACTTCCAGGTGGAAGGTACCAAAAACATAACAGTATTAATAATTCATCACCCTAATGCATTTCCATTTAAATATTGGGTACTAAATCCAATGGATACTTTTTAGTCCTTAAACTACTTTATCTGTCTGCTACATTTAGTATGTGACCTCTTCATCCTTCTTGAAACATAAGGTCATTTGACTGTGTAAGGATGAGTGAGACTATCAGAGAGATTATGTAGATCAAGAGGGAAGACAACCAAGCAGAACAGCCTGCGGAACTCCAACATTTCAAAATTTAAAGAAGCAAGAGTATTTTGTATTTATGTACACCCCTTAGCAGCAAAAGTCCTCAAAAGACTTAATCTTTCCAATTTTTCTCTTCTCTCTTAAATCTTCATTTACAGCACAGGAGTGTCCAACCTTTTGGTGTCTCTATGACACCCTGGAAGAAGAGTTGTCTTGAGCTACACATTCAATCCATTATGACATATAATCATACAAAAAATATCTCATAATGTTTTAAGTAAATTTACGATTTTGTGTTGGGCCACATTCATAGCCATCCTGAGCCTCATGTGGCCTGTGAGCCACAAGTTGGACACCCCTGAGGGATTCTTTTGCCCCACCACTCTTTCAAAATGTCCCTTGTTTAACAACGCTAGTAACCTTATAATACTAAATCCAGTGATCAATTCTCAATTATCTTTCTAACTGACCTTGATAGCCATATATGAGACAGTTGATTACTCCTTTCTCATTGATAAACTTTCTTCTTTTGGCTTCCAGGAAAACTATTGGTGTTCCTCCCATTACACTGGTTTGTCCTTCTCAGTCTCTTTTGCTCATAGCCTTCTGTTCTTCCTGACTTCTTATAATTGGGGAGCCCCATGGCTCACTCCTTAGACCTGTCCCCTGTCTACACACATACCTTTGATTATCTCATCCAATCTCATGGCTGCAAAACTATCTATATGCCAATAACCCTAATTTATGTTTTTAGCTCAGACCTTGTCTCTGAACCTGAAATTTATATTCAACTGCCTATCTGTTATCTCCACTTAGATGTGAAGTAGACATCACAACTTAATATATTCAAAACAAAACTCCTAATCTTTGCCCCCCAAAAATAATAATAAATGGAAAGCTTAAAGTTCATTTTTACCTCTTCCCCTCACATACCATATTTAACCTGTTAGAAAACTCTGTCATGTCTACGTTTAGAAAGGTCCACCACTAAATAGTCATGAGGTCTTTTGTAAGTAACTTAACCCCTCTGGAAAATCAGTTTTGGTCTAAAAATGCAATGGGTCAAATTAGACTGGAACTGACTGTGCACTAATCTACTGAAGATAAATGGTGAGTGAATATTCCATTGCCCTACAAGCAACATCCTCTGATTCCCAGGAGTCAGACATATGACAAAAGAAAGCTTTCTGGATCACAGTTACTTTTTTCCCCCACAGAGTGGCTATCAGAGATTTACTGCATTCTCAGTCAGCAGTTCTCAGTTGCTAGTATAAAAGGGCAGTACCATCTCTCCAGAAAATTCAATTTTGCCAAGATTTTTAGTCCAACTAATAGACCTCTTGTATGGAGAGGTTACATTTTGAGTCTACTGTGAAATGAAAGTACATGTGGAATAAATGGTGGAATATCATCTTCTATTTGTGTCCAGACACATGGGAAAGAACCCATGAGCCAGAAAAAAGCAATTGTCTTTATTTTATCATCTCAAAACAGGCCCACTACATTGATTTTGGTTCCTAGAACTGGGTTCTATAAACAAAATTTGAGGAAGTCTGTAAACAGAGAATTAGTAAAGATTTGCCACCTTCTGATTATTTGCAATCAGTTGGGATCACACTAAAATATATCTGACCCCTGCTGATTGTCTAGGGGGCCCTCAGTCTTGAGCTGTCTACTAAAATCAACTCAAAGATTTGCAGTATGTAAATTCTGGCAAACCAGTTGAGTGACCTGTGATGCTCCTTTGAAAAGCAAGATGCAAGTGGCTTGTAGGTCCTCTAAGCTGCTCCCTGCCTCACATGTCAGCAGTGACTCTGATCTTAATGCTGATTGCCTCAGCACAGCTCCCCAGCATAGGTGCTTAGTTGTAATTATGATTGCTAGAAGCTCCTCCTTTTCCATTACCAGAGATTAGAGTTCTTTATACTCCCAGTTATCTTATGTCTTTTTACAGGAAAGTTTTCCATCCAGAGTGGTGAAAGGGCTGTTAAAAGAGCTTAACACCTTACCTGATTAATAGCTTAGCACTTTGAATTTGTTCTCCTATGGAGTTATCATTGCTGTGCTAAGATCACTCTATTTCAGTGGGATTAGAAAATCAGGCCCAAACAACAAAGTGCTTTGAGCTATTAATTAAAGAACAAGTACTATCCATTAAGGAAGATAGTATAGCCCATTGCGTTCTTGGTGGCATACACCTAAATCTCAGCAAATGCTATCAAACAGGCTTTCTACATTTACCCAAGGAAAATAAATAAGTCCCTAACATTCTTGACACTACTCTTAGTAGCTTTTATGCTCCTTTACTTACCAGTCACCATAGAATAATGACAGTATCTAAACAGGTGATGACTTCACACAATTTTTAAGTCCCACAAATGTAGTCAAGGAAAAGATCCTTTGTATTTACAGTGTTGCATGTAATTGCATCAGTAAAGACATTCCTAAGAGTCCATCAATGGACCTAAGGCAGACCTAACTAAGCAACTCAAATAATATGAAAAGTTGATTATTTGCTTCACAAAAAGATTCTTTACCATCAAATTCCTTTAAATAGTAGATTTCAGAAGGATCCTGAAACAAGATTTTATTCTAAAGTCTTTGACTTGAAAACATTGCTCTATCTATATGTATGTTCTTGCAAATTCTTTACCTATATAGTCAGAGGCTGGGTTATGTTCCATGGTCAAAACCACATATGTCTTCACAACTGTAGAGTCCTTTATCAATAAGAGTCATTCATTCCTAAACCCAGACTTATCTAAAGATCTGGATAAAACAAGGGGGTGGGAGTTTAGGAGTCCAGGTCTTAGCTACCACTCGACTCCAGACTTGTGATAGGGCTTTAGAAATCCCCAAACTGGCAATTAGGAAATCTTAGTTCTATATCAGTAAATAATAATAACACTATAATAACTACTATTTATTGGGAACCTATCAAGTGCTAGGCATTGTACCACATGCAATATAGATAGATTATCAATTATCCTACCTTATAAGGTAGAAGATTGTATCCTTATTTTAGAGATGAAAAATGAGGTTCTCAGAGGTTCTGCCATGGTCAGACAGACAGTAGGTAATTGAGTTAATGTTTAAATCCAGGTTTATCTGTTCTAGGCTCATGCTCCTTATATTTCTATCTAACTTGATGGCCTTGAATGAGTCACTGAGCCTTACTCAGCTAAGTTCTTTCCTTTGTAATATGAGTTTACACCAAGTCAGTGGTTTTCAACTTTAGCTCCATATTTTACTTGTGCGAGGAGCTTTAAAAAAATAAGGTACAGGCTGCACCCCAGTCTAATTAACTTACATTCATTAGAGTGGGGCCTAGGCATTTCTGTTCGTTTCTTTGTTTGACTCCAAACTTGATTCTAAGGTACTGCTAGAGTTGAGAATTACTGGAAGTGTGTTATCTAGAATCTTTTCCAGTTCTTAAAACCTGAGAAGCTTAAATCTCAAGAGATTCTGGACCTCATCTTCCCCCTTTAGACTAAAACTATAACCTCTCCAGTGTCCATGACTAAGACATTTCAGATCCCTGCTCCCTAGGTTATTTTCTTTTTGTCTTTAAATTTCTCATATGGATGAAAAAACCAATACAGTGAGTTCTTTAAATTACAGACATTTAAAAATTAACAGAAACTTTGTAAGTTCCCTGAATCCCTCTCCCCTTTTATTGACTAAACAGAGAAACTGATTATTCTCAGCCACACTGATAAGACAGACAGTGGTAGCCAAGTGAGGAAGCTAGAGATGCTGATACCCAAGGAAGCTCGCAAATCATCTGCTTGCCAACTTGAATAAGAGCCAGGTGTGGGTTTTGACCTAATCTACAAGTGATACTCATTTGTTTTTGTATGTGAGCTATAATCACTGGTTGTTGAGCTCTCCAGATCTTGAGCTGAGAGAATTATTGTTAAGAGCTCAATGGAGAGAGAGGATTACACAAAATAAGTCCTTGCAGGCCCAAAACCAATATTAGAAAAACCCTTGACCACCATACTTTGTTTTGGAGGGCTATGAACTATAGGGTTTTGCTTGGAAAATGCTTCAATACATACATATAAACACTAACAAGAAGCTGGCAGATACAATGGGCCTCATGTATAAGATGAGTGAGTAGGAAGCCCATTTTTTAAGCAGAGGGAGAATCTCCCATGAAGTAGGCTTTTAATGTCTCTTTATAGCCAAATTTATCTCATTTTAGTTAATGATTTCCCAGACAAGTTTAGTTTCTCTGCTGGCTTTCATAGTTTCCTCTAAATGCTGCATGGTTAGCTCTCAACTTCAGGTCTCCATTAAGGAATTTGATGAAGGGCTCACTGGTATCAAAAAAACAAAAAACACCAAAAAGGATCATTTGTACTCTGGCTGACGTCAATCAAATCATTCTGAGAGGTATAAACATTTTTGTAAATGTTCACCTCATCATTATCAAATTAATCCTAAAACAGTTCTTTCAGTAAGAATGAACAGAGAGAATATGGTAACTACAAACTGAATTACACAAATTCCAGTGTTCTACTGGTTCTGAGAATTCATCCTTAAACTAAGTGTGATTTCACCCAACTGTCTTCTTAATAAACATGACTGAAAACAGAGCATAGCTGACTTGTCACAACAAAGGTAAAGAACAAAATTAAAGATATCTGGATGGGACAGACAAACAGGTCTGTGTATTTATCCTGTAGCCATTATGGGCACCAAACTGTTAAATAAAATGATTTTCAGGTTCATCCAACCAATTTGCTGTGGAGTGGAGATGAGCACCTTGGGGCCACATGCTTCAGGCACTCAGGCAAAAGTCTGGTTGGTACAGTAGGGCTATCTCTGGGACACATTAGGTTTCAAAGAGGTCTGTTCCAAGCAAACATTTTAATTTCAAGTGCTTTTGCATTTACATTTAGATCTTCCACCCCCTGCAACCCGAGAACGACCACCAGGATGCAAAACAGTATTTGTGGGTGGCCTGCCTGAAAATGGGACAGAACAGATCATCGTGGAAGTTTTCGAACAGTGTGGAGAGATCATTGCTATTCGGAAGAGCAAAAAGAACTTTTGTCATATCCGCTTTGCTGAGGAGTACATGGTGGACAAAGCCCTTTATCTTTCTGGTAGGTGTTCAATCATGAGGATTGTGCCCAGAAGGCACAATGGAGAGATTGGGCATTGGTGTATTTGCATCTATGGCAGCTAAAGTTTGGGCCTAATAGTACCCACTCTTGCCTGCAGAGATTTAAATGCATGCTACCATCCAACTTCTTCCTTTAGAGTTATTCAGTAGTTCCACCCTGGCTGGCATAGCTCAGCAGATTGAGTGCTGGCCTGCAAACCAAAGGGTCACTGGTTTGATTCCCAGTCAGGGCACATGCCTGGGTTGTGGGCCAGGTTCCTGGTAGGGGACATGCAAGAGGCAACCACACATTGATGTTTCTCTCCTCTTTCTTTTTCCCTTCCCCTCTCTCTAAAAATAAATAAATAAAAATCTTTTAAAAATGTTATTCAGCAGTTCCCAATTTTCTATGGGATAACTCCAAACTACTTACTTGTAAACAGTAACTAAAGGCCTTGATGATCTGCTTTATCTTTCAGCATTTTCTCCCAATCCATCTCTCACATGTGTGTCCCAACAACACTAAATTATAGTTCCCATAATGTATCATGGTGTTTTATGCCTTTTCCTCTGACTATAATTACCTTTTCCA
Source organism: Trachops cirrhosus (assembly GCA_028533065.1). Lineage (NCBI taxonomy): Eukaryota > Metazoa > Chordata > Mammalia > Chiroptera > Phyllostomidae > Trachops > Trachops cirrhosus. The sequence continues at coordinate 18,154,854 of CM052552.1, read as the reverse complement.
CTCCCCAACCATCATGCACACATCTTCACACCCTAAAGCTCCAGCCAGTCATAACCTCTTCTGGAAATCTTTCACTGATTTCTCTCCCCACTCTGCTCCAAGCTAATTTGGGTCTCCCTTCCTCAGTGATTCCACAGCACTCACTACTTTCTCCTAACACGACACCTATAACACCATGCTAGAACTGTATCTACATTTGTATCAATCACAGAGTGTGAACTCTGTAGGGAAAGGGACTGTGTCTTATTTAACTTTGAATCCCCAGAGTCTACCACATAATCTTGAACAAAAATAGATGCTTAAAATTATTTATGGAAGTCACTTGTCTAATATTTGTTGCCAGCTAGGCAGAATACTGTGTTTCTGAGGATACAGCAAAGACCAAGGCAGACAAGCTTGGAGGGAGGGAGGAGGAAGAGGAGGAGAGAGAGAGAAAGAGAGAGAGAGAGGGAGAGAGAAAGAGATATATCAGACTCCTGGATTATCAAGAAAGGTAACATTTGGACTAAGTCTTTGTCAACAACAAAACATTTGGATGTAGACAATGGGGCATAGATACAGCATGAACAAAGGTACAAAGGAGGTAAGTTTTGATGAATATTCAAGGAAACAATGAGTAGTGGTTTGTGTACTATGTAGAAATGAAAGGAGGAAAAACATCAGTTGTGAGCACACTTTGAATGATTTATTTCGGTCTTTATTCATCAGGTAATAGATAATTGTTGAAGGAATCTTTGAACAAGGAAGGTGATTGTTTCTGAAAGAGTAATCTGACAGCTCTGTATAAAAATGAATTAGAGGAGAGAACAGAAAAGAGGAGAGGAGGTCAGTAGACTCCTGTTGCAATACACCAGGGAAGAGGTAATGAGGACTTGAAAAAGAAGACTGGTTAACATGAGAAAAGAGAGGAGGAGGCAGATGTGGAATACTCACATTGAATTTGCTAAATGCTGTAAAATCTAACTGCTGAAGGTTTGACATCACTTAGCAATGATGACAGCATTCTACAATAGACTATTTTAATAAGAATGTAAAGGTTGAAAGGCCCTGAACAGTTGTATGTAAAAGATGACATGCTGCTCAGGAAGCATCCATCTATATGTCATTGAAATCAGCTCTTTGTTAACTATCACCTCCTGGAAACATTCTCAAGGCTGCCAAATGAGAGGGAAGCGCAATCAGTGATGTGAAAACAACTAAATTTTGCCATTTAAATGAAAGTTCACAAGTGCTAGAGTTGGATGGCTGTTCTCCCACATTGGGGAAAAAAAAGGTTAAAACAAAAATCACTTTACAAAGGGGCTAGAAATGTAGAAATAATCATTGTTTTTCTATCACACTTTGAAGAGCTTTGGAAGCTGGCATTGTACACAGGATACTATCCTCATAGCATCACTATATTTTTCATGTGTTTACACAAAGCTTTCCTGTTGTCATCTCATTTGATCCTTTCCATGATCCTAGCAGAATAGGCAATATTTAATAGCTCCGTTTTTCTGAAGGTTCCAATTATCAAATAGAATGAATGGGTATGAAAGTGCATTGTAAACCGAAAAGGTCCCTAGCAAAGTTTGCTCATGAAATGTATGTATTCTTCTTCTTTCTAAAATGAATGTGTGGCAGTTTCAGTGTTAGTAGATATTATACTTTATAATAGCTTTATTGAGGTATAATAATAAACATAAAATGAACTTCATATATTTCAATAATATAACTTTATATTATTGACACACATATATAGCTGTGAAACCATCACTAGAATCAAAATAATGAATATGTCCACCTCATCCAAAAGCTTTCTTCATGCACCTTTCATAATACTGTTCTCCTACCCCTCTCAATTGCTCTCCCCTGGCAACCACTGATTCTTTTTATGTCTGATTAGTATACATTTTCTAGACCTTCATATAAATGCAATTATATATTATATATGCTCTTTCTTCCTTTGTATAAATCCATATTTCTATGTGGTATCATTTTCCCTATGCTTGAATTCCTTTAACCTTTATTTATTGATTATTTATTTTTCCCTTTTTACTGAATTTATCAGGGTGGCACAGGTTGACAAAATTATACAGTTTTCACATACACAATTCCACAACACATCATCTGTACACTATATTGTGTTCACCATCCCAAGTCAAGACTCCATCCATCACCATTTATCCCCCTTTACCCCCCTACCCCTCCCCCCACATCACTTCCCCCCAGCAATCACCACA